>OU342743.1:501944557-502335697 GCA_910589775.1 Avena eriantha
CGTGGAGCACCTGTACTGTTTTGGATCATGCCACGTTTTCGCGGTATCGACAAGCCCAGTCACGCTTTCGGGTTCCCAATCATTTACAGCCGTCGTCACAAACCCTGGGTCCGTTCCGGAGCCGGCCAACTTCGTTGCGGGTAGCTTAGTGGGGTGGCCCCCTGAAATATTTTATGAATCCTGTGATTGCTTTGTCGTGAAAGCCTCGTTGGGTTTTGATTTGGTTTTTTCGGAGGTTGATCGTGTGTGTGTTTGCTATTTGTGCACCCCTGCAGGATAAATCTTTCTGAAAGCCGTGTCCACGGTTATGGGCGACTTGGAGCACAGTATATCGATCATAGACAAGCATAACTAAAGTAGTGCTATAAACTTGACTTAATATATGACTAGTAATCAGATTCAACTATCACGGAATGGATATTAAAATGCCAACAACTGGTGGATCTAGGGTTGTTTTGTGACATGCTGTACCTGCCTAGTAAGTATTGCAACTCCAATGGAATGTGATAAAAGTGCCAACAATTGCTGGGTTTTGGGATTCCCCAGGACAATTATATCTGACTAGTAAATGTTCCAACTACAACGGAATGGTGATTAAAACTGCCCACTACTTATGCTATCAGGATGACTCATGCTATCTATATCTGAATAGTAAGTGCTTCAACTATAATCGAATGAATAAAACTGCCAACTGTGTGAGTTCCTCGGTTTGACTTCCTCGTTTGGTCTCGAGGGGGAATACCAGGATGGGTATGTTTGGTGTTACTATCAGGTTGGATCCGGATAGGTCTTTCTTATCCCTCTCTAATAGTCGATAGTTGTATTGAGTCTCTATAGGTTGTTTAGTGCATGCTTCGCTGCCGCTTCAGTCCACCATACCTATGTAGGCAAGAGCCACCGAATTCTAGCCTCGTCGTGTACTGGCCTCAGTACTGACGCTCCTCTTTTTCCTTTGCCCTTTGTCGGCACCCCTTTTGTTTTAGTAGGTTTGAGGTCGATGTCGTTAGCAGGGTTACCCTTCCGGCTTGGCCTGGCAGGATTATGGACGCCATTGATTATTCTTCAGGGCTCTTATCCCCATTTGCATCTTGTCCGTACTCGGACGCTGTAGCGATTTCAAGGTGATTTGGATCTTTGTACTGTATATCGGTATTCTTGACTCATGGAGTCGTGTTGTATATATATCTGTTCTATGGGTCCCATCGAGGACTGTTGTGTAATTGTATTACTTCGTATTCCACCCGCACGCAAGTGCCTGGTGGGCGTCCTTGAATCATTTCTATGCGGGTTTGGCGGGAAGCGCTGAAATATGCATAGGGCTGATTCGACGGTGATACAGAGTGGTATCAGAGCTCAGCAGTTACGATACCCCACTGGTCCAGCCTGTAGGATAACCTAGCTAACGGCCGATGTAGAGTGTCAAGACTATTTTGTAAAATCGGTTGGATAGATCTGATTAGGTCTAATTTTACTCATTATCCCTCTGCTATTCTCCTCTTACCTCTGCGTGTTTTGAATCTGCTCTCTTACCTTCTTCTAGTCCAGGATTTCTCGTGGTTGGGTTTTCCATCGTACCTTCAGGGTTTCGCTTCCTCCTTTGGCAACGGTGTTTCTACCTCCGAACTTCATGCTATCTGAGTAATCGTTTATTTGTGCTACCATTCTTTGTTCCTTGTTTGTGCCTTCCGGTGTTTTCCGACGCGACGACATCATCTACGCCAGATCCGATGTAGAGTCTGCATCACTCCTTTGTTCCGAACCTCGGTTGTCGAGATCTTCAGTCTGAATTCCGAGAGTGGTCGCATGATTCTCCAATTCGTGTACAGAGTAATGCTTTGAGTGCGGGATGGAGTAGCTACCATACCAGTACTCTTATCATTCACTTTTGTACATTAAATGGGGCATCAATGTGATTTACTCCTTCTACGGAAGTTAAAGGTGACCTTATCTTTTGATACCTTTATCTTTGTCCTTTGTTATCCGGAGTGTTCTCTCGACGGACATGAGCAACGACCCCTTGTTGGTGGTGTCGCCGATTTCAAGAGGGACCAAGAATATTTGTTAGTGGTGTCACGAGGACTTACATGTAGTGAGAAGATTCAGATCGTCGGCCTTCTCCCCGGTACCTTGAGGCAGATCTCGAGGGCGAGATCCATTGTTAGTGGTGTCGAATTGTGGCATCCCGCTAAAACCACCACTAGAAAATCGCTGTGTTTTTGTGCATCACATCATCATGACCACATGCTCATGTCATCATGCCACATTGCATTTGAGCATCGTCATCAACATGCATTTGTTTGCGAAAAAATATTTTCTAAAAGCCTATATTTGTTTTCTAAATATCCCATGTCTTTATTTCAAATTAAAACCCTGGTCTCTTCCGGATATTTTATTTGTCTAAAAACAGATTACAAAAGTCTTTTAAATAAATAGATAAAACTTATATTATTTTTGGGAGGCAGCTAGCTAGGCCCAAAAGCCCAGCCGACCACCTCCAGATCAAACCCTAACCCACACCTACCCAAACCCTAGATTCCCACCACCCCACGTACTCCCCACAGCCGCCGCCACCACCCCGCCTCGCACCCGCGCTGACCCAGCCCCACACCTGGCCCCATCCTGTGAGACCCACCAGTGGACACACACGCACCCCGCCGCCACCTGAGCTCCATCGCCACCTCACCCCGGCCACTCCCTGCTCGCCACCTCACCCTGCCTGGCAACCTCACCATCTCCCCACCAACCACCTGTTCACCACACCACCCCCAACTCCTCCACACGCCAGCCTGGCCCGGGCCCACACCTGCCCCGCACTCCCTGCCCAAACTTCCGTGCACCGACCAAATCCCACCCCGCACCTGCGCCTCCTGATCCCCACACCACTACGCAAGCGGGCCCACCACCTAGGCGCGTCCCCCACCTTCTCCATCCTCCATCCCGCGCCTGCCTCCCTACCTCGCCGCAGAGCCGCCGCCGGCCGCACGAGTGTCCTCGACCTCCCCGTGCTCGGATCTGGATGCCGCCGGGTCCCTCGCCACAAGCTTGCCCGGAGCCGCCTTCCCCGCCGGCCGCATCGAGCTCGCCCCAAGCCACCGTCGGCCGGCGACCTCCTCCTCGTTTGCTCCACCCCCCACCGGCCTCTCCACTCATCCCGGCCGACAAAGCCCCGCCACTGCTCCCCGTCGTCCTCCGGCCGCACTTCTCGCCCCATCCCCAACATCCACGAGTGCCGCCGTCATGCGTCCCTACCGCCAGGCTCGTCAGGCTGCCGCCGCCTGCGCCTCCCCCGTCTCCACCCCGCCTCTCCACCCAGCAATGTCGCCATCGCACCGCCCTTCGTCGACACCCTGCTGCCTCCCTCTCTTCCCCGCCAAGCTCGCGTCGACCTGGTTGCCCTCTACCTCCGCCTCGCGAGCGAGCGACGCCGCCACGGCCCGGGTCGGTTCTGCCTCTGTCAACGTCGCCCACAAGCCCCTACTCCGGCCGGTTCCAAGGCCGCCCCTCCGTGCTCCAGCAAGCCCTGCGTGGTATTTGTGTTTGGTGTCCAAGGCCGTGTCGCTGCAGCCCCGAGCTCGTCATCAACCATGCGGGGTTGCTTGTCTCCGCTGCTGGTTTCATGGGGCACATCCGGTACCGCAGGGGAGCTCCTTCCGCTATCCTGAGATGGGACCCAGAACCTGTTCGACAGATGCCCAAACCGGGGCGTGGTATCTTCTGGCACAGGATCGTTGCTTTGTGCCCACGCGTTTACGCTTTGATCTCCTCCGTTACAAGTTACACACCCAGAGAACCACATGCGCTGCCCCGACCGAAGGCCTCGCCAAGTTCTACCCGAATATGGCATCGATGCCCAAGATCTCCACAATCGCCAAGTACTTCGCTCCTCGATGCCAAGATCCCCGGAGCGACAAGATCGCCACATGTACGCCAAGTTGGCCGAGACCTGAAGATATCTCCTTCATGGACCTAGTGACGTCGGAACACCAAGTACTTCTTCTCGGAGCCGAACCCGAAGTTTGTCGTGCGGGAACACCAAGGACTTCGACACGGACCATATGGCGCCACACCCCAAGATCTCCAATAGGGAACACCAAGTTCTTCATCCCAAACGCCAAGACCGACCCGATATGCGGACCCGACAAGATCTTCGCGACGGCAAGATCGACACCGACCAGGACGAACCCGATGATCCTCCGACGCCAAACCAAGTCCTGTGACGACCTCCGAAGCCTGATCCCGTCGAACCAAACCCTCAGATCTGGACCCTGAGACCAAACCCCAAACCCCCGGTACCCCAAGATCTTCCGAACCCAGATGTGTGACCCTAAGCCCCTATTTTTATAATATGACATTATCAGCTGTCGCATATTAAATTGTTCATGCATGCATATCTGTCTGTGGTTTGGGGGCATTATGCCGATTCACCGCATGATTAAATATGGAGTCTATATGCGGGATATTGTTGTCTTATTCCGGACTCCATTTAAATTGCGTAGCAAACCGATGCCATGTTTTGCCCTATTAAGACAACATTTAAATTGCGGGGTATCTAAACAACTTGAACCTTATAATTAAATGTCGGGACCCCGGTTCCGCTTAATATTTCCTAATTGCACCGCATCTATGCCATGTCATGTATCATATCATAATCATGCCTGGTCTTCTGCCGTAGTATTAAATAGTGCATCCGGTGTTTCTTTTAGTGCTTTGCTTCTTCGTAGACTAGACCGATGAGTTGATGCGAGTATCGGCAAGTCCTTTGGATAATGTCTCCTCGGCAGTTTTTCCCAGGCGAGCAATCTCCCCCTTTCTACCTATTTTCCTGTTGATCTATTGCTATCCTTATTGCGATGCTTTAGTTTCCGTGTACCATTTATATTCCCTGCAGCCTCTATATTGCCTTGGACACATCCTATTGCCTGTTGTTTGATAAATAGTCGGCCTTGCGAGTCGTAGTTGCTTGCTCATGTGCTGCTTCGCGTCGTTGTCGTTCCACCGTTATTGGAAGGTTGGCACATGCTTAATGGTGGAGATGCTTAATGGTGGAGATGATCATGACTTTAAATGCAAGTGTTAAAATGCTGGAAATAGATATAACTAATGCAGAGGCATCAGTGGGCAATAGATGTTATTTGGTTCTTCCACGCTCACTTGTGTCCCGTAGGACCCTGAG
Source organism: Avena eriantha (assembly GCA_910589775.1). Lineage (NCBI taxonomy): Eukaryota > Viridiplantae > Streptophyta > Magnoliopsida > Poales > Poaceae > Avena > Avena eriantha. The sequence continues at coordinate 501,949,731 of OU342743.1, forward strand.
TACTTGATACCTGTTCCTTGACTATCGCACTATCCGCATATGGGACCATGAATCCCCTTAGCTAGAGCTTGATTCATTTCTTATTTCTTGGGGCCACAAACTTGTTTGGGGTTTTATTACTATCCTGTACTTATGCCATGCTTTACTGCTTTATTTAAGATTGTGCGTGGAGCACCTGTACTGTTTTGGATCGTGTCATGTTTTCGCGGTATCGACAAGCCCAGTCACACTTTCGGGTTCCCAGTCGTTTACATCCGTCGTCACAAACCCTGGGTCCATTCCGGAGCCAGCCAACTTCGTTGCGGGTAGCTTAGTGGGGTGGCCCCCTGTAATCTTTTATGAATCCTGTGATTGCTTTGTCGTGAAAGCCTCGTTGGGTTTTGATTTGGTTTTTCCGAGGTTGATCGTGCGTGTGTTGCTATTTGTGCACCCCTGCAGGGTAAATCTTTCTAAAAGCCGTGTCCGCAGTTATGGACGACTTGGAGCACAGTATCTCGATCATAGACAATCATAACTAAAGTAGTGCTATAAACTTGACTTAATATATGACTAGTAATCAAATTCAACTATCACGGAATGGATATTAAAATGCCAACAACTAGTGGATCTGGGGTTGTTTTGTGACATGCTGTACCTGCCTAGTAAGTATTGCAACTCCAATGGAATGTGATAAAAGTGCCAACAATTGCTGGGTTTTGGGATTCCCTAGGACAATTATATCTGACTAGTAAATGTTCCAACTACAACGGAATGGTGATTAAAACTGCCCACTACTTATGCTATCAGGATGACTCATGTTATCTATATCTGACTAGTAAGTGCTTCAACTATAATCGAATGAATAAAACTGCCAACTGTGTGAGTTCCTCGGTTTGACTTCCTCGTTTGGTCTTGAGGGGGAATACCAGGATGGGTATGTTTGGTGTTACTATCAGGTTGGATCCGGATAGGTCTTTATTATCCCTCTCTAATAGTCGATAGTTGTATTGAGTCTCTATAGGTTGTTTAGTGCATGCTTTGCTACCGCTTTAGTCCACCATACCTATGTAGGCGAGAGCCGCCGAATTCTAGCCTCGCCGTGTACTGGCCTCAGTACTGACGCTCCTCTTTTTCCTTTGCCCTTTGTCGGCACCCTTTTGTTTTAGCAGGTTTGAGGTCGACGTCGTTAGCAGGGTTACCCTTCTGGCTTGGCCTGGGTAGGGTTATGGACGCCATTGGTTATTCTTCAGGGCTCTTAGCTCCATTTTCATCTTGTCCGTACTTGGACGCTGTAGCGATTTCAAGGTGATTTGGATCTATGTACTGTATATCGGTATTTTGGACTCATGGAGTCGTGTTGTATATATATCTGTTCTGTGGGTCCCATCGAGGACTGTTGTGTAATGGTATTACTTCGTATTCCACCCGCACGCAAGTGCCTGGTGGGCGTCCTTGAATCGTTTCTATGCGGGTTTGGCGGGAAGTGCTGAAATCTGCATAGGGCCGATTCGAGGGTGTTACATAAACCCTGGGTCCATCTTGGAGCCGGCCAACTTCGTTGCGGGTAGCTTAGTGGGGTGCCCCCCTGAAATATTTTATGTATCCTGTGATTGCTTTGTCGTGAAATCCTCGTTGGGTTTGGATTTGGTTTTTCCGAGGTTGATCGTGTGTGTGTTGCTATTTGTGCACCCCTGCAGGGTAAATCTTTCTGAAAGCCGTGTCCGCGGTTATGGATGACTTGGAGCACAGTATCCCGATCATAGACAAGCATAACTAAAGTAGTGCTATAAATTTGACTTAATATGTGACTAGTAATTAGCTTCACTCCAATGGAATGGAGAATAAAAGTGCCAACAACTGGTGGAACTAGGGTGTATCGTGTCATGTTATACCTGCCTAGTAAGTATCGCAACTCCAATGGAATGAAATAAAAGTGCCAACAACTGCTGGGTTTGGGATGTCACATGCTAATTGTATCTGACTAGTAAGTATTGCAACTACAACTGAATGGTTAACTAAAACTGCCCACTACTTATGCTATCAGGATGACTCATGCTATCTATATCTGACAGTGCTACAACTATAATGGAATGAATAAAACTGCCAACTGTGTGAGTTCCTCGGTTTGAATTCCTCGTGTGGTCTCGAGGGGGAAATACCAGGATGGGTATGACTGGTGTTAGTATCAGGTTGGTCCCGAATAGGTCTCTCTTATCCCTCTCTAATGGCCGACAGTTGTATCGAGTCTCTATAGGTTGTTTAGTACATGCTTCGCTACCGCTTCAGTCCACCATACCTATGTAGGCGAGAGCCGCCGAATTCTAGCCTCGCCGTGTACTGGCCTCAGTACTGACGCTCCTCTTTTTCCTTCGCCCTTTGTCGGCACCCCCTTTTGTTTTAGCAGGTTTGCGATCGACGTCGTTAGCAAGGTTACCCTACTGGCTTGGCCTGGGCAGGGTTATGGATGCCATTGGTTATTCTTTAGGGCTCTTAGCCCCATTTGCATCTTGTCCACCCGCACGTTGTGTTGTTTTCAAGGTGATTTGGATCTTTGTATTGTATATCTGTATCTTGACTCATGGAGTCGTTGTTGTATATATATGTTCTGTCGGTCCCATCATGGACTATTGTGTAATGATATTACTTCGTTTTCCACCCGCACGCAAGTGCCTGGTGGGCATCTTTGAATCGTTTCTATGCGGGTTTGGCGGGAATCACTGAAACTTGCATAAGGCTGATTCGAGGGTGTTACAAAGGTCAGGAAAAGAAAGAAGATTCGAAGCACCTGGCTTTGCCAGCTACTCCGAATCTTGAGGGCTACACCCAGTGGGTGCGCTGGCGCGCCCCCACTGCTGGTTGTGGAAATCGACTGGTCCGGATAGAGTCGGAATTAGCCGGCTAGAGGTGTCTAGCCGGACGAAGCTAAAGGCTTGAGGAAAAGAAATAAGAAGATTCGAAGCACCTGGCTTCGCCAGCTACTCCGAATCTCGGGGGCTACACCCAGTGGGTGCGCTGGCACGCCCCCACTGGAGTTGAAGTTCCCCCGACTAAAGGTGTTCATCTAGGCGAAGGTAGCCAGATAAGAGTAACCGGCGAAAGATAAAAACTTCAAAGCATACAAAATCACAAGGAAGATAGAAGCAATCAAACATCACGATTTAATAAAAGGGGAGTCGAAGCTCCGATAGGTTCACTCGGTGTCAGAAATAGCCAGCACAAGCAGAAGAGTTCAACAGGACAAAATAATTACAAAGTCACCTGGCATCCCAGGGATCACGTCTAAGCTGTGGGGCCCTTGCTGTGAGGGAGGTCCTGGCTAGAGGCAGTCTCGGTGGCGGAGGAGGCGGTTGGCAGATCCGGCTACTACGTCTTCGCTAGCCGGCTACGACGAGGCTTCGGCTCCCGCATCTGGCGTCTTGACGGACTCTGTGTCTGTGATGACCTCGTCGACGTCGGCATAGCCGGCAATCTTGATGGTGAAAGCGCGAAGCTCGGGATGGGCTTGGCGGATGGCACCAAGAACCGTGCCGGCATGGGAGCCCCTGTCGATCTTCTCGACACGGGCATCCTTGTACCAGGAGAGCATCAAGGCCAAAGCCATCTCCGCTTTGGCTCATGCCGCCAGGTCCCTCAGCCGCTCGACGGCAGCCGGCACCTCCATCACCTTGGCCGCCAGCTGGGCGATCGTCTCAAGAGCCGCCATGTCCGGCCACAGGAACTCGAAGACCGCTTGAGCCGCTTTGTGCAGCTCAGCGGCCTCCTCGCCGAGAAAGACGACCAGCTCCTAGGTAGTGGGCTGCTCCCCTGGCCAGTTCTTTTGCAGCCGGTTGTATGCCAGCAAGTCTATGCCGGGATAAAAGGCTGTAAAAAAAGAAGGTCAGGTCCGGCTTCCGGATCCGGACAAGAAAAGCTAGTCGGAAACTACTTACCCTTGGCGGTGCACCGGATCTGCATCAACTCCTCGAGCTGAGCCTTCTCTCGGACCGCCAACAGTTTGACCTCCTTCTCCTGGTCCTTGTTCTTGGCATCGAGGAGGTCAAAGGCCTAGGCTCAGCTGGCGAGGGCGGCGTCGCGCTCCTTGATGGTGGCCTCCAGCGCATCCGCCTTGGAATGCTAGTCCTTGTTTTGCAGCCGGAGCATGGAGTTGGACTTGCTCAGGCGGTCGTTTGCCTTCTTTAGGCGATCGATCTCCCGCTGGGCACACACCAGGATGGCTGCAAGAAACCGGCTATCGGCCTAAAAAAGGGGGAAGAAGAGGAGAAAAGTATCCGGCTACTGAAACCAATTGAAAGGACTTACTCTGGGAGGTGCCATTGGCGGCGGCCAGCTTCTGCTCCAAGGTCCGGCTGCCCTCGGATGCGGCTTCTAGCTGCCGGATCTCTTTCACCGCCAGCTCGAGGGTGGCGGCCAGATCCGCCAGCGAGGTGGCAAAAGAAGCATCGTCTTCAACAGCATTGACGATCAGCAACTCCTTCGCCTCCAGCACCGCCGTCCGCCAGTCCTCCCTGGCTCGTCATCAGAATTGTTGTCGGCGACGACCACCAGCTCCTTGCCAGTTGGAGCCCTCCCCGTCCCCGCAGGGGAACTACCTCCACTTTGTGGGGTCGCCGCAGCCATCTCCGGCTGCACCACCGTAGCCGGCAGAGCATCCCTGACACCGGCTGTAGTAGCCGGATCGGCGTGAGGTGGAGGTGGCAGCGACGCCCCATGTGAAGGAGTGGGGGCAGTGACAGTAGCAGAAGGGGGTGCGGCGTCCGACGCAGGGGCGGCAAGCCGGTCGGCACCCGCGCCGGGCTCGCGGCACCAAAGGAGACCAACTATCTAAAAGGCAAAGCACGAAGCAGAAAAGCAAATGAGAAAGGCGAGAGGCAGAAAAGTTATCTAAAAAGTAAAAGGAGGAGTTAGCATAAGGGCAGAAGATAACTTACCCCTGCACCACGGGAGGCAGCGCCTTCTTGCGGCCAAGACGGCTAAGGGGAAGGGCGCCGATCCGGCTCCTCTTGGGGGATGGCTCCTCCACGATAGGCCGACTGGACCCGCTTCCTCCTCTACCGGACCGGTTGGAGCTGCTCCCACAGGTGCCAGACCGGCTAGAGATGCCCCCACCGGCGCCTGACCAGCCCGAGTCGCCGTCCGTCGCGTGGCACCGGGTCAGCTCGGCAGCCGGCGCGCCCTCCTCCTCCTAGTCGACCTCCTCGTGGGGGTCGTGCGCCGGCTCATCGTTCCGGCCGGGGAAGATGTTGCCGTCCCCATCCGACTTCTCGCCGGACCGAAGAGCACGCGACTCGGGTTCTCCCGGATGATGCAGGGGATGTTATGCAAAAATAAGGAAGACAAGAGTTAGCCGAATAGAAAGATGGGCCAAGAAACACAGAAAACTAGCTAGCGAGAAACTTACCCGGGGCGCGTGGTTGTTGCGGCTATAAGGGACCAGCCCAAAGTTCTAGTGCTCTGGCAGTCGCTCCTTCATAATCGTCCACACCCACTCCTTAAGGTTGTGGTAGCGGAGATCACGGCGGGATAGCCGGGTCGGGTCTAGCCGGCCGGAGTAAAAGCACATCTTGTGTGCGTGCTGTTGTGGCTGATATGTTGCTAACGCATCCATAATTTTTGATGTTTCATGCTTGGTTTTATCGACTTTCTCATGTTTTGTCCATACTTTGGAGTACTTTCTATACACTTTCTTGGACTAACCTATTAACAAGAGCCACAGTGCCAACTGCCTGTTTTCTGCTGTTTTTGGTTCCAGGAAAGTCAGGAAATGAATATTCTTGGAATTAGACGGGACAAAAGCCAAAGTCAGTTTTTCACCGAGGGACACAAGGAGAGATAATACGAGACGGAGAGGGGCCAGAGGGCGGCCAAACCACCTGGCCGCGTGGCCAGGCCTGGCTCGCGCTAGGGGGTGGTGTGGCCAGCCCAGGCACCCCCTCGGCCTCTGCTTCCGCCTATAAGATGCCTCCGATACAGAAACCCTAAGTACTTGATCAAAATTCCACGAAAGAGTCTATAGCCGCCGTCATCTCCATCATTAGATCGGGAGGGATCTAAAGCTCTTCCCGGCACCCTGCTGGAGAGGGGGATTCACCCTGGAGGCCTTCTTCATCACCATGCAAGCCTCCGGTGTGATGCGTGAGTAGTTCATCTCTGTACTACGGGTCCATGTAGTATCTAGATGGCTGGTTCTTCTCCTTTGTGCTATCATGTTTAGATCTTGTGAGCTCCGTTCATGATCAAGATCATCTATTTGTAATTCTAGATGTTGTGTTTGCGGGGATCCGATAGATATTGAGATGCTATTTCAGATTCATTATTGATTCTATCATGTCTCTCTTATTTGTGATCTTGCATGCTTTCCGTTGTTAGTAGCTATCTTGGCCAAGTAGATGCTAACAACTCCAAGAGTTAGTATTTATGCTCGATAGTGGGTTCATGCCTCTAGTAATCTGGGGAAGTGACAGAAATCTCTAAGGTACTAGATGTGCTGTTGCTACTAGGGAGAAAACAACAATCCTTTGTTCATAGAACAATCGTATTGTTTACTTTACACGCAATGCGTAATGCAATAATCTGTCGCTTGCAACTTAATACTGGAGGGGGTTCGGATGATAACCTGAAGGTGGATTATTAGTCATAGATGCAGTTGGATTACGGTCTATGTATAATGTTGTAATGCCCAATCGAATCTCAAAGGAGTCAAGATGAGTAGTATATGCATGATTGCTTTTTCGATGTTTGTCAGCTGCCCCGCTGTAGTTTGTTCACCCAACATGTCATCTATCTTAAGGGGAGCCACCACTAGTGAACTATGGACCCCGGTCCTTTCTTTTATCATCAATCTACAATCAACTGTTTACTGCTTTCTGTTTACTTTCTGCAAACTATTACTTTCTTCCATTCGATACATTTAACCCTTTGTTTCAGCAGAACCAGTGAGATTGACAACCTCATCACAAGTTGGGGGCAAAGTTCTGTGGTTGTGATGTGCAAGTCTCCATCTTGCTGCTGACGCCGGTAGTGCGCCCTGCCAAAGTCCAGCTAGCAACACCTTTGGGGGTGTTTCCTTGCTCCTACTGGATTGATAACCTTGGTTTCATAACTGACGGAAAACTTGCTGCTGTGCTCATCATACCTTCCTCTTGGGGTTCCCCAACGAGCTCGATATATTTTGGGCCATCAAGCTCTTTTTCTGGCGCCGTTGCCAGGGAGTCAAGGACATCTTCACAAGGGGAGTCTCTCATAACCAATCTCTTTACTTTGTTATTTTTGTTTTGCTTAGTTTATTTTTGCTTAGTTTGCTTGTTTCTTTATCAAAAACACACAAAAAATTAGTTTTACAAGTTTGCTTTCTTATTCAAAAACACACAAAAAAATGACTACTCTGGAAAATACTAAGGGCCTATTGTTTGGGCTTTTGGGTGCTTTCTAGTGGAAAAAGCCAAAAAATCGGGCCAAAGGGCATAGCTGTGCGGTGGGCTTTGACCGAAGTGGTCGCGAGAATAGGCCATCCCGGGAAGCACATCCTGGGGTGCTTCCCGCGGCTTCCCGCGGCTTCCCGCGAGGTAACGAACCGTTTTGCCAAAATTTACTAGCCAAATGCCACCGGCCAGCGCGAGAGCACACAAAATCATTGATATGTTGAAAAAAGGCAACCTTATCTCCCAGAACACCCGACCCGTTCGTCCTCCACACCTACCCCCACCCGCGCCTAGCGCTTCCTCGTCGCCGCCATCGCTTCCTCGCCACCGCCACCGCTTCCTCCCGGCGCCGTCCTACCTGGCCCGGTAGCCGAGCTACTCCCTACCTATTCCTCTCTGCCGCCATATCCCCTGCCGTCGAGATCCTCCTTCTCGTCGGCCGCTGTTCCAGATCGATAGGCTCGTCGCGCGAGCTGCCAGAGCTGTTCCCGCCGGAGCTGCCAGACCTCGTCGAGCGCCAGACCTCCTCCCCGACCACCGCCCAAGCTCGCCCCCGACATCCGGAGACAACAACGAAGAGCAGGTCGAGGTCGTAGCTCACTGCCTGCGAGCTCTGCTTCTTCCCATACGCACACGAGCAACATCGCTCTGTGCCTGTCCGCTCTCCGCTGCCGTGCGTCCGACCTCCTGATTCATCATGCGTGTATGCATGTACTTCGCGTATCTGTTTGTGATACTCGCTGAGACATATGCATGTATGGTAATCATGTCGTGTAAGAAACAATCGATTGTAATTTTTGTATTTTGTTGGTCGATCAGGTGTTCATGCGAACTCTTTGATCAACTAGCTATTTGGAAACGGGTGGAAGTCGGCACTCTGTTAGATGAACATCGCACACACTCTTTGATCAATTTTAATTTTCAGAAACTAATTGATCAACGTTGTATGCAGAATGTAATTCAACATCGACTGCAGTTTGTGAAATAAATAATAACTTTATTTGATGCCAAATAGTTTATCATGGAAATATATGTGATAGGTATGTTGTTTAACTTAAATCGGCAAAATTAGACACTCGAATAACTCAAAGGGTATTTGAGACAATTCATCTGTTTACAGCCAGACAACCATTCAAGTTGCCATACAGTCAAACTCAGAGAAGTAGCTTTCTCTGCACAGCAGCACAGCCAGCCAGTCATAGCCCAAACAAATAGGCCCTAAGTTGTGTGACTTCACTAGCACCAACAACAATGATTTCATAAGCACACCTATTGCCCCACCTGTTCCTGAAGCTACTTTCTTTGAAATAAAACCTGCTTTACTCAATCTTGTTATGAGAGAACAATTTTCTGGTATTGGTAATGAAGAAGCTGCTGCTCATCTAAATAACTTTGTTAAACTTTGTGAGATGCAAAAGCATAGGGATATAGATGGAGATATCATTAAGCTTAAATTGTTTCCTTTCTCTTTGAGAGGAAAAGCTAAAGAGTGGTTGAATTCCTTAACTAGGAATATTATTGATTCTTGGACTAAATGCAAAGATGGTTTCATTGGAAAATACTATCCTCCTGCTAAGATTATATCTATGAGAAGTGAAATAATGAAGTTTAAACAATCTGATAATGAACATGTTGCTCAAGCTTGGGAAAGAATGAAATCTTTGGTAAAGAATTGCCCCACTCATGGACTGACTACTTGGATGATTATCCAAATCTTTTATGCAGGATTGAACTATTCTTCAAGAAATCTATTGGATTCTGCTGCTGGAGGGACCTTTATGACCATTACTTTGGGTGTTGCAACAAAGCTTCTGGATAATATGATGGTTAACTATTCTGAATGGCATACTGAAAGAGCTCCACAAGGTAAGAAGGTAAATTTTGTTGAGGAAACCTCTTCCTTAAGTGATAAAATTGATGTTATTATGTCTATGCTTGTTAATGGGAAAGCCCATATTGATCCAAATCATGTTCCTTTAGCCTCTTTGATTGCTCAAGAAGAGCAAGTTGATGTGAACTTTATAAGAAATAACAATTTTAGCAACAATGCCTACATGAATAATTTTGGTAACAACAATTATATGCCATATCCTCCCAACAATGGTAATGCTTATGAAAATTCCTACAACAATAATAGGAGTGCACCCTCCGAACTTGAAGTTATGCTTAAAGATTTTATTAGTAAACAAACTGCTTTCAATAAAACTATTGAGGAGAAACTCTCTAATGCTGAAAGAAATATAGCATCATTGGCTGAAGCTTAATCTTCTTTGAATAAAATGGCTGCTAAACCTAAAACTAATGAGAATCCCTTTGCTACCACTAATGCCATACAAGTTAGAATTGATGAAAATGTTAGACTATTAGCTAAATTGCATGCTAAGTGGGAATGAGAATATGAAATTGCTAGAAACACTAGTGTTTCTACTATCACTACCACTAGTGTTGAGGCTAGTAATAGCTCTACTACTTTAGATGATAATTATGATTTTGATCTTGATGGTTGCAACATCTCTGAAGTTATTAAGTTCCTATAAAAGCTTGCTAAAAGTCCTAATGCTAGTGCTATGAATATGGCCTTTACAAAACACATTACTGATTCTCTCATAAAGATTAAAGAAGAAAAGATGAAACATAAAGCTTCTATTCCTATAAAACATGAAGATGGTTGGGAACCCATCATTAATATGAAAGTGAATGATTTTGATTTCAAAGCTTTATGTGATCTGGATAGTAGTGTTTCTATTATGCCTAGAAGGATTTATGATATGCTTGATTTGCCACCATTAGAAGATTGTTATTTGAATGTCCCACTTGAGGATAATGCTAAAAAGAAACTCATGGAGAGTATTAATGATGTTCTTATTATGGTTAACAATGCCTATGTCCCTATTGATTTCTATGTTTTGGATGTTGAATGCAATGCTTCTTGTCCTATTACTTTGGGAAGACCTTTTCATAGAACTGTTGGTGCCATTATTGATATGAAAGAAGGCACCATTAAATATGAACTCCCACTCAAGAAAGGTATAGAACACTTCCCTAAGAAGAGAGACAAGATTTCTTTTGCCTCTCCTATGAAAACAAAATTTGCTCTTAATGCTTCTTCATTTGAGAACACTTGATTCTTTTTCTTGCTTCTTATGCCTAACTTAAAGGCGTTAAAGAAAAGTACTTATTGAGAGATAACCCAAAAGTTTTAGATGAGTCTTGGAAGTTATTACTTCTGAAATAACCGCTCCTTATCCTTTTTATTTGCTTTTTGTTCCAAGAGTAACCTCTAATGAGAGAGAAGTAATGATTGGGAAAGTTGCTGTCCCGAAACAGATTTCTGTGCTTCACCGTACAAATTCGTGTAAAATCTCTGTACATCCTTTTGAGGCATGAATTGTTGTGCTTCTGCCCCAGGTTGTTATCTAACTTAACTTTCGTTAGTTCGACACTTTTTGATTTGAGCAACATAAAGTCTTCGAAAAAATTCGTCTTTACCTGCTGGTCTGTTTTGACAGATTTCTGCCATTATTTGCATTTGCTTCTTGTTGGTTCCTTTTTGAGTTCTTTTGTGGAATTGAGATTTTTGAGGGAAGTGCTACAGTAGCTTGTGTTTTAATGGAAGTTTTATTGGTATTGGAACTGAACCCTAATGACTTATTATCTTGAGTGCACTAATGTTGCTAATAAAGATTGTGTCAAGTTTTGTATAAAGAAAAAATTTCAAGTGTATGTAAGGAATGACTAATGAGATGAAGGATGGACTTAAGCTCAAGCTTGGGGATGCCACGTGTGTCACCCCAAGAAATATCCAAGAATTACAAGAGTTAAAGCTTGGGGATGCCCAAGGCATCCCCTCCTTCATCAATAAAAATCCCAGGTTTCTTCCAAACACTTCATTTTTATTGTTTCATGCACAGTTGTGTTGTTCTTGGAGCGTCTTCTTTTTCGTTTTCGTTTTGGTTTTTCGTTTGCTTGGTTTTCTTAGTTTGATGAATAAATTGGTTGGACCCCCTATTTCATGCATTGGTTTTCAAATAGTTTGGTTTGGATTGGAAAAGAGTAGGAAAGTTCATGCTTAAGTGGTAAAGAGAGCTTGTTTTTGAGTGTGGCCTATGCTTTGTCATGCCATGCTTGATATTATTTTGGCTTTATGCTTAGTATTATTTGCTATAGCATGAAATGTTATAAACAATTGAGATTGCTTAATGTTCCTTTGAAGAATCATGCGTTGTTTTAGCATATTAAAGCATAGTATTGTGGTATTCTCCTTTGATGCTTCATTTGGGTTGACTTGACACATGCTCACACCATGTTATGACTATTCCAAGTCACCATAGCCTTTATGATCCTTTAGTTTTCAACTTGTAGTATCACTTTATGCTTTTATTAATGATATTTTGTCGCTCTACATGATTATGGCCATTATTGCTCTCTTAGTTGGTCGCTCCTAGTCTTTTGCTAGCCTCCATAACCAAGTATGAGTTCTACTCATGCATTCAACTCCTAAAACCATGTTATTCCAAAGAGTCCACCATACCTACCTATTAGATATGCTATTCCAAGTATATTCATGTTTTTATCTACCTTCCGAATTAAACTTGTTATGAGAAAACTAGTGATTAAAGCTCTCACGAACTTGATGGCACACTTTACTTTTCTTGCCCTTAATAAACCTGAACCATTGTGTCGTCTATTTGTATATGCTTGCACTTATTTTTTGGGGATTAGCAGAACCATGCTGTCATGGGGTACGCTTTCAACATTGCACTTTTACTTTGTACCTAGTTGATATCAAGCTCCCCTTTCATTTCACACATTACACTTACAAGCTCCCCTTTCATTTCACACCGACGACATCCATAGACAAAAGAGCATGATATCAACTAGGTACAAAGTACAAGTGCAATGTTGAAAGCGTTCCCGTGAAATCATGGTTCTACTAATCTCCAACAAATAAGTGCAGGCATATACAACATAGACGACACAATGGTTCAAGTTTATTAAGGGCAAGAAAAGTAAATTGTGCCATCAAGTTCGTGAGAGCTTTAATCACTAGTTTTCAATAAGTTTAATTCGGAAGGTAGATAAAAACATGAATATACTTGGAATAGCAAATACTAATAGGTAGGTATGGTGGACTCTTTGGAATAACTTGGTTTTATTTGGAGTTGGATGCATGAGTGGAATTCATACTTCGTATGGAGGCTAGCAAAAGACTGGGAGCGACCAACTAAGAGAGCAATAATGACCATAATCATGCAAAGTGACAAAACATTATTAATTAAAGCATAAAGTGATATTACAAGTCGAAAACTAAAGGATCATAAAGTCTATGGTGACTTGGGATAGTCATAACATCGTGTGAGCATGCACCAAGTCAACCCAAATAAAGCATCAAAAGAGAATACCACGATACTATGCTTTAATATGCTAAAACAACGCATTATTCTTTCAAGACACATTAAGCAATCTCAATTGTTGATAACTTGTCATGCTACAGCAAATATCACTAAGCATAAATCCAAAAAAATATCAAGCATGGCATGACAAAACATGGGCCACAGTCAAAAACAAGCTCTCTTTACCACTTAAGCATGAACTTTCCTACTCTTTTTCCAATCCAAACCAAACTATTTGAAAACCAATGTATGAAAGAGGGGGTCCAACCAATTTATTCAAGGAAACTAAGAAAACCAAGCAAACTAAAACCAAAAACAAAAATGAAGACGCTCGAAGAACAACACAACTGTGCATGAAATAATAAAAATGAAGTGTTTGAAAGAAACCTGGGATTTTTATTGATGAAGGAGGGGATGCCTTGGGCATCTCCAAGCTTTGACGCTTGTACTTCTTGGATATTTCTTGGGGTGACACGGGGTGGCATCCCCAATCTTGAGCTTTAGTCCATTCTTCATCTCATTACATCATTCTGTCCATACACCTGAAATTTTTCCTTCATACAAAACTTCACACAATCTTTATTAGCAACATTAGTGCACTCAAGATAATAAGTATTTAGGTTCAGTTTCAACAGCAATAAAACTTCCATTAAAACACAAGATACTGTAGCACTTCCCTCAAAAATCTCAATTCCCCGAAAAGAACTTAAAAAGAAATCAACAAGAAGCAAATGCAAATAATGGCAGAAATCTATCAAAACAAATCAGCAGGTAAAAACCAATTTTTCGAAGACCTTCTATTGCTCAAATCGAAATGTGTTGAACTAACGAAAGTTAGATAACAAGCTGGGTCAGAAGCACAAAAATGTGCACCTCAAAACGACGTACAGAGATTACACGAATTTTTACAATGAAGCACAAAAATATGTTTCAGGACAACAACTTTCGCAAGCATTACTTCATTCTCATTAGAGGTTACTCTTGGCATAAAACCCACACAAAAATGATAAGGAGAGGTTATTATAGAGGTAATAACTTCCAAGACTCAACTAAAACTTTTGGGTTATCTCCCAATAAGTACTTTTGTTTAATGCCTTCAAGTTAGGCATGATAGTTTGAAAAGATGCTCACATAAGAAATATGAATTGAAGTAAAAGAGAGCATCAAGAAGCAAATTTAAAGAACATTTAAGTCTAACCCACTTCCTATGCATAGGAATCTTGTAAAGAAACAAGTCATGAAAGCACAAAGCAACAAGCATAGTAAAGCAAAACAGGTGTAACTTCAAAATTTTCAACATAAAGAGGGGAAACTTAATATTGTTGAGATACATAAAACCATGTTTCCCTCTCTCATAATAACTTTCAGTAGCATCATGAATAAAATTAACAATATAACTATCACAAGAAACATTCTTATCATGAGACACATGCATAAAAGAATTAATACTCCCCACATAAACATAGTCATTCTTATTAATTGTAGTGGGAGCAAATTCAACAAAATAGCTATCATTATTATTTTCATCACCATAATCATCAAACATAGGAGGCATATTGTAATCATAATTAATTATCTCCTCAATAGTAGCTGTACTAAAAATATCATATTCATTATTGTAATCATCATATATTGGATGTGTAGTATCATCATAAGCAATATAATAATTATCTTCCAAAGTGTGTTCATTTGTAAACATATCATCATTGGAAGGATCATGGATATCATTAATAGTACAACAATTATCAATATCATCATTTCCAGAATTGGTACCGAAGAGATTTTCAATATCAAAAGTAGTGTGCTTTTCCCAATCATGATCACTACTATAGGTAATAGGCATAGGAACATCATCAAGTTCAGACTCATCAAAAACTATAATAGGAGCAACATGCTTAGGGGAAAATACCATTTCCTCTCTCCCTTTACTCCTCCTCTTCTTCTTTTTCTTCTTCTCTTTAGGAGGGAGAGGATTAAAAGGAAGCTTCTCCATATACCTTGGTTCATTGTTAGAGACAATAGAAGAAACTTTCGAGGATTCCTCCTTTCCATTAATAAGACCAAAACACATATTAGTCCTGTCATATTTTGGTAAAATTTCATCTTCTATAATATTTTGTATGTAAGTATCTGTGTGACAATTATCAACACAATAAAGATGAAAACCATGCAGGACGATATTCATATCAAAAGCACTCATAACTACCAAAGAAGTTTTTCTTGATAGTTCTTCACACCCCAAAAATAATGTAAGTTCTTCATGCTGATTAGGAGTGATCATGTCATCACAATATAAACTTGCGGTACTCATTGGATTAGAAGGGCTATTATTATGGCCTGAGCATTGAAAATTGAAATGACCCACTTCAAAGCAAAGTTCACAAATAAAAGGATAGAGGGCACAAACTTTTTTACCAAGATCATTTAGAGCCCTATACCACGTTCTAGTTTTTTCATTCATGTGGGTGATACAATATTCTTCTTAAATTTGATTATTCTCACAAGGTCTATGTATTCCACAAAAATTAACATGCTTATAAGAAATAGTACTGTCAGAGGTTTGAGCATGTTTATTGCTATCATTAATAACAAGTTCATTTTCCATGCAAGTGTCTTTGAAAGGCTCATGACACATATCCCATTTTCTTTAGGAGCATTAATATGAGAAGTAAAGGATCTAAAAAAATCAATAAGAATTTGAGGATCAAGACCATATTTAGCACTAAGATCTTGAAAATCAGCAATTTCAGTGAAAGACTTAATGCCATCATACTCATAGTTTATACCTAGTTATTTACCTTTGTTGTTATCCCAATCTTCAGTATTGCTTTGAATTGTTTCAAGAAGATCCCACTTAGCTTTGACCTCCTTACTCGTGAAGGATCCCTCTAAACAAGTATCTAGATAGTCCTTGTAATGTCCTGAAAGCCTTGCATAGAAATTATTAATAACAATATTACTAGGGAGCTCATGAATTGGACATTTGAGCATTAGTGACTTCAATCTCTCCCATGCTTGGGCAATACTTTCTCCATCATGTGGATGAAAATTATAAATGTAATTCCTATCTTTATTAATTTCACGATGAGGATAAAATTTAGAGTATAAGAGAGATTCAAGTTCCTTCCACTCCAAATGATGAGGATCATCTAGTAGCTCATACCACTCCCTTGCTTTGACCTTAAGTGAAAAGGGGAATAGCTTCCTCTTAACCTGGTTCATTGAAATACCTGCACACTTGAACAACTTGCATGATTCGTGTATAAAGAGTAAATGATCACCAGGATGGACAGTTCCATCTCCCAAATAACAGTTGTTCATAACACGTTCAACAATTTTTATAGGTATTTTAAAAGAGATGATTTTAGTATGTGGATTTAAAATATCACAAGTATCATTAGAATTACCACATATGGGAGATAAAGTATCATTAGAGCAAATTTTCTTCTTTAAAGCCGGGGAATTAAATATCATTTTCATAAAAACTAACTTCCCCAAGCTTAGATGTTTCCATAGCATTAGTAACAAAGGTGTTCAAAAGATTCATACTAATAACATTGTTATTAGCATGCAAAGAAAGTTCCATGGGTTTTTAATTTTCTTTTCAGACAATTCATGTTCTAACTTAGGAAAAATACTAAAAAGCTCTCTAATTTTGTTGTTGTTTTCCATTAAGCCTAACTAGAGAAAACAAGAAACAAAAAGACAAAATTGCAAAATCTAAAGGAAATAACTTCGAGCACTCACACTAGAGGATGTGAGTATCTTTTACCTTACCTCTCCGGCAACGATGCCAGCAAATAGCTTGATGTCTACGCACTTCTATTCTTGTAGAAAGTTGTTGGGCCTCCAAGTGCAGAGGTTTGTAGAACAGCAGCAAGTTTTCCCTTAAGTGGGTCACCCAAGGTTTATCGAACTCAGGGAGGAAGTGCTCAAAGGTATATCCTCTCAAGCAATCCTGCAATCAAGATACAAGAAGTCTCTTGTGTCCCCAACACACCCAATACACTAGTCAGGTGTATAGGTGCACTAGTTCGGCGAAGAGATAGTGAAATACAAGTGGTATGGATAATTATAAGTGGTAACTGTGCCAGAAAATAGCTTGCTGGCATGTGGTTGACGTGGGAAAAGACTAAAGGCAAACTGAAATAAAGATGGAAGCAAGCAAACATGTAATAGATCTAATTGCAAACGGTGTATCAATGCTTAGAAACAAGGCCTAGGGATCATACTTTCACTAGTGAACACTCTCATATAAATATCTTCTATTTATGATACTACTCTTAACGACTCTCCGGTTGGACACTCTAATCATTGGTAGGGCTATAACAGCACTCCTCAAAGTTTGCTTTCCGCATCTAGATAACCCCACACTCTCACCTTGAGCACTAGATGGTTACAACGAACACCATAATTTCATAAAGACATCCAACTCCAAATATAACTCATAATAAGTATTTGTAATCTCTAGCCTAAGTGCCACCATGGTGTGCACACTGTCAACTTCACACACATGGGGAGAGCAGAGATCTAATAAAGCACTTGAGTAGCAAGGTAGATCTACTAGATTACAAAGCTCATGATCACAATATGATCATGCATAGAGAGAGATGAACACATAGCTACCGGTAGAACCCTTAACCTTGAGGAAGAACTACTCCATCATCATCTTGGGAATCAGCAACGGTGATGGAGATGGTGGTGGAGATCGATGGATATGGCTCCGGGGGCACTTCCCCGTACGGGCAGGGTGCCAGAACAGAGACTTTCTGTCCCCCGAATCTCCCCTTCGGTGGCGGCGGCGCTGCGGAAAGGGTTTTTGCATCAGGAGGCTTCTTATAGGCGAAGAGGCAAGGTCGGTGGGCGGCCGAGGGGCCCACACCACCTGGTGGTGCGGCCAGGGCTAGCCCGCGCCACCACATGGTGTGGCCAGCCCATGGCCCCTCTCCGTCTCGTCTTCTGGCTCCGTGAGTCTTCCGGTAAAATATCGACTTTGGCTTTTGTCCGGTCCAATTCCGAGAATATTCATTTTCTGACTTTTCTGGAACCAAAAACAGCAGAAAACAGGCAACTGGCACTGTGGCATCTTGTTAATAGGTTAGTCCTACAAAGTGTATAAAAATAATCCAAAGTGTGGACAAAACATAAGAAAGTAGATATAAACCAAGCATGGAACCTCAAAAATTATAGATACGTTAGCAACGTATCACTGACGCTGGTAGTGCGCCCTGCCAAAGTCCAGCTAGCAACACCTTTAGAGTGTTTCCTTGCTCCTACTGGATTGATAACCTTGGTGTCATAACTGAGGAAAAACTTGTTGATGTGCTCATCATACCTTCCTCTTGGGGTTCCCCAACGAGCTCGATATATTTTGGGCCATCAGCGGCATTATCAACCGGGACATCCAACTAAGTGTGATGTCTAGGCCGGTCAAGCCGGCGGTGATGAGGGTGCGCATCCGCTGCAGTATTGCGCCCGACTCCACCTTGTCCCCGTGGATCTTTAGGTCCCAGTTCTGCTGGCTAGATTCCACGTCCTAGAAAGCCGGCAGATTGATCTGGTCGATGGCAGTTATGTTGCTGACGTAGAAGTACGATTGCTGCCACAGTTGCACTGTGTCCTGCAGCCAGAACTTCCGGTAGCCGGTCTGCGTACAGAAGTAGATGGAGGCGCCGCCGCACGTCACCAGTGGTCCCTGTGTGAACTGCACCTGCGGCCGCACGCGGAACAGCCGACAGAATAACCCGAGATCCGACTGGATCCTGAGATAACTCTTGCAGAACGCCACAAAGTGCGCCAGCGTGCCGATGG
Source organism: Avena eriantha (assembly GCA_910589775.1). Classification (NCBI taxonomy): domain Eukaryota; kingdom Viridiplantae; phylum Streptophyta; class Magnoliopsida; order Poales; family Poaceae; genus Avena; species Avena eriantha. The sequence goes on from OU342743.1 coordinate 501,968,332, forward strand.
CGTTAGCGTCGAGGTGGTGGAGGCACAAGTCGAAGAAGGCGAGGAATGTGAGAAAGCAAGGGTGCACCGGCAGCCCGAAGCCGCAGGCGAGGTGGGAGAGGAAGATGACCTGCTCCCCCTCCGCCGAGTGCGGTGACTCCTCTCCCGGCGGCGCCAACCGCACCTTTACCTCCGTCTCCGGTGGTTGGACGTGGGTGGCACTGTTGGGGATATACTTTTCAAGTATCCTCACTGTGCCTCACTGACCAGGGTGGCCTACTTCGGGTTAGAGCTTTGCTTCATGGGCAGCCCAGTCAGGGAGAAGAGACGGAGTCCCATCCGGCTACGGGAAGGCCCAGAAGACTTGCGGACATAGGCCCGCAGTGTTACTTGAAGTCCAAGATGTACTCTGTAACCGACTCTTAGTCGTAGCCAGATAGATCTCTCCTATAAACCCTAGGCCGGATATCTATATAAGTCGTCCTAGGGAAAGCATTTAGGGCACACATCAATAGTCTACAATCTCAATTTGCACAGGCGAAACCCTTATAACCCATATTCCGGCTCTGCCGTATTACTAGATTGCTAGCTGGAGTAGGATCCGTCCAAAGCCGGAGGATTCGAACCTGGCTAAACTTGTGTGCTCACCGTCCCGGAACACCATACGTCTCATGACCCTCTCTTCCACACACCCCGAGGACCCCCTCGTGGCATACTTGTCATCATTCCGATGACAGTTGGCGCCCACCGTGGGGCAAGTGAGCTTCGGATCTGCGTTCCGAGCGGAATCTGCAAGAATCGGAATCGGCGAGACTATCACCGTTGGCGCATCCTTTATGCTAGTGACGTCCCTCTCATCGCTCTCGACGAGACTTGGATTCCCGCTAGGGAGGCCGTGACTGCCTATACCATTATGTCTTTCGGCGAGATCGATGTGTACATCAGATTCGCTGAACTTGGCCCACCCACCCTAGCGGTGATGATAGAGGCAGAAGAAGTTTCTAGGTCCTCTTTGTCCGCGGAGGCGGCAGAGTTCCGGATCTATGAAAACCCTATTCCCACCCAGCCCTCACCTGTCGCGGAGATAGTGGAGAAATCCGAGCTTGAAACAGACCTTGCGGTTCAAGTCGAGTCTAGAGTGGATCTCCCTAGCGAGGCCGAATCCCAGATCGATCCGCCCACTAAAGTCGAAATCCAGGAGGATCACAACAACAACCTTGGTTCCGGCGCTGCCAACGCCAGAATAGATCAACCGTTCTTGAGGCACGATTTGAGGCGCATGATGATGCAAGACGCGAGCGTGGATGAAGTTCTGATCTTGGAGGAAGCCCACGAGGAAAGCCGCAACTTCCTCAGGACCCACACATCGCACTTCATCGGATACGTTGGATCCGGATCCGGCTCTGCCGATGCTGGAGACAACACTGACTTAGTGCTGGAGGCGATGGGAACAAACACTGACTTACCCGCATCCTCGGATGACTCGATGATGTCGTCGGATTTCCGAAAGTTCTCCGTGGAGTATGAAGAGGAGTACAACTCCAAAGCTACAGAAGAAGGAGAAGCCATGGATGAAGGATCCGGAGAAAACTCTCCCAAAGCACATGATGACATGGATATCGGAGATAATCCCGAGGTCCAGATGTCCGAAAGTACCGATCAAAGCTTGACTCCGGGAAACGAACCCAAAGCCGTCTTTGCTATCGGCACTGCCAAGAAGGCAAAGAAGAGGAACAAGAAGAAAAAGACCCTGGCAAAAGAACTTCCAGCAGAGGAGGTGATTGCTGAGGAATAAGAAGAAGACTCGGATGGAGCTCTCATCCCAGACAAGCCCAAAGAAGAATCGATGGATGGATACGTGGTCACCGTAGGTGCCCGTAAACTCATCGATGCTGCATTAACCACACCTATCCGCACTGCAGCAGAACTAACTGCTGCGGAATTGGAAGAAAGGGCCCAAGCCCTAGAAGCGCGTCGACAAGTACTCCTAGATGAAGCTAAAAACATCGAGGAAGAAAAGAAACGCATGGCCAAGGCGGAGAAGCTTATCTCTCTACAACATCAGAAGAAGCGGAAACGACATACGCATGACAATCAATTTCCGGAAACACGTAAGGTTCTCTTTGAGGGAGATCCGGGGATGCCTCGGCTTGACCGCAAGGGAGACCTAGTGTATCCAACACCAGTGCAAAACACTGCCGCTGCTCAAGACATCCTGGCAAATAATCCAGGCCCGGAACAGGTTCGATTGGGCATCAAGCTACGCACCAAGGGTCTAGAACAGTAGAAGGCCGCAAAGTCCGGAAGCGGAAAACTGGTCTCTCAATCCGACCAATGCCGCATGGATCTAGCCTGGAACGATATAAGGCCCCAGCGGGTTCCGGAACAGCATCACCGTTCCGACCATTGGGAAGACAACTACTCAAGAACCGGATCTTCATGACAGCGTCACAGAGCTGCACGTGACTGGCGCAACGTTGCTCCTTCCACCGAGCAAGAGGCGATCGCTGCCCTGTAGCCGAACATCCTCCCCAGCGAGAGTCAAATGATCGCAGGGAAGAAGACAAAGAGAAGCGTCGAGGGGAGGACCGACAATGAATGCCACCTCCTAGGCACACAAGCCGTCCAGCTAATCTCCACCGCAATGGGAATGATGGACGAAGGAAGGACGGACACCGTGTCGAGTCAAGCAGGCAAGGGCTCATCGTAATGAAGACCCTCCCCGGAACTGGAATAATGACGCTCTGGACGGAGGCCAGCGATCAGCCGGAAACAATCCAGCTGCTCCACCTTCTCCACCAAGTAGCCATCACAACGGCTCCCAAGGAGGCCAGGGAGGGCGTCGTGGCAGAGGAGGTGGTGGCAGAAGCCGAAGTCCGGCTCCAAGGCACCACAACCATAGCCGTCAATTAGGACGATCACTGTCGCCAAGTGACGCGAGGCACGGGATTAATTCCAATATAGAGGCGCGACGCTACGAAAACGATGATATATACGTGGGCCCAAAGTGCTTCGGACCACGCATAAGAGCAACACAATTCCCGGAAGGATTCGCTATCTCAAGACACATCCAAGCCTACAACGGCATAGCTCGACTAGATACTTGGCTCCAGGATTTTTTCCAAGCTTGCTGCATCGCCAAAGGCGAAAATAGCCTGGTTGCAACCCGATATCTCCGACTCATGTTGTGGAAAATGGCACGATCATGGCTCAATGAACTTCCGGAGAACACCATCCACAACTGGTATGACATGCAAAGCGCGTTCTTTTGGAATTTCGAAGGCACATATCGGAGGCCCTGTACGGTAGGAGACCTACAGCATTTCACCTAGAAAGCCGGAGAAACTTGCCGAGATTATCTCAAACGATGGATCGACACTAAGAACTCCTGTGAAGGGGTAAATGACCAAACTGCGATTGAAGCTTTCATTGCAGGACTCCCAATTGGTTTACTACGTCATCGCTTGAAGTGCGACAAGGTAACTGATTTGGGATAAATGATAGAAACAACGAGGAAGTATGCAGATGCTGACGACGATGTAGAGGGATTACTGAATGCCCTGGCTGTGCCACAGTCGGCAAAACAACCAAAGCAAGAAGCTCAGAAGCGCAAGAATACCTCGGAAGAAAAACCCAACGCGGAAACGGTAGTGTTCACTGCTACTTTCGGGTCTAGAGGACGAGGAGGGCGCGGCGGTGGCAGCGGACTCGGTCGTGGGACATCAAGAGTCTAGGGTAGAGGAGACTAGCAACCTGGCAAAACCTACTCCTAGGCCGACATTGCCAATAACCCATGTGTGCATCACTTAGATGCCAATGGGGGCTCGTCTCACGGAAACGCCGAGTGTCGTTTTAATGATGACATCAAGAAAGATGATACTGCTGGCTACAGGGCTAAGCGGAAGAAGGGAAAGAAGAATCCCGAAAAAGATAAAGAGACCAAGGAAGATTCCGACACAGAGGAAGCCGATGCTTCAAATCCCAAGCCGGAAGGGAAGAAGAACTTCCCAACAAAGAAGGAAACTTACATCACCTTCTTCGGATCTCAACCAGCTAAGGTCAAGAAAGCAGTTCTACATGAGCTCAACGCGACCGTTCCGGCTGTCCCCCAATTCTTGGACTGGTCGGAAGTGGCAATCACCTTTGACCGTGCTGATCATCCGCCTAAGTTCCACATGCGAGGAAAATACGCCTTAGTCATCAATCCACTTATTGATGGCTATGGTTTCTCCAAGACTCCCATGGACGGCGGCAGCAGCATTAACATCATGTATGTCGAAACGCTACACCAGATGAAGATTTCGGATACCCAGCTGAATTACAGCTCTAAGATCTTTCATGGAGTTGTCCCAGGAAGACAAGCAAATTCCCTGGGAGAAATCACTTTGGATGTGACCTTTGGAACTCCAAAGAACTATCAGACGAAAGCACTTTCCTTCGAAGTGGTCCCGTTCAAGAGCGCGTACCACGCTATATTCGGATGTCCGGCTTACTGGGCTTTTATGGCTCGTCCATGTTACATTTACAATATGATGAAAATTCCAGGTCCCAACGGCGTGATCACCATCAGGGGATACCCGAAGAAGGCGCGAGAGTGCAAGGACGGAAATGCCGCCTTTGCTGAAGACATGCTGCACTCCCAGGAGTACCAGGAGATCAAGCAAACCATTGATCCGTCCGAGATGCCCGCGACAAAGAAGGAGGTGACAAAGCCGAATCTAGAGTTCAAGGCATTGGAAGAGACAAAGATGACGCCGTTGAAGGATGATGACCCCTCCAAGGTGACTCAGATAGGTGTAGGCCTAGATAGCACGTAGGAAAGCGCGATCGTCAAGTTCCTCCAAGCAAATCAAGATATCTTCGCATGGCAGCCATCTGACATGACCGGAGTACCTAGAGAACTTGCCGAGCACTCTCTAAATGTACACGCGAATGCTAAACCCATCAAACAGTCCCTATGATGTTTCGGAGATGAAAAGCGTAAGGCAATAGCTAAGGAACTAGCCCGGCTCGAGTTAGCCGGATTCATAGAAGAGGTCATCCACACTGAGTGGTCGGCCAATCCTGTAATGGTCCCTAAAAAGGACACCACTGATTTACGGATGTGTGTTGATTATACTGCCTTGAACAAGGCTTGTCCCAAAGATCCATTCGCTCTGCCTAGGATTGATCAAGTTATCGATTCTACGGCAGGCTCGAAACTCCTATGTTTTCTCGACGCATATTTCGGTTATCACCAAATCCGGATGAAGCAATCTGACAAAGTCAAAACTTCATTCATAACCCCTTTCGGAACCTTCTGTTTCGTTACGATGTCCTTTGGGCTCAAAAACATAGGAGCTACGTACCAATGCACTATGCAGCGTTGCCTCCACGACCAAATCAGACGCAATGTACATGCATATGTGGACGATATTGCGGTGATGTCCAAAAAGAAGGAAACCTTGATTTCTAACTTGGAGGAAACGTTCGCCAATCTACAAAAATACAACATAATGCTTAACCCAAAGAAGTGCTTCTTCGGAATTCCAGCCGGAAAATTGTTAGGTTTTATCGTGTCTCAACTCGCGTGAAAGATGTTCAAAGATTAACTAGTTGCATTGCTGCAGTCAGTCGGTTTGTAAGCCAGCTTGGTGAAAGAGGCACACCACTATACAGGCTCCTGAAAAAGACCAAGAAATTCATTTGGACCGACAAAGCTGAAGATGCACTACAAGACCTGAAAACAGTACTCTCATCTGCTCCCATCCTTGCAGCACTGGAACCGCACGAACTGATGTTACTATATCTCCCTGCGACAAACAAGGTCGTCAGTATCGTCATGGTGGTGGAGAGACCGGAGGAAAATTAGGAACACCTGGTGCAGCGTCCTACTTACTATCTCAGCGAGGTCTTAACTGAATCAAAACAGCGGTATCCGCACTATCAAAAGCTGGCTTATGGTGTGTTCTTAGCATCTCGTAAGTTGCGGCATTATTTTCAAGAATATCCAATTACCATGGTGAGCACAGCTCCCATGAGAGATATAATCAATAATCGTGATGCCACACGACACGTCGCTAAGTGGGGCATAGAGCTTTCAGCTTTCGACATTGAGTACAAACCTTGTACAACAATCAAATCCCAAATCCTAGTTGACTTTGTCGCTGATTGGACGGAGACAACGGAGAATATGCCCCTACCAGAGTCGGAATACTGGACCTTGCATTTTGACGGGTCTAAAGTGCTCGGGGGCTGGCGTGGTGCTCCAATCACCCCAAGGAGATAAACTTTTCTATGTATTGCAGATACAATTCACGGTGACAAATAACATTACCGAGTATGAAGCATTACTGCATGGAATCTGGATTGCTAAGGACATCCGCATCCGACGTTTAATGTGTTATGGAGATTTGGATCTTGTTACCCAACAAGTGTCGGATATCTGTAAGGCAAACAAGCACATGGCAGTGTATAGGGCTGTCATGGATAAACTATCTAAATCATTTGAAGGGTTTGAAGTTCAACACATCCCTCGAACAGAAAATGAGGAAGCAGATGCACTATCTCGAATAGGCTCTGCCTAGAAAAAGGTCCCAGATGGCGATTTTTTAGAGCACCTCAAAGTTCCCTCTATAAAAGGAGTGGACGAGGAATATCCGACCAAATCTGACTCACCTTTAGTAGCAGTTCTGACTATGATTCCCAGCTGGACTCAACCCTACCTTGACTACTTGGTAGATGGAAAATTACCCAAAGATGAAGTTCTGAGCCGGCAGATCATCCGATAAGAAAAAGCCTACACTATAATTAGTGGTGAGCTCTATAAGCGGAGTGCATCTGGGGTCTTTTAGCGCTGTCTATCTCCGGAAGAAGGAGTGGAAATCTTACGAGAAATCCACGAAGGCGAGTGTGGTCACCACGCTGCAGCCAAATCTCTAGTGGCAAAAGCTTTCCGACACGGTTTTTTCTGGCTTACAACTAAGGCAGATGCCGAACGTCTGGTCAAGACGTGCAAGGGCTGCCAAAAATACGCCAAACAAGTTCACGTTCCAGCTGATCAGCTGCGAACAATACCTATAACATGGCCTTTTGCGGTCTAGGGGCTTGACATGGTAGGACCATTTAAACGGGCTCCAAGTGGATTTACTCATCTCTTTGTGATGGTGGATAAATTCACAAAGTGGATTGAGGCTAAACCCGTCACTAGTTGTGATGGAGCAATAGCCAAAAGATTTGTCGAGGATGTTATAATCCGATACGGTTATCCGCATAGCATTATCACGGACAACGGGAGTAATTTCTCTATGGGAGAGCTTGCCGAATTCTGCAATGAACAAAATATCCGGCTTGACATTGCGTCAGTCGCACATCCACAGGCTAATGGACAAGTCGAAAGAGCAAATGGTTTAATCTTACAAGGCCTAAAACCAAGACTCGAAGCACCACTACGGCGTGCTGCGGGGGCTTGGGCAGAGGAATTACCTTCTGTAATATGGAGTTTACGAACAACTCCAAATAGGTCAACCGGATACACACATTTCTTCTAGGTCTATGGCGCAGAAGCCGTTCTTCCTAGTGATTTGATTCACACTTCTCCTAGATTGGCTGCGTATATTGAAGAGGATGCCAAAATTTCCCGAGAAAATAATCTCGACTTAGTCGAAGAAGTTCGCGTCGTTGCTGAGATGAGATCAACAACCTATCTGCAGAAGTTACGCAAGTATCACTGCCAGAGAGTCAGAAACCGGTCTTTCAATAAGGGTGACTTGGTTCTCCGGCTTGTGCAGCAAAGAAAGCACAAACTTTCCCCAGTATGGGAAGGGCCATTTTTAGTTCGTCGATTATTGCACAATGGTTCTTACTACCTAACTGATATGCGGCCAGTCAAAGAAAGACCTTCTACTAAGAAAAGAAAGAGAGCTGGAGGCAGTACAGACCCGGATGAATTAGACAGACCATGGAATATTGCTCAGCTACGTCCCTTTTATTCTTAGTTTATTTTTCTTTGTAATCATATATGTGTACATGTTCAGTGAGAAATAAAGTGTTGGTTGCCTCAAAAAATTTCTGAGAATTTTTTACCATCTTATTTCCGAATAACCATGTCACAGTCGAAAATCCCAGAATACTTGAAAGTACTTTATGCTCATGTTTGTTCTGGTTTAGATTTCCGATTCTAAAATTGCTACCTTCGGGTATAAATCTAAATTTTCTAGTCTATACTTTGGTTATTTGTCTGATTGCTGGATGCGGGCATTTTCCAAGTAGTGAATTGTTGGTACTAGAGGCCGGTTTTGTTTCTGAGTTTAAACTAGTTTAGTAATTGAGCTCCGTTGCTCGGAAAAGTTTCTGTGCTAAAGGTTGGCCGGATCATGAAATGGACGAGGCGGAAAGCCAGATAAACGATAAGTATAGACGAAAAACATAAGTGCTTATGAAAATATTCTAGGCACGAAAAAATGTAAAGCCAAAAGTGCTAAATAGATATATTTAAAACTTAGCACTAGCAAAAAGTATCATACTACTTATTTAGAACCCGGATTGTTTTCAGAATAATACAATTTTTGTTCTGATGCGCTACGATGTAGGGGAAGAAGGAGCTGTCGGCTCGCTGGAAACATCAGCCTCGCCTCGATATCTTTCCAAGACGTTCAAATCCGAGATGGTTTTTTCGTTGTCGGAAGCTTCTCCGGTTTCTTCGGCGGGCGGAGGCGGTGTCTCTACGCGAGTGAAGAAGGAGTGGCACCCGTATCCGGCGCAGGAGTCCATGATGGCTTTGATATCCTCCTTCTGGCCGTCTTCATCCACAGTAGAGTACCCTCTGGTAACTTGCCACATCTCCATACTTCCATGGTGGCTCATGACCATGGCAAGAGCGTTCTGCGCTGCGGTCCACGTGTAGGACATGTCCAGTCCTGGATGAGCTAGGGAATCTCCTTGGCCTTATATCGCACTACAAAGCCAGACATGCTATGCATGTCCGGAACCTTGAGAACTTCGCCAATGTCTTCAATGGATTGGCGGAAGTCATGCAGCAAATCACCGACTTGAGTAAGCCAGCTGGTGCGAGATTCGGCAGAGGCTGAGTCCAGTAAGTTCAGAGAACCTGCGCATATAATGCAAAGGGGTTAAAAAACAAAAAAATCTGGACTCCTAAGAGTTGGAAGATGCAGATAAGTCAGAAAAAGGGAAACATACCAAAGATGACATCGCCGACTTTGGCCTTCTCCTCCCGTAGACTCTAGAGTTCAGCCCGGAGTGCCTCGGCAATGTCCCTTTCTCTGAACAAATCGTTGCTGAGATCCGAGATTTTCTTATCTTGGAGCGTAATCTTACGATCGTGCTCCTCGGTAGCCATGGAGGAGGACTCTAGAACTTGAGAAATGCTCTTCTCATGATCCGCCTTAAGCTTATTCAGCTCTTGGCGGAGGTCCTTGTTTTCCACCTCCAGGGTTTTAAGATTCTCGGCTTCCTCAATCATAGCACAGGATTGTTTCAGTAGTGCTGGAAATCAAAAGAACAAAAGTTGAACAAAAATTCGACTATGAAATACATGACAAGGTTTGAGTTCTGGAATGTTTACCTTCAGCCTCATCCCTAGAAACTTTTAATTGAGCATTTTCAAGTCAGAGAGCTTTGATTTCTTTTCGCTTGTTATAAATATTCTTCAATAAATCCTGGTTATAGGAATATACTTTCTGTAAGTCAGAATACCCAGAGTCAGAAGTCTACTAAAGACTTGGGCTAATATTTTTACTAATATCAGCACGAGCCTTGGGGGCTACACTAGTCCATTCTTTGGCATCCTAAGGAAGCATACAATCCGGATTTGTATGTCCAGCTTCATGCTTGGGGTCTAGAGGATATGATATGAAGTAAGGAAAAATGTGAGTTGGAATTCCGACTTACATATTGTTCACGGGCGAGTTTGTTCAAACTCGCATTCACTTCGGTGGTAACCTTCTCAGCGAGGGTTAGGGGGACCACTGGCGCAGTTGGAAGCTCACCGGTCCTCAGCTTCTCGTCACGAAGACGGACTTGTTCAAGAAGATCAGAGTGCTTGATGTCCTCTGCTTCTTGTGCTTCTTCTTTGGCAGAGATAGTCTAGCTTTCTAGGCATTGCCGGGCTAGGCGTTGGATCTCCTCCATAGATTTCCTTGGCAAGTCCCGTATTGCTCAGGAGATTGTCGGCGAAGACCTCTGCCGAGGGATCATTACTCGAAGAGGGTTCACCCTTGTCAAAACCTGAGTCAACCATGGTGACGTCAGTCTGTGATCCGAGGATCACTGGCTCTGCCGATTGAGCCGGAACTTCTACAACGGTCGGAGATGGAGTAATCTCCAACATTGTAGAAGGCTGAAGGGCAGGAGTCGGAGGAGCTACGGCAGGAGAAACCAAGTTTAGTTTCGGCTGGCGTAGAGGCTTCGAGGTAACCCCTTTCCCTTTGACCTTGATGAGCTGTTTAGCTCTGAGAAGGTAATAGAACATGAAACATTACATCTCAGAAAGAATTAAGACCTATAGTACAAAGACTTTGTGGGGAAGGATTACCTCTTCACAACGGGCACCTCTTTTGTGCCAATGGCCACTGTCGGAGCTTTGCGCTTCTGAGGAACAACATCCGATAGTGGAACCAACTCTCCCTCATCCTGAGAGAACTCAGGGGATATCCCTCGACCGGAGCATGCTCCGACTCGGGGAGGTCGACAAGCTAAAATTAAGAGATATCTCAGTATTACGAAATAATATAAAGATGAGCACATAATACAAGTTGTTTATGGAATCTTACCAGCACTATGGGATTTTCCAACGTATGCATGTCCAAAGACAGCTCCGGAATCTTCCTCTCAATCCGCTCCCAATCATCCATTTGATTTGGCATACATAATCTTTTGCCGTGTAGGCCTTAGAGCTGACTCAGAGGCAATCCTTCTTCGACGAAGTGATGGAGTGCATCAGTCGATCTCCATGATGTTTAAGAGGTTGGATCCGGTGTGCCACCCAACAGTGAACTAAATCGGACCCTCTCAGGCCCTTGTGCTTCATCAAAAACTCGATCTACCTCTTGGAAAGAAGCAGATCGTCACTGAGAGTCGGCGCATCTGCGTCCCAGGACTCTTGGGGCGTGGCGGCACCGACGATGAAATCCGGCAAAGCAGTAGATTTGCCGGGAGCAGGAACATCCTTGTGATAGAAAAAAGTGGATAACCATTGCTTGACCGACTCACTTGCCATGATACGAGGATAGACGCGCTCTCGCCTAACCGAAAAACTAATAGTACCGGTAATATAAGGATTACCGGTAGTAATGGAATTTCTCCGAACATGGAAGTAATACCGCAAAAGAATGAGGCTCGACCTAACGCGCTCATCTCTAGAAGAGAGTTCGAGGGGAGATGATGGAGTTGAACTCCGTAATAATCTATAACCTCAGAGAAGAAATCTGAGGGAGGAAAGCTCAAACCTCTGTCGAGGTGAGTGTTGAAGTGAACCCTCTCGCCTTCGTGAGGGTTGGGGATGGTTTTGCCGAAGCCACTCCGCCAGTCGCCGGCGCGGAGGAGCCCTTCTTCTTACATGACGCGGAGATTCTCGTCGTCGAGAACGCAGGGGATCCATACCCCGCGATTTCTCTCCTTCTTCGCCGCTGCTACCGTCGCTGCTGCACCGGAGGATGATGCTGAAGCCATTTTTGGTGTGCACCGGTGACCTGGGATGGGCGACGCTGTAAGTTGTTTGGGGAGCAGAGGAGCTCTAGGTTCGTGGGAGGCATAGGGGAGAAGGAAACGGCGCAAGTGCTAGTGAAGAAGATGGGGAAAAGAGATCCTCACCACTTATATCCTCCGGTCGCGTCAAGATTCGTGTAAATGCTGCAGCGAACATGCCACACGTCGCGGAAGGAGCTGGGAAACCCCCACGCGATGATTACGTTGCCTCGATCTCCACGCACGCATTGAAACGACGCATTGGTTCCGCGAAAGGCGGACCCACCAACGGTCGTGCTGACAGGAAATGTCTATCAGTGATGTGACTTGACCATGACTAGCGTCAGGTTACGTCAGAGACCAAGTTCCGGCTTAGTTTGAATTTCGAGCTGGAAACCCGAATAACATATTCATAGGTCCGGCTCATTTGAGACTCGAATCTACTCCTTTTCTTTTTTTGAAGTTTCAGGAACCCTTCACGATTCTGCAAGCCGAAGATCAAGCTAGACAATGATGAAATCTGACTTTGGATCATGGAGGCTTCCATGGGCTGCTATTGGGGATATACTTTCCGGGTATCCTCACTGTGCCTCACTGACCAGGGTGTCCCACTTCGGGTTAGAGCTTTGCTTCACGGGCGGCCCAGTCAGGGAGAAGAGACGGAGTCCCATCCGGCTACGGGAAGGCCCAGAAGACTTACCGACATAGGCCCGCAATGTTACTTGAAGTCCTAGATGTACTCTATAACCGACTCTTAGTCGTAGCCGGATAGATCTCTCCTGTAAACCCTAGGCCGGATATCTATATAAGTCGTCCTAGGGAAAGCCTTTAGGGCACACCTCAATAGTCTACAATCTCAACCCGCACAGGCGAAACCTTTATAACCCATATTCCGGCTCTACCATATTACTGGATTGCTAGCAGGAGTAGGATCCGTCCAAAGCCGGTGGATTCGAACCTGGGTAAGCTTGTGTGCTCACCCTCCCGGAAGAGCGTACATCTCACACCCCTCTCTTCCACACGCCCCGAGGACCCCCTCATGGCGTACTTGTCATCAATCCGACAGGCGCGGTACTTTTCGATGTGCTCCTTCGTGACGGAGGAACCGCACCAAGCGCCGCGCTCCGAAGCCATCGCCGGTTCGCTTACCGTCGCGCTGGTCGCGTAGTGGCGGTGGCCCGTGTCTCCGGCAACACTAAGCGGGCGGCGCGGCGAACTCCGGCGACAAGAACTAGCAAGGCGAGGCGAGAAGGCAAGGGCGCAAGGAGGGGATTGTGAAGGCAGCGAGCGGAAGGAGGAATTGCCTCCCCAGGCGACCCTTTAAAGGCTGGGGAGGGCAACCGTCTGCGGTGCCACGCGGCGTCCATCGAGCCGCGCCCCACCCCCACCTCCGCCTCAGATCCCGTGTGCACGCGCCGAGTGCGCAGAAGATCCAGGAGCGGGAACCGAAGAGCCAAACGACAGTTTCCCGAGGCGACGCGTGACGGAACATTACGCTGCACGCCGTAGTGCAATGATGGCGCATTCGCGCATGGCCGGTGTCAGTGCTGACGTCACGAGTAGCACAACCGTCAGGCGTAGCCGGTCACAAACTTCAAATTCGGGAGGGAGCGCGCGCACATTTCACCTAAGGGCGAAATCTACACGCGCTCGAGGGCTAGTGTCGGGGGATGACCTCCGGATACCCCAACCAGACAAGAACTACGGCAGTCGGTTCGCGTTTGGCTGGCTGAGCGCAGCCGGACACGAGCAAGTCATACCAGCTACTATACGGTAGCCGGAACCAGGAAAGACGACAAGGTTCAGGACCGGCTACACCAGCGTAGCCGGACGCAATCAGAAGGACAAGGCGACGTGCTGCACTATAGGCCGTACTCCCTGGTACAGCGACAAGACACACAACTACGGAGCCATACGGAAGACTTTGTTGGGTGACGCGGGCACAGTGGCCGGGTGCTGACGATAGGCTCGCACGGCGTTCACTGTACCCACGATGACCCTACCGCATGTACCTCAATGGGATGCAATCGTACCGGATACTGTAGATGACCAGCCGGCTGGGACCCGCCTGTGGGGCCCGCCAGCCGGACTGGCTAGTGAGACCGTTGCCCCTCTACCTATATAAGGAGGGGCAAGGCTCTCGTAGTAAGACTTGGTCTGAGTGTATTTAAGAAGGCAGCTAGAAGATACAGCTCAAGGAGTGATTGTAGCCCGTATACCACTCATAGTTAGATCGGCAAGAGTAGGAGTTTTACCTCACCAAGAGAGCTCTGAACCTGGGTACTTCTTGTGTCACGCTACGCCAGCTCGTACCCAATCCCGCCTGCGGACACCGTCGAGAGCTTCCCTGCTGGTCCCCACACCTCTATCTAACCTTTTCAGGTACTGTCGTTCCCAATACAACGACAAGCCACAAGCCTACTATAGGGGAAGGATCGAGGTTAATTAAATTGCATATGCTATGTCTGTAAGAGTTTTTTTGGCATAATATTAATCATTTACAAGGACATGCTCAAGCGTGTGATCAAACATAAATATGTCATGTGTTCTGCAGGAGTATTTGAAGCAAACCTTTCACTCAAGGTTGTTCAGGTGGTCAACATATTGAAAATTATATGTGGATTAGATCAAATTTGTACCTTATGGCTTCTCTGTATGTGTTACTTTTGATAAAAATAATCTGGGATATGAGCACAACTCAATTTCCTTATTATAGAGTTTGTGTAGAATATAAACACATCATGTGCCATTGTCAAGTGATCACTTATCGTTTAGTTGTGCAGGGGATTCTTTTTTGACAGAATGACAACTATGGATGCTGCTGAGAGGATACCTGAGAAGTTGAAGGGTGAGAAGCCTGAGGGGATTGAGAAGGCTCGGCTAGCGGTTAGAGTGCTGCCATGGAGTAGGGACAATACAATGCATCGTCTGTGTCACATAACAAAGTGCACGTGAGTGTACCGCAACGAAAACATTGTGTGACAACGCCATGCAAACTGCTAGGAGAATCTCGCCTTTTTGTCTAGTATATTAAAGACGGGGCCAAAGAAGGGCTCGGCATTTACATGGCAAAGCATTGTGGCGGGCATTCAAATATTCAAGCCTGGTCACATTTGGAGGGTTGACTCAGGTGCTAGCATAAATATACGGGAGGATAATTGGATTTCGAACAGTCATACACGTAAGGTTCAAACTGAAAGGGGACATATCCTGCTGTAGACGATAGATGAGCTGATGAATCCTGTATCTGGTCCGTGGGACGAAGCTCTAATAAGAGAAAAGTTTAGACCGGTTGATGCGGAGAAATTTTTAATGATCCCGCTTAGTGAACACCTCATGGAGGATTTTGGGCATTCAACATTCAAGCATGGTCCCATTTGGAGGGTTGGCTCAGGTGCTAGCATAAATATATGGGAGGATCATTGGATTCTTAACAGTCATACAAGGAAGGTGCAAACTGAAAGGGGACATATCCTGCTGGTAGATGAGCTGATCAATCCTGCATCTGGTCCGTGGGACGGAGCTCTAATAACAGAAAACTTTAGACCGGTTGATGCGGAGAAAATTTTAATGATCCCGCTTAGTGAACACCTCATGGAGGATTTTTAGCCTGGTACAAAACTAAATCCTATTCATTCTCTGTCGGATCAGCTTACCACACCGAGTGGGAGCACCGGTTCGTTAATGGAATGAGAAGAACAGATGGACAGGTATCATCTGAATATAATCCAGTGTGGAACAGAGTATGGAAGTTGAAAGTTTTAAGTAAGGTTAAAATATTTATTTGGCGGGCTTTACATGGTACAATCCCTGGAAGAGTTGTGCTACCTGATAGACATATGCGAGTGCCAGGCTGCCAGCGCAATGTCCTGTATGTCAAGACGGACCAGAGAACATCAGACATCTACTGTTCTCGTGCTTGCGAGCGAGAGAGGTGTGGAGGTCGCTTGGCTTTGATATTTGCATTGAGCAAGCCTTGCTGAATAAGCAATTTGGTTCTTGTATCTTGGAAGAAATCTTGAATAGACCGAAGGGAGGAGGGCCAATGCTTGGAATGCTGAATTTTCAAGAAACTGTTGCTGTTACTTGCTGGTACATTTGATGGAAGAGGAGGGAGTTAGTTAAAGGGGAGCAGATAGCCGATGATTGTCATACGACATTTGCTATGAGTTCCTTAACGTCCAACTATGCTACTGCTTCATCGAGCAAGGCAATTGTGAAAGATGTGCTCTAGAAGAAACCTGATCGCGGCTGTCTTAAATTAAATATTGATGTTGTATTTCATGCAAACGCATCTGGAGCTGCAGGAATGGTTCTCAGATACAATCGAGGCAAAGCTATAGCAGGTCGGACCTGTCCAGTAGACCGTGTTCTTAATGCCACTACAGCCGATGCTTTGGCGCTTTTGGAAGGGTTGAAAGTTGCTATTGCGTGTGTCAAAGGTGATTGTTGAATTTGATTCTTTAAAGCTAATTCAAGCTTGCACATCCGTGATTGAAATCTAGAGCCCTTATACGGCGATTTTAGCTGAATGCTTTATGAAGGCGCACTCTTTTGATTCAATTGAGTTTGTCCACGAGAGGCTAATCAGGTGATGCACCAGCTAGCTAAGTTTTCTTATAATTCAAGTTCAATAATGTGTTGGGATAAAGAGCACCCGGGTTTATTCTTCCTTTTGTAATCAAAGATGTAACCGTGTTGGCTAATCAATAAAATGCGCCACGTGGCTTTTCCTTGGGGAAAAAAAGTGTCCCAATTGACTCCAAAGTGCGCGAGCCGCCCATGCTCCTCAACGTGTTCCTGTCGCTATCTTGACTCCAAAGTTGAAAATCGATATGTCTCCCGAAAAACGGTACCTCAATGTGTCCCTGTGGATATGTACCCCCATTCTACTTGTTCCCGTCTTCTTCTCGATTGTGATCGTTCTATTTCTTCCTTCTTCTCGATTGCGCTCGGAAGAATTTTTTCAGAGCTGTAGGTTATTCAACGCCGGCCAGCCTCACGTTAGACTAGAACACGAAGGCGCGTGTTGCTGTGCCCGTCCATTTTAACAGATTAAAGATATGATACTTTAGAATATACGAATTACAATAAAAGATAGGATACATATCATGTTCTTTTTTCAATAGTTTGAATTACATAATACACATGCCTCAGTTTAGATGGGATATATTTGTTCATAATTCTAGGGTTGTTAAATATTTATAGGTAAGATTGCACAAATAAACATGCAAACAGAGTTGTAAAGACATTCGATCAATATGGTGATTTAGGATATCCGATCAAACCAACATCAGATGTTTCGATGACAGACTTGTGTCATCCTGGTGGCAAATCAGATCATGTATCCACACTAAAATTCTCATTTCCATGCTATGCAGCCTTTGGACGACATTCCAACCAAGCTTCAACATATATTAGGGTATGTACAATGGTTGATAAGACAATTTATTTAATCATGACACGTAATCTTGATATGATGACAAAACATTATGTACAATGGATCATTTTTTAGTCTTATCTTCAGCGACATATATCCCTAAATACGTGGTGATACATATAGTGCTAAGAGATCATCTCTTGACTAAGATAAGACATATGTCTTTTTTTTGTTCCTCTCTTCTTCAACTCAGCAATCATCCTACGTGGCATTGTTAAGATAAGACCATTGAACATGCCCTTATATCTTTATATTCCGAAGTTCCCATAATCAATATCGTTGTTCCAAAATTTGCATGCCTCATATGTATCTTGTTGTCGCATTTCTCAATTACCGTTGGTGACGGAAAGGTTATCTTGAGATACAGTGCACAGCCCCGTCGATGAGGGTGTTCGAACGGCGCAATTGAACAGGGCCCCCTAATTCCTAGGCCCCCGAATAGGTACCGTTTACATACAGTCTAGCCCAGCCACGTATTAATCATTAATTCCTCCGATCGTGTGTGACTGCATGTGGGCTAGTACTTGATGGTCTACTCCAGAACGGAACGATCGCAAGGCCCGATCTCCCCGGTCGATTCATTTCTCCCCATCGCACCTAGTGTTCAGCGTCAGTTACGGCTAGCCGCGCATGCCTCACGCTCGATCCGCTCCGCACTCCCTCTTGGCCGCATCCTCCAATTCTTCTTGGCTGTTGCGGTTGGCTCCTTGCCGGCAAATCCATTGATGGGCAGAAGATCGATCCGGCTACTCCTGCTCTGAAGTCTGTGGACTGCCCTGACCAACAACTGGGCAAAACCAATTCCAAGAAGATAAGAAATTCATTAGTTGTCGGCCCTAGATTTTCCGCTCGCCCGATAAGACTCCCGAATTCCTATCTGATCACATTCATTTGTCAAGGTATGGCCGCTTCAACTCGTCTATTGACATTGACTTGTTAGAATTATTTTGTTAATTTAGTAATTTGTGAAATAAACTGAATCATGAGAAGAATAAAGTGTCAATCTGGTGGTAAAAAGAAGAAGAAAAGATAAAGGCTAGAAGTAGGTGCTCAATTTCAAAAGGGTGTTCAGTCTCAAAACGGTGCTCTAGAAATAACAAACATTTTATTTCAAGAAATACAAGCCGAATGCTGCTATTTGTCGGAACATGAGGTTTGTCTATATTTACTCGTTTAGAACGAATACTTGATATTTTTCTAAATATTGTATGAAGTAACACATTCTAAATTTATATAATTAACATATGACTTCGCAAGTTACAGAGTTTGAACAAAAATTAAAACCCCATTTTGTAAGTCGCACTGGGGCTGGAGAACGGGGCTGAGTGCATATATGAACTGGACATAAGCATGAATAACATATGAACGGAGTGAGAGCCAATTATAAAAGATGTGCCTTTCGAAAAGAGTAATATTGTGTTTAGAGTCCAACAAACTAATCTTTACTTTACACTATTTTTTTGAGGTTCAATGTGCTTCCAAAGTTACGGAGTTTCAAATATGACATTAACGGCATGCTTGAAAGCCATATGTTTGCTCACAAACAAGCTGATTCAAAGAATTTTTTAAACCAATAAATTTTGCTTTTCAACCTGAAATTTGAACAGTTAATAGCTAAAATAAATAACCATCTCGATATTCCATGCTTCCATTGTTCAGAGCAAATAACAAAATATAGGTCAGAGTAGTTACGCATTTAAATCACGATGTCTCAAGATAAAATAGGCAGGGGAACTTGTGTAGTCCCCACGTTTACTCAACGCCTGCTGATTCTTCTCAACCTCGGTGCCGTCAGCAGCTCATGTTCGATTGCTAGGACAAAAGCTGCCATTATGAACGCAGTAATCCTTCGTCAGAGTGCCATTTAGAAGTGTGATGGCAGCTTATGTCTGGTCGGTTCTCTCAAGAGTGTGACTAACTCGCCATTGAAACCGGGTGCCTTATTTCCCCTCAAAGCAACGTCCATTGTTCACCCACTGACAATCACCATGATGTCTGGAATGACGGCACCTCGGCGTATGTGAATACCTCCTGATCATGGATTCACAGTGAGGCCAGAAGAGATTTCCCATTGTAACAAACCGAACCTGCATAATAAATAGAAACACAAGCTCATGCATCACCTTTGTTATGGACACAACGTACTACATCTGTTCACTAATGTAAGACAGTATCTAGACACGTTTTATTGTTTAGGTTCACTTATTTTAGTCTGAATCTTGTCTATTTTGAAATATTTAAAAGGTCTTACACAGTGAATGGATGGAGTATCATTTTTTCATAGCATGTGAACCTTTTCTGTTCAGCTGCAGAACAAAGAACATAGTCATTAGTGTATTATTTCTATATAAGTACACGCATGTTTATAGTAGTCTCGAAGCATACTAAGTGCATGCTCAAAATCAAAATCATTACTCAATATCTACTCAATGGAGTAGTGACAGTCAAAGCCATGGAGAAGCAAAGCAAAGACCTGAATAGGAACTCTCATAGGTCCTCTGCCCCTTGTATATTTCCCATCAAACAATAAACCTTTAAGAACCAAAACACATGAGGTTGGAAAAAAACCAAAAGCCCATCGTCCTTTCACGAGTTAATCAATCACATCTTACAGTATACTCTTCTCTTGTTCCATAAGACAGTGCAAATTAAATTATTCGAGCACCCTGTCTGCTTTCATCATATCTTTTTTTTTGCGTGCAACAATCAAAAGAGATAATTTATAACATCTCCAGAATCAGCAATCAGCAGCATATGGCAACAAATTATATCCAATAACTCAATTTTGTGTATCCCTTGAGCTGCCCTCGTGGACAAGTTACCAAGTAACGTTGTGGAGATGGAGCTGCTCCCACGGGCTAATAACACCACGTGAATCTTCCCGGTATGAATCGGTCCTCCAAACACTAAATACCACAATTTGTGACTTGAAGCGAGATCAACTCAGTCTAGCAAGATAGCCAGGCCATCTGAAGCAACCATCGAACCAAATGGACCAGGAAAAAGAAGATATAAGAGGAAAAGATAGACGAATGGGACTATTTGTAATTGTACCGCGAATCGAAGGAGCGAAAAGGGCGTGCCTATGAACGTTACCGCTGCCCGCACGCGAACTAATGGAATGACTGCAAATCCCAAGGCAATCAATCACCCGTTACATGTAGTACTACCTTACTTTGGTGCTGAACAGACGGAAGGTCAGTTGACAGGAGCGCACCGGGAGCGGCATCTCCGGCACCAGACTGGGAGGAAGAGAAGACAGACGCTAACACACAAGCCCGGTACTCCCACTCCCAGGATAACACGAATTGGGCTGCTTCTCGGCCCGGTTAAAGACAGGACGCCCAGATACATTTCCGGAGTAGCAGCCCGATTATGTCGGGAGGCCGCAACTCCAGTTTGGACGAGCAGAAAAGGACGGAGATCAAACGGCCTGCTGCACCAAATCGTTTACAGAGGCCGTACTTCCATTAAACTTAGACTAATCAGCATCGTTAAACACGGATCGAACGGATTAGAAAGCCAAATCGCTGTGGTGGCTCCTAGCTCGCTCGGTTTTACTGTTTCTTAATTAATGGCATCCACGCCTCGATGGCGTTCAAGCAGATCCTCAAGGAGCTCAAAACTTGTAAGGAATAATCCCAACTCTGTCAGTGGTGTTTATCATGGTAATTGGACCAACTAAAGTTGTTGGTTTCAGATCACACGTTTTTTATTTAATTCAGACCAAGCATTGGACAGTAGCCAATCAAGAAGGTAGTCTCGCCTCGAACCACCATTGCTTTACGGCCTGATCTGCTTCTACTCGCGTGGTGTTTTCTTAACAGCCCCACACTTCCCATGGTTCTCTTTTTACTTCCTCACGTGAACTTTTAATTGTACAGCTAATTTGACATGCAGTAAATTCGTAAACTTATTCAGATTTCTCATCAAATTTTTGGAGTCTTTACACTTCCTTCTATTGATCTCAATCAATTTAATGAGACAACTTGGTTTAGGCTATGCTTTATTTGGTTCTTCTTTGTTACTACAAACGTAATAAAGGCGTCGTACACCGCCGGATCGTAGCCCTCGATCTCCTCCTCTTCCTCTTTCTTCGGCGGCGGCACACAAGCGCGCGCTCCGGATGAGCTCCCCTCCTCGACCGACACCGGAAGTTGGCCTCCTCCACTTCGCGGTGGCGGAGCTTGTGAGGCACCGGTAGATGTAGTGAAGGGAGGTGCGCTTCCGCGCAGTGTCGGAGCGTACACGGAAATGGTGCTCCTCCTCTGAGTCAGAGCTGTTGTCGCGGCGGTAGGATGAAGCGGCAGAATGTCCCTCCTGGCCGCCCCCACTCCGCTCGAGCTCCCCCGACGGTACATCGTGGCGGTGCGGTGCCGGATCTGCTAAGCGACGGCTCTAATTTCTCGTAGGTAGCGGGCGGATTTGATCGGTAGCGGGCGACGGAGTAGCGAAGGCACGTGCGAAAAATAGATAGGTCGAGAACCATATCCGTCCATCAAAACCTTACATATAAAGGCCGGGAGGTGGTTTTCCGGTGCTCTATAAAAATACGGGTTGGGCATCGTATACGGGGTCTGTTCGAGCCAAAAAAATTAGCTGAGCCCTTATACCCGCCGGAGTTTTACAGATTTGGTCATTTTAAGGGGTCTGCTAGAGATGCTCTAAAGGACAGAGAATACGGTGGAATGCCTCGCCACACATCGCCAGCTTCGGCACCACTAGATGAGTTCGAGAGGTGAAGGAGACGACCAGGGTGACAATGGGGAGTTGTAGTGGGAACCTTGATTTCCTTTTCTCTGTACTTGATTTTTCTGCACTTCTCCTTTTAGATCTTTGTGCTTGATCAGTTGCTATATATGTTGCTCTTGATTCGATCCAAATAATGGGAAAATGTGTGCGTCTATGACTTATCTACCTGACTGTTGTCTTCTACATGGGTAATTTCCTCCATTGTAGACTATAGTTTCTATTGAGTTCTATGGTTTTCAAGCAGAATACACTCCATTGATCTCAAGGTAATAGTTATGGTTTTTATCATCTAAGATCCAGGATATTGTGGTATGTATGATCGATGTAGAATTCATGTCGTCCTTTGTAGCTTTTTACTGGATCTTTGCACGTCTGTTTACTAACTTCATTGGTTTTGTCAAATTCATCAGGGATTTGAGTTCCACTTATCGATGTATGATGTGTGTTAGTAATCGAGAGAGAGAGAGAACGGGATTTTTAATCAGATTGTAGATGTAGATGCTCTATTGATTAGTGTTAATGTGTATAGCTTACTTTGCTTTATAATGCTCGGTCACTTTGTACCGATCAATTTATAAATACCTATTGTTCATTTCTATATTGCTAATAGTGGTATTCTCCTGTTTAAGGTGATTCTTATTATGCATTTTCCCCCCACTTAGCTTATTGCACAAGATCCATTATATTTTTTCCCGATTTTCTCAAACAGACATATAGTTTCACTATTTATGCCCACATAACTCACAAGAGTTAAATGTTTCTACTGTTGATGATATTTCTGCAGGCATTCGGTGGCCATAGAGGGTCGGTATCATTTATTGCTTTTGGGTTTTACTCTCTAGAGCTATTCTTTGGTTCCTACGAGGCCCTGGGGTTCTTGCCATTCCGGAATTGTTGTTTCTATTTTTAACAGCTATTGTCATTTCTAATGGATCCATGTGATTACTTGGCAATGTGCCAAGTGAATATATGTAACTAAACCAGACCATGTTGTAGATGATTTCTACGAGGCAAGTCAAGTTTTTTTATCTCAATGGTAGATTCACCATATCACCAGAAATTGTTGTGAGGTTAAGATTGGATTAGTTTGTATGTCGTGGATGAATTTCTACCAGTTCCATTGGATGAGTAAGGTATCTACAATACTTTATCTTATTTTTTCATTATTATCAAAATCATTTGTCCCTGTAATAACCACAATGCTGATTCAAGATCATTTTGAAAAAGTTGTAGTCGACCATGGCTTGCGTGTTTGTCTTTTTCAGCAGTGGAAGTTTCCATTAGCTACAAAAGCTTTAATAAAAATCAGTCTGTAGAAATGCATGGGCATTCAGCTAGTTGCATATAGAACCAATGTAAAATTAAATAAAAACCATGATGATATAGTTTTCTTAGCCAAAAAGTACATTGAAATGACTCTTCAACCAATCTAGTAACCGTGAAAATTTGGCCTGATTCTTTGCATGATCACGCATGAAGGCATGTCATTTTTTACAACCCACTTTATTCGAATCGATTGGTTAGGATTACGCTTGGAGAATCCTAAGCAGGAAGCCAAGTGTTACATCAAAGAATGTATCAGATCCTATGCTAAGAGTTTCTTTCGCACATATATGAGTTGCATAGTTCGCATAACGATTCAAATAAAGAAGCTTGAAAACCAGGAAAGTTTGTCTAAAAGTCTTTAATTCTCTCATAATGTGGACACCATCTATTTGCACCTGTCTCTGATCGTGCCACAAGGAAACCAGATTGGCACAGTCCGTCTGCAATATAACCCTAGGAAGCTGTAGCCAAACCATAGCCTCCATTCGAGTCATAAATAACAAAAGCTCGCTAATAAAAGGGTCTTCAACCGAAACATGGATCCTACATCCCCCTTCAATCAAAGGACCCAGAGAATTACGAATAACATAACCAGATTCAACCACCTTTGTTGATAAACTCAGAGATCCATCGGTATTTATCGAACTCCAGTCAGTATGTGGTGGGCTCCAGTGAGCTATAGCAGATTTTGATGTTTCGGTATTTAGAGGTAAATCAAGGCTAGCAAGCAATTCATCAATAATATGCAAAGACCTAGTCAAAATATATTGTTCTTCACCATGAATGAATTTGTTTCTGCTAGACCAAATAGACCATATTAGTGGTATACACATTGTCTTGGCCTTGTTTGAGACTGCAACATTGGTCGTAAAATCCTAAGCCTAGCTTTGTGGATGGAGGCGCGGGAGAGAGATCCCTTGCGGATTCTCAAGAGCAATCCAGAAGGGTTTGGCATGATCTCACATGTGATAAAAGCATGAAATAAAGATTCCTATGAATCTCCACACAGTTTGCATGCAACTGAATTTATTACATGTAGTCTCTTTAGTTCATTCTAACATGGAAGAAGGTATTTTAGAGCACGCCACCAAAAAATCCTGATCTTTGGTATCATATGCAGCTTCCAAAGTTTCTTCCAAATACCACCACCATCAACATTCGAACAACCCGAAACATGAACATCCAGGTTCGAATTCCTCAATAGCATCCTATACGCTGATCTGACCAAGTAAATTCCTGATTTTTCCTTGCTCCATGACCAGATATCATTGAACAACCCTCTAGGACACTGCATACATATAGTATTGGGCCACGCAGAGATAAACAAAAAAAATTACCCTGCGCGGAACTCCCAAGATCTAGCTTAGGTGATAGGCCACGAGATTTACCACTAGACACGCAGGTGAGGATTTGATGAAGCGCGTCAGTTGATGTCGTGCCGAACGATCCCCTATACAACACGTACAAATCCCCCACGGACCTCCTTGTCTCCAGCGCCGCACGTGCACCGCCTCTACCTGTATCCACATGTACATGAAGGAGCTCTAGGCAGAGGACTGCTAGATCCCGTCTAGCCCGAAATGGAAGTGGAGAAAGTGACGGCTAGGTCAGGGACTATCCCTTGTCACTCCACTTATATACACTCCTAGCTGGGCTCAACGCTTGAGGCCCATATAGGTCGTATCCCAATCTCCACATGGACAGAATCCACATGGGATCCTTTTCTTTAAATGTGTGACCCTGTAGGTTCACGTACACCTGGACACAACACGAGTCACCACTCCGAGTCGATAGTTGGTAGCGGTCTCTAGCAAGACGTGCCAACTGCCAAGCGCCGTAAAGTCAGAAGACAAACCTTTCTCAATGTGACTTTCGTCCAAGTACCTTTGCCTCACGATATTGATGGGTTCGTAGCATGGAAAACAAAAAATTTCTACCGCAAGAACGAACTAAACCCAGATCTAATCTAGATAAAAGCCAAGATCTAATCTATTAGACATGTGCAACGAGATAGATCTGTACTAACCCTCGTAGATCCGAAAGTGTTAACGAGATTGGATCTCATGGTTGATGTAGTCGATCACTTGCCGATCTCAAGATCGTGTGGACGATCCTTCCGGCACCGCGTTCCGGCAGCGCTTCTGCAGTCGGTCACACGTGCGGAGTCGAAGCAGACCTTCCTCTCCTCGTTCCAGCGAGCAGCGGAGGTAGTAGATCTCTCCACGGAAACCTAGCAGCACGACGGCGTGGTGGTGGTGGTGGAGTAGAGAATTCTGCAGGGCTTCGCCTAAGCCTGAGCAGAAGGAAGGAGGAGGAGAGAGGCGGCTAAGGGGCAAGAGTGGAGGGGCAAGGGGGGTGGCGCCTCCACCCCTCTATATATAGAGGGAGGGGTGCGGCCTAGGGTTCCCACCCCTAGGCCCACACCTTAGGGCCGGCGCACCAAGGAGGTGGGGGGAGGAGTCCTCCCCCCCAAGTCTCCTCTTTAAATTTCCCTTATCTTATCTTATCTTATCTTATCTTATCTTGGTTTTCAAATAAACTCCAAAATATCTTCTAGAACCTTCCAGAACATTCTGAAACCTTCTAGAATCCCCATACAAACACTCCAGAACATTTCCTAACTCAGAAAAAGATCCCCATTATATGAATCTTACTCCCCGGACAATTCCAGAGCTCCTCGTGATGTCCCGAATCCAATCCGAGACTCCGAACAACATTCGGTCTCCAACGCACATTCCATACCTACTTAAAGCAACTTTGAACCTTAAGTGTGTCACCCTACGGTTCGTGAATATGTAGACATGACGGAGACACCTCTCCGATCAATAACCATCAGCGGGATCTGGAGATCCATAACGGCTCCCACATATTCAACGATGACTTAGTGATCGATTGAACCATTAACATACGAAACCAATTCCCTTTGTCTCGCGATACTCTACTTATCCGAGGTTTGATCATCGGTATCTCCATACATAGTTCTACCTCGTTACTGACAAGTACTCTTTACTCGTTCCGTGATATGTCATCCCTTGTGACCTAGTCACATGCTTGCAAGCTAACTAAATGACATTCCACCGAGAGGGCCCAGAGCATATCTATCCGTCGTATGGATGGACAAATCCCAATCTTGGTCCATGCGCTTCAACTCATACTTTCAGAATACCCAACGACACCTTTATGACCACCCAGTTATGAAGCGGTGTTTGATGTCATCAAAGTACCCATCCGGTGATGGTGATTAACACAACCTCATGGTCGAAGGATTAGGTCACTATGCATTTAAAAGCTTATAGCAATACGAACTTAATGACTTGATCTTATGCTACGCTTACTATGGGTGTGTGTCCATCATATCATTCTCCTAATGATACAACCTTGTTATTAATGACATCCAATGTCCATGACTAGGAAACCATGATCATCTATTAATCAACAAGCTAGTTCAACAAGAGGCTTACTAGGGACTCTTACATGTTTACAAAACATACAAGTATTAGTGTTTCCTAATAATACAATTATAGCATGGGATGTAAACATTCATCATAAACACAAAGATATAATAATAACCACTTTTTTATTGCCTCTTGGGCATATCTCCAACAGTCTCCCACTTGCACTAGAGTCAATAATATAGATTACATGGTAATATATGTAACACCCATGGCGTTCTGGTGTTGGTCATGCTTTGCCCTAGGGAGAGGTTTAGTCAACGGATCTGCCACATTCAGATCAGTGTGTACTTTGCAAATCTTTATGTCAGCATCTTGGACATACTCGCGAATAGTGTGGAAACGTAGCTTGATATGCTTCAGCTTGCTATGTGACCTTGGCTCCTGTGCATTAGCTATGGCACCTATGTTGTCACAGTAGATGGCCATCGGGTCCAACGCACTGGGAACCATGCCAAGTTCAGTAATGAATTCCTTCATCCATATGGCTTCTTGTGCAGCCTCCGAAGCAGCTATGTATTCCGATTCAGTTGAAGATTTCGCCACAATGCTTTGCTTTGCACTCCTCCAGCTCACTGCAGCACCATTCAAAATAAATACGTATCCCGACTGTGACTTCGAGTCATCCGGATCGGTGTTCCAACTAGCATCGGTGTAACCGTTTACAACAAGCTGTTCATCACCTCCATAAGAAAGAACCATATCCTTAGTCCTATTCAGGTACTTTAGGATATTCTTGACCGCTGTCCAGTGCTCCATTCCAGGATCACTTTGACATCTGCTAGTCAAACTAACATCATGTGCTATATCTGGTCTTGTACACAACATGGCATACATGATAGAACCTATGGCCGAGGCATAGGGAATATTATTCATTCTCTCTCTATCTTTTGCCGTAGCTGGACTTTGAGTCTTACTCAAGGTCTTACCTGACAACATGGGCACGAACCCTTTCTTGCTCTCTTCCATTCTAAACTTCTTTAGAACTTTTTCTAAGTATGTACTTTGTGAAAGCGCTATTAGGCGTCTTGATCTATCTCTATAAATCTTGATGCCTAGAATGTATGCCGCTTCGCCAAGATCCTTCATTGAAAAACTATTATTCAAATAGGCTTTGACACTTTTAAGAAGTTCTATATCATTCCCAATCAACAATATGTCATCTACATATAGTACTAGGAATGTTACAGAGCTCCCACTCACTTTCTTGTAAATACAAGCTTCTCCATAAGTTTGTATAAATCCAAAGTTTTTGATTACTTTATCAAAACGTTGATTCCAACTCTGGGATGCTTACTACAGTCCATAAATAGAGCACTGAAGTTTGCATACCTTGTCAGCATCTTTAGGATCGACAAAACCTTTGGGTTGTACCATATACAACTCTTCCTCAATGTCACCATTAAGGAACGCTGTTTTGACATCCATCTGCCAAATCTCATAATCAAAATGTGCAGCAATTGCTAACAAAATCCTCACAGACTTTAGCTTCGCTACTGGTGAGAATGTCTCATCGTAGTCAACTCCTTGAATTTGTTGGAACCCTTTCGCGACAAGTCGAGCTTTATAGACGGTAACATTACCATCAGCATCTGTTTTTCTCTTGAAAATCTATTTGTTCTCGACAGCCTTACGGCCATCTGGTAAGTCCACCAAAGTCCACACTTGGTTTTCGTACATGGATCCCATTTCGGATTTCATGGCTTCTAGCCATTTGTCGGAATCTGGGCTCACCATAGCTTCTTCATACGTCGCAGGGTCATCAGCGTTGTCCACCAACATGACGTTCAAGGCGGAGTCATACCAATCAGGAGTGGTACGAACCCTCGTTGACCTGCGAGGTTCAGTAGTAACTTCGTTCGAAGTTTCATGATCACCATCATTAGCTTCCTCTCCAATTGGTGCAGGCGGCACAAAAACATCTTCCGGTGCTGCGCTACTCTCAAATCCGAGAGAAGGTTCAATAACCTCATCGAGTTCTACTTTCCTTCCAGTCACTTCCTTCGAGAGAAACTCCTTCTCAAGAAAGGATCCATTCTTGGCAACAAAAACTTTGCCTTCGGATCTATGATAGAAGGTATACCCAATTGTTTCTTTAGGGTATCCTATGAAGACACATTTCTCCGCTTTGGGTTCAAGCTTTTCAGGTTGTAACTTTTTTACATATGCTTCGCAACCCCAAACTTTAAGGAACGACAACTTAGGTTTCTTACCAAACCACAATTCGTACGGTGTCATTTCAACGGATTTAGATGGTGCCCTATTTAAAGTGAATGCGGCTGTCTCTAATGCATAGCCCCAAAACGATAGCGGTAAATCTGTAAGAGACATCATAGATCGGACCATATCTAAGAGAGTTCGATTACGACGTTTGGACACACCATTACGCTATGGTGTTCCCGGCGGTGTCAACTGCGAAAGTATTCCATATTTCTTTAAATGCATGCCAAACTCATAACTCAGATATTCACCTCCACGGTCAGAACGCAGAAACTTAATCTTCTTGTTACGATGATTTTCCACTTCACTTTGAAATTCCTTAAACTTCTCAAAAGCTTCGGACTTATGTTTCATAAAGTAGACATACCCATATCTACTTAAGTCATCCATGAAAGTGAGAACATAACGATATCCACCACGCGATGCTACACTCATTGGACCGCACACATCTGTATGTATTATTCCCAATAAGTCTGTAGCTCGCTCCATTGTACCAGAGAATGGAGTCTTAGTCATTTTTCCCATTAGACATGTTTCGCATCTTTCAAGTGATTCAAAATCAAGTGATTCAAGAAGTCCATCAGAATAGAGTTTCTTCATACGCTTCACTCCAATGTGACCAAGACGACAGTGCCACATGTATGTAGAATTATCATTTAATTTTATTCGTTTAGCATCTATGTTGTGAACATGTGTATCACTACTATCGAGATTCAACAAGAATAAACCATTCATCTCGGGTGCATTACCATAAAAGATATTACTCATATAAATCGAACAACCTTTATTCTCAGACTTAAAAGAGTAACCGTCTCGCAATAAACAAGATCCAGATATAATGTTCATGCTTAACGCAGGCACCAAATAACAATTATTCAAATTTAAAACTAATCCCGAAGGTAGATGTAGAGGGAGCGTGCCGACGGAGATCACATCAACCTTGGAGCCATTTCCAACGCTCATCGTCACCTCGTCTCTCGCCAGTCTTCGTTTATTCCGCAGCTCCTATTTCGAGTTACAAATATGAGCAACCGAACCAGTATCAAATACCCAGGCACTACTATGATTACTAGTAAGATACACATCAATAACACATATATCAAATATACCTTTCTTCTTGATGTTGCCGTTCTTCAGATCCGCCAGGTACTTGGGGCAGTTACGCTTCCAGTGACCAGCACCCTTGCAGTAGAAGCTCAGTTTCAGGCTTAGGACCAGCCTTGGGCTTCTTAGCAGGTGCGTCAGCTTTCTTGTCGTTCTTCTTGAAGTTGCTCTTGTTCTTAGACTTGCCCTGTCTCTTGAAATTGGTGGTCTTATTGACCATCAACACTTGGTGCTCCTTCTTGATCTCCACTTCAGCAGTTTTCAGCATGGACGGTAGTTCAGGCAACGTCTTGTTCATGCAGTGCATATTGTAGTTCATCACAAAGTTCTTGTAACTTGGTGGCAGTGATTGGAGGAGACGGTGAATCCCCAACTCATTAGGAATCGAAATCCCCAACTCTTGGAGCTTGTTTGCGTACCCAGACATGGTGAGCACGTGCTCGCTAACGGAGCTTCCCTCTTCCATCTTACAGTTAAAGAACTTTTCGGAGGCCTCATAGCTCTCCATGGCCGCGCGAGTCTCAAAAATTAGCCCGAGCTCCTTAATGATCTCGAACGGGTCGTGGTGCTCAAAACGCTTTTGGAGCTCCGCTTCTAAACCGTACAAGATGGCACACTGAACTGTGGAGTAATGATTTTTCCAAGTGGCGTAAACATTCTTTACGTCATCGGTGGCATCATCTGCAGGTGGGTCACCTAGCGGTGCTTCGAGCACATAGGTCAACTGACCAGCCCTGAGGACGATCTTTAGTCCACGGAACCAGTCCGTGAAATTGCTTCCATTGTGCTTAAGCTTTTCTTTCTCTAGGAACACATTGAAATTGATGGAGGGGGTCGCCATAATCTACAACAAATTTGCAAGTAGTTTAGACTAAGTTTATGACAAATTAAGTTCAAATTTAATTCTTAAATTAACTAGGTGAACTCCCACTCAAAACAACATCCCTCACATTGTCTCAGTGATTACACGAACCAAGTCCACTACACCAAGTCCGATCTTCACGAGAGAAGATGTAGTTTCATCAGCGAACAATCTTCATGTTCATCATATCATTTATATGACTCATGCTCTACCTTTCGGTATTCGGTGTTCCGAGACCATGTCTATACATGCTAGGCTCGTCAAGATAACCTTAGTTTCCTCATGTGCAAATCTGGCTTGCACCCGTTGTATGCACACGTAGAATCTATCACACCCGATCATCACGAGATGCTTCGAAACGACGAGTCTTAGCAACGGTGCCAACTAAGGGTGAACACTTTATTACTTGATATTTAGTGAGAGGGATCATCTTATAATGCTACCGTCGCGACCTAAGCAATACAAGATGCATAAAGGATTAACATCACAGGCAATTCATAATTAGTGTGATATGATATGGCCCTTTCTTCTTACGCTTTTGATCTCAATCTCCAAGGCACGGACATGATCTCCATCATCACCAGCATTGCGTCAAGGTCAGTGGCGCCGCTTCATGGTTGTCCATCATCACTAGGAACTATTACAACTACTTGGAATAAAGCTATTACAAGATGAATAGACACACAGGTCTTAACAGAATTAAAGACAACCATTAGGCTCCTGCCGGTTGCCATATTACAATAAGGATCATTACATACATCAAATATAATCACAATGACATGATGGCCATATCACATCACAAAACCCCTGCAAAAACAAGTTAGACGCCTCTAATTTTATTTGCATGTTTTACGTGGTTTGGGGCTTTCGAATAACAACGGATCTTACCCACGAAACTGAACCACAACGTTGATACAAGTGCTATCAAAATTTTCAAAGTGTAAATTGGATCTATACTATGGTGGGAGAGACAGACACCCGCAAAGCCACTTGTGCAAAGCAAGTTACACGTCAAGCGTGCAGCAAGTCTCATGTGCGATGACATGTAAGGTTAGCCCGAGCCGCTTCATCCCACCGTGCCGCAAGATGCAAAGTACACAAAGCAAAAGACGACACGAGCACCAACGCCCACAAAACCATTGTGTTCTACTCGTGCAATAGATCTACGCATAGACACGACTCTGATACCACTGATGGGTTCGTAGCATGGAAAACAAAAAATTTCTACCGCAAGAACGAACAAAACCCAGATCTAATCTAGATAAAAGCCAAGATCTAATCTATTAGACATGTGCAATGAGATAGATCTGTACTAACCCTCGTAGATCCGAAAGCGTTAACGAGATTGGATCTCGTGGTTGATGTAGTCGATCACTTGCCGATCTCAAGATCGTGTGGATGATCCTTCCGGTGCCGCGTTCCGGCAGCGCTTCCGAGTCGGTCACACGTGCGGATTCGAAGCAGACCTTCCTCTCCTCGTTCCAGCGAGCAGCGGAGGTAGTAGATCTCTCCACGGAAACCCAGCAGCACGACGGCGTGGTGGTGGTGGTGGAGTAGAGAATTCTGCAGGGCTTCGCCTAAGCCTGAGCAGAAGGAAGGAGGAGGAGAGAGGCGGCTAAGGGGCAAGATTGGAGGGGCAAGGGGGTGGCGCCTCCACCCCTCTACATATAGAGGGAGGGGTGCGGCCTAGGGTTCCCACCCCTTAGGGCCGGCGCACCAAGGAGGTGGGGGGAGGAGTCCTCCCCCCCAAGTCTCCTCTTTAAATTTCCCTTATCTTATCTTATCTTATCTTATCTTGGTTTTCAAATAAACTCCAAAATATCTTCTAGAACCTTCCGGAACATTCCGAAACCTTCTAGAATCCCCATACAAACACTCTAGAACATTTCCTAACTCAGAAAAAGATCCCCATTATATGAATCTTACTCCCCGGACAATTCTGAAGCTCCTCGTGATGTCCCCAATCCAATCCGAGACTCCGAACAACATTCGGTCTCCAACGCACATTCCATACCTACTTAAAGCAACTTTGAACCTTAAGTGTGTCACCCTACGGTTCGTGAATATGTAGACATGACGGAGACACCTCTCCGATCAATAACCATCAGCGGGATCTGGAGATCCATAACGGCTCCCACATATTCAACGATGACTTAGTGATCGATTGAACCATTAACATACGAAACCAATTCCCTTTGTCTCGCGATACTCTACTTATCCGAGGTTTGATCATCGGTATCTCCATACATAGTTCTACCTCGTTACTGACAAGTACTCTTTACTCGTTCCGTGATATGTCATCCCTTGTGACCTAGTCACATGCTTGCAAGCTAACTAAATGACATTCCACCGAGAGGGCCCAGAGCATATCTATCCATCGTATGGATGGACAAATCCCAATCTTGGTCCATGCGCTTCAACTCATACTTTCAGAATACCCAACGACACCTTTATGACCACCCAGTTACGAAGCGGTGTTTGATGTCATCAAAGTACCCATCCGGTGATGGTGATTAACACAACCTCATGGTAGAAGGATTAGGTCACTATGCATTTAAAAGCTTATAGCAATACGAACTTAATGACTTGATATTATGCTACACTTACTATGGGTGTGTGTCCATCATATCATTCTCCTAATGATACAACCTTGTTATTAATGACATCCAATGTCCATGACTAGGAAACCATGATCATCTATTAATCAACAAGCTAGTTCAACAAGAGGCTTACTAGGGACTCTTACATGTTTACAAAACACACAAGTATTAGTGTTTTCTAATAATACAATTATAGCATGGGATGTAAACATTCATCATAAACACAAAGATATAATAATAACCACTTTTATTATTGCCTCTTGGGCATATCTCCAACAGATATATCTTGTCAAGCTATATGCGAGTTGCTGCCATCCCTTTAATAGATCAACTCACTCTTCTCGTTCCATAATATATGATTCACTAGACTAACACTTAGTATGACTCCTTGGTTAACACTTAACAAAGTCGCGCATGGCCATGCTTCCGAATCATATCACACGAGAGGGCCTAGAGAATATCTCTCCATTACAGAGGGGCAAATCCCATCTTGGTAATCCACGTCACGCAGCTTGCTTTACAACCAACCCGAACCCTATCTTTATAACCGCCCATTTAGGGAACAGTGTTTGATAGAACCTAAGTTGGGGATCCACAACTCAGATCATGCAATCACCTCAGGTAAATGACAACATGCTCGTTGCATCTCAACTATGGGTCAGTCCGATTCGCTAAAATCTTTAGTTGAATCCGTGTAAGTCGGAATAGCATCTTCATGCCCATGAAAAATGGAACCGAGTCATCAGCCGACTTTCACATTAGTCTAAGTTGTGTGTCCAACACAACCTCAATGACCAATGACAACTAGTATGAACAACATGAATATAAATAGTTCGACAATCGAATCACATATTCAATGATACATATCAGTAGTTCATACAAGGACAATAACTATATGAATACATTGGAATAACATCATTCATGATTGCCTCTAGGGCATATTTCCAATATATAGTGGCTTCAACATCAGTAATAAATAAATACTTCCTGATTTTTTGCTCATTCCAACTCCCCACATTATCCAACAAGTCCGATAGAAGCATTGGCGTGGAATCATCATCACATAAACGTCCCATGAGTTTGAAAGATGATACCTTCTTCTGCACATCACGACCAACAATAATGGCCTTCCAAGTATTTGATACACTAGTCGAGCATCTTGCTAAAAGAAAACTATCATTGGGAATATATCCCCCCTTAAGCACCCTGGCACATAAACTATTTTGGTTTTCTAACAACCGCCAAGCTTGCTTACCAAGAATTGCGTCATTAAAGAGTTCAAAACTCGAAATCCCAAATCACCAGCACATTTTGGCACATCCATTCTCTCCCATGACTGCCAATGTATCCCTCTTTTATCAAGTGATCCACTCCATGAGAATTTGGACACAACCGTCCTTAATTTGGAGCACGGCCCTTATTGGGTTTGAAAGAACTTGTAACTACCTCGGTGAATTACGCTCTTAGTTAATGCCTGGATGAACAAAAGTGGTTAAAATAGTACGGTGGGGCCCAGGGCCACTCACGGTAGACCTTTCGGCCGTCCTAACCACTTTTAGACAACGGGACAAGAACGAGCGGCGTAATCGGCAGGCGAAGGGATCAACTACATACACAA
Organism: Avena eriantha; assembly: GCA_910589775.1. Taxonomy (NCBI): domain Eukaryota; kingdom Viridiplantae; phylum Streptophyta; class Magnoliopsida; order Poales; family Poaceae; genus Avena; species Avena eriantha. The sequence goes on from OU342743.1 coordinate 502,003,370, forward strand.
GTGAGTATGTATGCAAGCCACATACAACAGTACATCAGAGCCATTCCATCTAAAAGAAATAGAAATAGTGCAACGCCATACGGCAAGATCCAAACATCCTAGATAGATATAATAATTTAGGATAGCTCCTCATACACCACACATCAGAGTATCAGGCGGAAGCGGAAAACAAGATCCGAGTACGGATAAGAAGCAAATTGGCATAAGATGCCCCATAAATAAACACATCCCGCCCACAGATCACACGGATCCCCGTTCCCGGAATCTCTACACCGAATGATCGGTTCCAACATCATCTGTCTCTTCCACCCAGTATCCATCTTGTGGGTACACCTGTTCATCTGAATCAAACAATTTATCGTGTGAGACCCTAGGGGTACTCAGCAAGTCTTTATGCCACTAAAGGGGACACAACCTGGGGTGACGCAATTGCAGCAGAAGATAATACCTAACAATTCTATAGAGACTCGCTAACCTTCCGCCTAACCAATGATAGACGGAAGTCCGTGAATTAAGAACAACAGTTATAACAGTATAATTAACAGATCCATCCTCCTCCTCGCTTACCAACGAGGAAGCAGACGAACAACCCCCATCATCCGTTGGCAGTTTTTATTAACCATTCCATGAGTATTGCACTATTTACTAGTCAAGTACTTAGTCAATTTAAAGGCGGTGCTTTAGTTATAATTGTCTATGATCGAGAAACTGTGCTCCAAGTCATCCATAACCGCGGACACGGCTTTCAGAAAGATTTACCCTGCAGGGGTGCACGAATAGCAACACACACTCGATCAACCTCGGAAAAACCAAATCAAAACCCAACGAGGCATTCACCACAAAGCAATCACAGGATTCAGAAATATTTCAGGGGGCCACCCCATTAAGCTACCCGCAACGAAGTTGGCCGGCTCCGAGACGGACTCAAGGTTTGTGTCAATGGCTGTAAACGACTGGGAACCCGAAAATGTGACTAGGCTTGTCGATACCGCGAAAACATTCCACGATCCAAAACAGTACAGGTGCTCCTCGCACAATCTTAAATAAAGCAGTAACATGGCATAAGTACAGAATAGTAATAAAGCCCCAAACTAATTGTGGCCCCAAGAAATAAGTATGGATCAAGCTCTCGCTCAGGGGGGTCCATAAGGCCTCCCGGATGTGGATAGTGCGAATACACAAGGAACAGGAATCAAGTACTCGGGGTCCTACGGGACACAAGTGAGCAGGAAAAACCAAATAGCAGATATTGCTCACCGGTGCCTCTTTCATTAGTTATCCCATTACTACTCAGGTTATGTAGTTTAGGTGCCTCATTATCCATCAGACACTCACATACCCTACTCATGCTTTTCTACGACTCGCATGGCTCAAACAACTCCTGTAGTAATGGCTCATGGGACCGGACAGGCTTAATGTGGTGTAAAGTAAAGGCTATGCAGTACTTGGGATTCAATTTAATGCAATTCGTGACTCAATGATGCAAGAATAAGATAGAGGCAATAGGTACTGTATGTATGCAAGCATGTCGTAGTGCTTGCCTGACAGTTCAGTTGAAGCGAGAGATGGATCTGGGTAATACTCCTGTGATTCCTGGTAATTCTCCTGCGGGGCATCTATTCGAAGAAGAACCAAACAAACAAGGGCCAACATAAATAAAGTGCACAAGCATATGAATTAAAATGTGACAAGCTAACAAGCATGCCATGATGCATGATGCACAATTTACATGGCATTTAAGTAGCATGGCAAAAGTGAGGTGTGGATGCAAGAAATAAAGCACTTTATCATTTATTTGCCCAAGTTTTATTGTCATAAACGGTTCAGATTTTTAAATGACAACATGATGCATGCTTCAATTCAGAACAAGGATTGCATAAATAGAACGGGCTCGTCGCGCTGATCGATTTAGATATATTATTTGTCAAATTTGGAGTTATAAAAAAAAGTTATTAATTAAATAAGGTAAAGGGCATTTTTATTGTAATTTTGATCATCTCGAAAATTAAAGTGTGCCAAATATATTTTGGAGTGCATATTTGGATTCCTCACATTTTTCTGATTCCAAAACATATATTACATGTATTATTTGGATTTGTATTTTAAAAATTATTTGAATCTGAAAAGAATTTGAATTTAAATAAATTTGGAAAAGATTTGAATTAAAACAGACTCAGGAATTACTTTTTATACCCAAGCAATTCCAGCCACAGGCACCGACAGGTGGGCCTGGTGCTGACTGGGCCACGCGCGCGGGGAAAAATCTTTTGTCACCGCGGCTCGCCTAGCCACTGAGGCTGCGGGGTGGGCCAACTGGCGCAGGCCCGCGTGTCAGCAGAGAGCGAGTCAGGGGCTGACAGGTGGGATGCCGGCTGGACCACTGGTTGCAGCCGGGAAAAGCCGAGGGGTTTTCTGCAAAGGTGCTAGCGCGGCTGACAGGTGGGGCAGAGAGGAGCGCGGGTCGCAGTAATCAAAAAGGTGGGGGGCTTGTTGCAAATCGACCACGGCCCGGTACTGTTTATCGTTTTCCTTCGTCTGGCAAGGAATCGCGGCGCGCGGCGCGAGCGAGGACTCGAACCTGGGGCGCGGGCGTGCGCTCCGGGGTGGCTAACCAGTGCAGCTGGCTCGGGGGAGTTAACAGGAGGGTAGCGGGGGACTAGATAGGGCTTGCGCGGCGCGGAAAAGCTGCAGACGCCGGCGAGCTCTGGCGCGCGGAGAGCGCTCGACCAAACGCACGGCGAGGCCCGAGTGGTACGGCGAGGCGGAGGTTGTCAGGGAGAAGAAGATGCTCACCGCGGGCTCGCTGGTGGGCTTGGATCGGCGCGAGGAGCGGCGGATCGTCGGTGGAGCAGGCGCTCCGGCGGTTAGGGTTTCGCGTCGGGCGGCGCTGGCTCCGGTGGTTCTAGGGCTCCTCCTTTGCGACGGCGTGTACGGGGCGAAGCAGGGGGATGTCCTCGGGCTCCCAGGCCTCTTCCACGTCGAGCTCGCGGACAGGAACGACGGGGGTGCGGTGTAGCTGGCGGCGACTGGCGAGGCGGGTGGTGAGGTCGGAGGAGAAGAAGGGGAAGGAGGGGGTGCTCTGGGGCGGATCTGGGTGAGGCCAGAGACGTGAGGAGGAGGGGAAAGAGAGAGGGAGAGAGAGGAGAGGCAGGTGGGCACGGCAGGGAAAAGGAGCTCGGGCTTTGCCCTTTTCCCTCCTCGAGCACGTGCTCGGCTGGCTGGGCTGGCTGGGGCTGGTCCAGGGCGAGGCAGGGAGGCTGCAGGTGGGGGCTGGCATGAGGGAGAGAAGAGAGGGAGGGACCAGCTCGGGTTAGGTTGGATGGTGGCCTCGGGTTAGGTTTAGCTAGGGTTAGGGTTTGGGTTAGCTAGGGTTAGAGAGAGGTGAGGCTAGGGTGGTGGGTCAGGTAGAGAGAGGGTGGCCAGGGGGAGAGAGGGACTTGGCATGGAGGCCAAGCTAGAGAGAGAGAGAGAGAGAGAGAGAGAGAGAGAGGGTTATTAGGAATTAGGGTTATGAGAATAAAATAGATTAAATAGGTTTGATTATTTTTAAGTAGTTAGATTGTAAATTTTGTGCAAGAGGCCAACACAAGAAGAACTAGAAAGGCTTGACCTTGCATGGACTAATGTAGAGAAGAAACTAGAAGAAAGAAGAAGAAAAGAATTAGGTGGAATAAGGCTCATGTGGTCATACATGTAGATAAAGAGAAAAATAAAAGAAAGGAATGTGGTAAGATCATCCCAAGTGGAGCATGGTGGAGGCTAGGATTATCATGGGGTGGAGGTGAAAAGAATTCTAAGAGAAAGAAAAAGAAAAGAATTATGGGGTAAGCCTCATATGGTCCATGAATGGAGAATAAAATAAGAGGAAAAGAAATGGGTGATACTATGAGGATGGTGTAAGGAAGGTAGATGGTTTTCCCAAGATAAGATCCACTCAAACCAAAGAAAAACCAATGGAAGTAAAAGGTGGTGGAGAAGCTTGCATGGCCCATGCAAAAATAATAATACCATTATTTATTTTGTGACAACAATAATAATATGATGGCATTAATCTTATGCATTTCCAAGAAGTGGAATAAAACCAAGCAAAGAATTTAGAGGATTTAATCCACCCCAAACTACATGAGCTAGAATTAAAATATCAAAGAAAAAGAAAGACAAGCTCATTGTTAAAGGGATGGTGGAATTATAGGGTGGTGGGAGAGAAAGGTGGTGAAATGGAAATAAGAGATATGCCCCCAACTCAACTTGGGCATTTGAACAATATATCAATAGCCAAATACAATATCAAGAGGCAAATACAATTAATAATGCATGTGAGAGAAGAACCAAAAGAAAAGGAGTTTTTATATGATGCTCAAATGCAAGGTGGCATGATGACATGAGCATGATATAATTATGATGCAATAATAATATCTATGAAGTAGCCAATATCTTACTAGGACAAGTAGCATTACAATTGTTAGACAATTGGGGTGCTACAACTCTCCCCCACTAAACAGGAATCTCGCCCCGAGATTCTAGGAAGAAGAAGACTCAAAGAGGGTAGGATACTTGGCATGAAGCTCATCTTCACGTTCCCAGGTTGCTTCATCAACGGAATGGTGCGACCACTGCACCTTACAGAACTTGATGGACTTGTTGCGAGTCCTTCTTTCTGCGACTTCAAGAATTTTTGTGGGGTGTTCTTGATAAGATAGATCTTCTTGGAGATTGATGAGTTCATGGTCCACGGTCCTGCCGGGATCCTTGAAGCACTTCTTGAGTTGAGAGATGTGAAAAACATCATGGACTTTGAGTTGTTCAGGGAGCTCAAGAGCATAAGCAACTTCTCCTCTTCTTCCACGAATTTTGAAAGGACCGATGTACCTAGGAGCCAGCTTTCCTTTGATACCAAAACGATGCGTGCCTCTCATTGGAGTGACACGAAGGTAAACGAGATCACCAGGGACATACTCCATGTCCGTGTGCTTCCTATCATAATTGCTCTTCTGGCGACTTTGAGCAATCTTCAGGTTTTCAAGAATGATGTGAACTTTCTCCTCCGCTTGAGTCACAATGTCGGGGCCAAACAATATTCTTTCACCTGCGCCCGACCAACCAATCGGAGTTCTGCATTTGCGACCATAGAGAGCCTCAAATGGTGCCATCTTTAGACTTTTCTGGAAGCTGTTGTTGTAAGAGAATTCAGCATAAGGAAGACATTCTTCCCACTTCATGCCGAAAGAGATAACGCAAGCACGGAGCATATCTTCCAGAATCTGATTGATCCTTTCAACTTGTCCTTGCGACTGAGGGTGGTAAGCTGTGCTGAAGTTTAACTTTGTTCCCAAAGAATTTTGGAAACTTCCCCAGAACTTGGAAGTGAAGATGCTTCCACGGTCAGAACTGATCTCAAGAGGAACTCCATACAGAGAGACAATTCTGTTGATATAGAGCTCAGCCAACTGAATTGCAGAAATTGTTTCCTTGACTGGAAAGAAGTGAGCTACTTTGGAAAGCCTGTCAATGACAACAAAGATTGCATTGTTGCCTTTCTGCGACCTTGGAAAACCAGTGATGAAGTCCATCTCTAATTTCTCCCATTTCCATTCCGGAGGCTTCAATGGCTGTAGAAGACCGGAAGGTTTCTGATGGACAGCTTTAACTCTGCGACACACATCACACTCTGAGACATACTTGGCACAATATCGTTTCAAACCAGGCCACCAATATTGTGTTTTCAAGTCCATGTACATCTTAGTGCTTCCAGGGTGGATAGAAAGAACAGAATCATGCGCCTCCTTGAGAACTTGCTCCCTTAAACCCGGGTAGTTCGGGACAAACATCCGGTGTTCAAAGAAAAGAGTGCCTTGGTCATCTATGTGAAAAGACTCATACTTCGGAAGCTGAATGTTGGAGATGATCTTTTTAGTGTAAGGATCCCCAAGCTGAATGGAACGGACCTTTTCTTCTAAGAGAGGTGTTGCTAGAAGATTCAGAAGATAACCTTGATCCACAATTTCAAGGTTGAGCTTGCGGAATTCCTCGCACAAGATAGGCTGTTGTTCTTCCACCATGAGATTGTTGACATAAGCTTTTCGGCTGAGAGCATCGGCCATGACATTGGCTTTGCCCGGGGTGTAGTTGATGGTCAAATCGAAATCATTGATTGTTTCAATCCACCTCCTCTGACGAAGGTTGAGATCAGGCTGTGTGAAGATATACTTCAGACTCTTGTGATCAGAAAAGATCTCACAACGGTTGCCCAGCAAGTAATGCCTCCATACTTTCAAAGCAAAGACAACTGCTGCGAGTTCGAGGTCATGTGTAGGATAGTTGATCTCATGCGTCTTCAACTGACGAGAGGCATAAGCAACAACTTGCTTTTCTTGCATCAGGACCGCACCCAATCCTTGCAATGAAGCATCATAGAAAATCTGGAAAGGCTTTGATGTATCTGGAGGAACCAAGACTGGTGTGGAAGTGAGCTTCTCTTTGAGTGTTTCAAAGCTTGCTTGACATGCAGGAGTCCAAAGATATTTCTTGCCTTTCTTGAGGAGATCGGTAAGAGGCTTCGCAATCTTTGAGAAATTTTGAACGAAGCGACGGCAGTAACTGGCCAAACCAAGGAAACTCCGGACTTCTTTGACATTTATGGGTGGGAGCCAGTCCATAATTGTCTTAATAGTTTCTGGGTTGACGGCAATGCCCTTGGCAGAGATGACGTGACCAAGGTAGGTGACTTCAGGTAGCCAGAATTCACACTTGGAGAACTTTGCATACAGGCGGTTCTCACGAAGCTTGTTTAGGACACATCGAAGGTGTTCTTCATGTTCTTCTTTTGACTTAGAATAGACTAGAATGTCATCCAGATAGACCACAACGAACTTATCAAGATACTCCATGAAAACCGAGTTCATAAGCCTCGAGAAGGTGGCAGGTGCGTTGGTGAGACCGAAAGACATGACTGTGTACTCATACAAACCATAGCGGGTGGTGAAAGCTGTTTTGGGAACATCTTCCTTGCGGATCTTGATTTGATGATAACCACTTCTCAAATCAAGCTTAGAGAATACCACAGCTCCGGCTAGCTGATCGAAGAGATCTTTAATCCGCGGAAGGGGATATTTATTCTTGATTGTTTTAGCATTGAGTGCCCGATAGTCAACACAAAGTCTATCAGTCTTGTCTCGCTTCTTCACAAAGATGGTTGGACTACCCCAAGAAGAAGTACTATGCTGAATGAAACCCAACTTCTCTTGTTCATCCAACTGACGCTTAAGTTCAGCCAACTCAGCAGGACCCATTTTATAAGGCCGCTTGGAAATAGGAGCGGTACCAGGTTCAAGTTCAATGACAAACTCAACCTCACGATCCGGAGGCATACCTGGCAACTCTTCAGGAAAGACATCTGGAAACTCACAAACTACAGGAACACTCTGAATACCTTCCATAGCATCATCATTCGGAGCTGCCAAAGAATAAAGCTGAATTGCAGGAGTCAGACTTGGAGAATAGACTATATGGCCTTCAGGAATTTTCAGAGAAATCGAACGTTCAGCACAATCAATCAAAGCTGCATTTGTTGTCAACCAATCCATGCCCAAGATAACATCAATATCAGAATTGCCCAGAACAATTAAGGAAGCCGGAAAAGAAGAACCACCAATCTCAATTTGATTGCCATGGCTGATCTTAGTAGATAACAATCTTGCCCCGGGGGAAAGAACCATTAACTTTCTATCCAGCTGGTCTATAACAAGCTCATGCTCATTTGCAAATTTGTGAGAAACGAAAGAATGTGAAGCACCAGAATCAAACAAAACTCGTGCAGGAACTGAGTTAACAGGAAGCATACCCATGACAACTCCAGGTGCATGCTCAGCTTGAGCGGCATTGACACAGTTAGCACGAGCAACCGTAGATCCCGGCTTAGTGTTGATGTTGAGAGCCCGAGGTGGAGGTGCACGAATCATAGGAGCAATTGCCGCAGGTCTTGGAGGTGGTGGTGGAAGAGCTTTGTTGTTCATTGGACAATTCCATTGCTGATGCCCAGTGTTTCCACAAGTATAGCAAGCACCAGGTGGACGTGGAGCAACGTAGCCAGGGACTCCGCCAGGCGCTCCAGGGTAGTTGTGGTTGTAGCCCCTGGGAGCCGCAGTGAAGGAGTTTGGTGGCCTTGGTGCATAGCTTGACGGTCTTGGTGGAGCAGGGAGCGACAGTGGGGTGTTAGGAACCCACACACGACGCTTAGAAGGAGCTGTCATAGCAGTAGAGCTTGTTGTATCACGGCTGTGTTTCTTTGACTCCTCAAACACTTGCCTACTTGCTTCTTCCTGCAGAGCTATGTGCTGAAGTTCCAGGAAAGATGCTGGCCTTGCATGAGTGATTGCATATTTGATGGAAGCATTGAGGCCTTGCCGAAACCTCTTTTGCTTCTTCTTGTCATCAGAGATCTCATCGCCACCATAACGAGACAGGTTCATGAAGTTTCTGATGTAGGTGTTGACATTTTTAGTGCCCTGCTTGAGGTTGAGAAACACTTCCTTCATCCTTTCCATGACAATTTCTGACAGATATTGCTCTTTGAAAGCAGCAGTGAATCGCTCCCAAGTAGGCTGAAAACCAGAAAGATCTGCCTTGAGATAATTTTCCCACCAGAGAGCTGCATCTCCCTTCAGAAGGTGAGTAGCACACTTGACCCATTCTTGCTCGGGAACATCCGCAGTCATGAGCAACCTTGACACTTCACGAAGCCAATCATCCGCATCAAGTGGCTGATCAGACACCTCAAATTGGCGTGGGTTGAACTTGAGAAAACTCTTGATGTCTCCTCGCTTGGGAGGTGGAGGTAGCGGAGCAAACTCATTCCTCCTCACACTTTCCTCGAAGCACTGCTGGTTCTGCTGCATAGTGCCCAAAGCATTTGCAATACTTGCCAAAGCAGCCCCGAGTTCAGGTGGTATATCCTCCTCAGAACGGCGTGGTGGTGCCATCCTATGATTGATATAAAACACAAGTCAGTACTATAATGGAGAATGATAATAATCCAAAATAGTACCAAAATGGAATTAATCAAGATTAAAGAATGCAATTCACTCAGGTGATATGAAAATATCAACAAAGTTCAAGGCAACTAGAAGATATTAAGCATAACACACACGACTGAACAAGGAGTGTGGTATACAAACTAACAAAGAAAAATTTTCCGCAAATTTCGGCATTAAAATACCACTATATGCGCAAACCACTTAACGAATCAAGATTAGCAACTCTACTAGTTCGATATACAAAAGCAAATGACAAAAGTAGTGGTATGGTCGCGACTCCATCCCGCACTCAAATCATTACTTCGCACATGAATCAGTAAAACACATATCCCAACAACTTCTTCTTAGATGAACCTAAAGATTGTTAACTACGGAAAAGAACACCCCAACAAGATAACGTAGGATAACAAAGAGTAAGATAGATCGCATCGGTGTACAATGAATCAGAATAGATCGCGTCAGTTTACAAAGGGCTGTCGGTAGGGAATGTACCAACAGTTGATAACCAAAAGGCAGATAGTGATAACATTTGGATGCAACAGATAGACAAGGAGTTCACACACACACACACAAACATAACCTATGGTACTACGGAACCCAGAACACGTGAATCCTAGTTTGAATTTTAGAAGAGGATTGAAAACGTTACACTTCCTTACCAGAAAAGGGTGGGTGGGTGGGTAAGAAGAAAAATGGAAGCAATCTTACTCTCACGTTTGTTTTTCCCTAGTATACATAACTACCAAAATATTTGCTAGACTGACAACGACCATTTTGGCTGAGACCCTGAAGGGCGGGATGGCTCTGATACCAATTGTAACTACCTCGGTGAATTACGCTCTTAGTTAATGCCTGGATGAACGAAAGTGGTTAAAATAGTACGGTGGGGCCCAGGGCCACTCACGGTAGACCTTTCGGCCGTCCTAACCACTTTCAGACAACGGGACAAGAACGAGCGGCGTAATCGGCAGGCGAAGGGATCAACTACATACACAAGTGAGTATGTATGCAAGCCACATACAACAGTACATCAGAGCCATTCCATCTAAAAGAAATAGAAATAGTGCAACGCCATACGGCAAGATCCAAACATCCTAGATAGATATAATAATTTAGGATAGCTCCTCATACACCACACATCAGAGTATCAGGCGGAAGCGGAAAACAAGATCCGAGTACGGATAAGAAGCAAATTGGCATAAGATGCCCCATAAATAAACACATCCCGCCCGCAGATCACACGGATCCCCGTTCCCGGAATCTCTACACCGAATGATCGTTGCCAACATCATCTGTCTCTTCCACCCAGTATCCATCTTGCGGGTACACCTGTTCATCTGAATCAAACAATTTATCGTGTGAGACCCTAGGGGTACTCAGCAAGTCTTTATGCCACTAAAGGGGACACAACCTGGGGTGACGCAATTGCAGCAGAAGATAATACCTAACAATTCTATATAGACTCGCTAACCTTCCGCCTAACCAATGATAGACGGAAGTCCGTGAATTAAGAACAACAGTTATAACAGTATAATTAACAGATCCATCCTCCTCCTCGCTTACCAACGAGGAAGCAGACGAACAACCCCCATCATCCGTTGGCAGTTTTTATTAACCATTCCATGAGTATTGCACTATTTACTAGTCAAGTACTTAGTCAATTTAAAGGCGGTGCTTTAGTTATAATTGTCTATGATCGAGAAACTGTGCTCCAAGTCGTCCATAACCGCGGACACGGCTTTCAGAAAGATTTACCCTGCAGGGGTGCACGAATAGCAACACACACTCGATCAACCTCGGAAAAACCAAATCAAAACCCAACGAGGCATTCACGACAAAGCAATCACAGGATTCAGAAATATTTCAGGGGGCCACCCCATTAAGCTACCCGCAACGAAGTTGGCCGGCTCCGAGACGGACCCAAGGTTTGTGTCAATGGCTGTAAACGACTGGGAACCCGAAAATGTGACTAGGCTTGTCGATACCGCGAAAACATTCCACGATCCAAAACAGTACAGGTGCTCCTCGCACAATCTTAAATAAAGCAGTAACATGGCATAAGTACAGAATAGTAATAAAGCCCCAAACTAATTGTGGCCCCAAGAAATAAGTATGAATCAAGCTCTGGCTCAGGGGGGTCCATAAGGCCTCCCGGATGTGGATAGTGCGAATACACAAGGAACAGGAATCAAGTACTCGGGGTCCTACGGGACACAAGTGAGCAGGAAAAACCAAATAGCAGATATTGCTCACCGGTGCCTCTTTCATTAGTTATCCCATTACTACTCAGGTTATGTAGTTTAGATGCCTCATTATCCATCAGACACTCACATACCCTACTCATGCTTTTCTACGACTCGCATGGCTCAAACAACTCCTGTAGTAATGGCTCATGGGACCGGACAGGCTTAATGTGGTGTAAAGTAAAGGCTATGCAGTACTTGGGATTCAATTTAATGCAATTCGTGACTCAATGATGCAAGAATAAGATAGAGGCAATAGGTACTGTATGTATGCAAGCATGTGGTAGTGCTTTCCTGACAGTTCAGTTGAAGCGAGAGATGGATCTGGGTAATACTCCTGTGATTCCTGGTAATTCTCCTGCGGGGCGTCTATTCGAAGAAGAACCAAACAAACAAGGGCCAACATAAATAAAGTGCACAAGCATATGAATTAAAATGCGACAAGCAAACAAGCATGCCATGATGCATGATGCACAATTTACATGGCATTTAAGTAGCATGGCAAAAGTGAGGTGTGGATGCAAGAAATAAAGCACTTTATCATTTATTTGCCCAAGTTTTATTGTCATAAACGGTTCAGATTTTTAAATGACAACATGATGCGTGCTTCAATTCAGCACAAGGATTGCATAAATAGAACGGGCTCGTCGCGCTGATCGATTTAGACATATTATTTGTCAAATTTGGAGTTATAAAACAAAAGTTATTAATTAAATAAGGTAAAGGGCATTTTTATTGTAATTTTGATCATCTCGAAAATTAAAGTGTGCCAAATATATTTTGGAGTGCATATTTGGATTCCTCACATTTTTCTGATTCCAAAACATATATTACATGTATTATTTGGATTTGTATTTTAAAAATTATTTGAATCTGAAAAGAATTTGAATTTAAATAAATTTGGAAAAGATTTGAATTAAAAAAAACTCAGGAATTACTTTTTATACCCAAGCAATTCCAGCCACAGGCACCGACAGGTGGGCCTGGTGCTGACTAGGCCACGCGCGCGGGGAAAAATCTTTTGTCACCGCGGCTCGCCTAGCCACTGAGGCTGCGGGGTGGGCCAACTGACGCAGGCCCGCGTGTCAGCGGAGAGCGAGTCAGGGGCTGACAGGTGGGACGCCGGCTGGACCACGGGTTGCAGCCGGGAAAAGCCGAGGGGTTTTCTGCAAAGGTGCTAGCGCGGCTGACAGGTGGGGCTGAGAGGAGCGCGGGTCGCAGTAATCAAAAAGGTGGGGGGCTTGTTGCAAATCGACCACGGCCCGGTACTGTTTATCGTTTTCCTTCGTCTGGCGAGGAATCGCGGCGCGCGGCGCGAGCGAGGACTCGAACCTGGGGCGCGGGCGTGCGCTCCGGGGTGGCTAACCAGTGCGGCTGGCTCGGGGGAGTTGACAGGAGGGTAGCGGGGGACTAGATAGGGCTTGCGCGGCGCGGAAAAGCTGCAGACGCCGGCGAGCTCTGGCGCGCGGAGAGCGCTCGACCAAAAGCACGGCGAGGCCCGAGTGGTACGGCGAGGCGGAGGTTGTCAGGGAGAAGAAGATGCTCACCGCGGGCTCGCTGGTGGGCTTGGATCGGTGCGAGGAGCGGCGGATCGTCGGTGGAGCAGGCGCTCCGGCGGTTAGGGTTTCGCGTCGGGCGGCGCTGGCTCCGGTGGTTCTAGGGATCCTCCTTTGCGACGGCATGTACGGGGCGAAGCAGGGGGATGTCCTCGGGCTCCCAAGCCTCTTCCACGTCGAGCTCGCGGACAGGAACAACGGGGGCGCGGTGTAGCTGGCGGCGACTGGCGAGGCGGGTGGTGAGGTCGGAGGAGAAGAAGGGGAAGGAGGGGGTGCTCTGGGGCGGATCTGGGTGAGGCCAGAGACGTGAGGAGGAGGGGAAAGAGAGAGGGAGAGAGAGGAGAGGCAGGTGGGCACGGCAGGGAAAAGGAGCTCGGGCTTTGCCCTTTTCCCTCCTCGAGCACGTGCTCGGCTGGCTGGGGCTGGTCCAGGGCGAGGCAGGGAGGCTGCAGGTGGGGGCTGGCATGAGGGAGAGAAGAGAGGGAGGGACCAGCTCGGGTTAGGTTGGATGGTGGCCTCGGGTTAGGTTTAGCTAGGGTTAGAGAGAGGTGAGGCTAGGGTGGTGGGTCAGGTAGAGAGAGGGTGGCCAGGTGGAGAGAGGGACTTGGCATGGAGGCCAAGCTAGAGAGAGAGAGAGAGAGAGAGAGAGAGAGAGAGAGGGTTATTAGGAATTAGGGTTATGAGAATAAAATAGATTAAATAGGTTTGATTATTTTTAAGTAGTTAGATTGTAAATTTTGTGCAAGAGGCCAACACAAGAAGAACTAGAAAGGCTTGACCTTGCATGGACTAATGTAGAGAAGAAACTAGAAGAAAGAAGAAGAAAAGAATTAGGTGGAATAAGGCTCATGTGGTCATACATGTAGATAAAGAGAAAAATAAAAGAAAGGAATGTGGTAAGATCATCCCAAGTGGAGCATGGTGGAGGCTAGGATTATCATGGGGTGGAGGTGAAAAGAATTCTAAGAGAAAGAAAAAGAAAAGAATTATGGGGTAAGCCTCATATGGTCCATGAATGGAGAATAAAATAAGAGGAAAAGAAATGGGTGATACTATGAGGATGGTGTAAGGAAGGTAGATGGTTTTCCCAAGATAAGATCCACTCAAACCAAAGAAAAACCAATGGAAGTAAAAGGTGGTGGAGAAGCTTGCATGGTCCATGCAAAAATAATAATACCATTATTTATTTTGTGACAACAATAATAATATGATGGCATTAATCTTATGCATTTCCAAGAAGTGGAATAAAACCAAGCAAAGAATTTAGAGGATTTAATCCACCCCAAACTACATGAGCTAGAATTAAAATATCAAAGAAAAAGAAAGACAAGCTCATTGTTAAAGGGATGGTGGAATTATAGGGTGGTGGGAGAGAAAGGTGGTGAAATGGAAATAAGAGATATGCCCCCAACTCAACTTGGGCATTTGAACAATATATCAATAGCCAAATACAATATCAAGAGGCAAATACAATTAATAATGCATGTGAGAGAAGAACCAAAAGAAAAGGAGTTTTTATATGATGCTCAAATGCAAGGTGGCATGATGACATGAGCATGATATAATTATGATGCAATAATAATATCTATGAAGTAGCCAATATCTTACTAGGACAAGTAGCATTACAATTGTTAGACAATTGGGGTGCTACAGAACTCATAGAGTATGTTGGTAGAGACTGAATTATTGATTTGATGAATGGTTCTTTACCTCCATATGACACCAATATAGGGCACCATCCTTGAACACGTGACCTTGCATACTCCACAATATGATCAGAAATTAGACCTGCAAGATGCCTTGATATGGTAGGCAATCCCAAGTACTTCTCTGAAAGTGCTTCATGGTCAATACACAAGAACTTCCTCAACATCAACCAAATCGGATGCTGGCAATTCAGACTAAAAAGTAGAACTTTTCTGCTTATTAACACATTGCCGCAATCCACGGGCATAGATAGTTAGAATTTCATCTAATCTTCTTGCACTTCTGACATCCTCTTTAAGGAACACCGGACTTTCATCATCAAATAAAAGGCGAGATGTATGAGGAGATTTATAGCTGACCCGCAAGCCTCTATCCACCGAACTATTGTCATAATTTTTCAAAAGACAAGAAAACCTTCTCCACAAATCAAAAAGATATAAGGGGATATCGGATCTCCCTGCCGAATTCCCCTAGATGGAAGAAACCTTGACAATAGTTCACCATTCATCGTAACTTCAAGACTAACATAGGTGTCACACTTCATAATGATCGACCCATTCCACTGTGAATCCTAAAGTTCTCAACATCTACTCACGATAAGGCCATTCAATATGATCATACGCCTTCATCATATCCAGTTTAGCAGCACACAAAGCAGCCATTCCTTTCCTATGCCACATACATTGAATACTCTCATATGTGACTAAGACAGTTTTCGTAATTAATCAACCATGCACAAAAGCCTGGCACAAAAGGAGATTGCTCCTCGACAATGATCTCATCAAAGACCAGACTCAAGCGATTGCAATTACCTTCGAATAGATTTTATAAATCACATTACACTGTGCAAATAGGTCTAAATTGTGAAATAAACTTGATGATTTTACCTTAGGAACCAGTACAATGATTATCATATTAATAATATCTGGCAGGTCGTCTTCATTTTAAAAAGCCAGAGCTGTCATGGTAACTGCCTCCTTCACAAGTTCCCAATGGTATTGGTAAAATCCCACCGTAAAACCATCACCGATGACTCCCAAGTGTAGTAGATTCAATTGTAGTACCTTTTAATTAGAAAAGGTTGTAAAATCCACAAAGGAACTAAGGGTATTTCTTAGCAAATTCAACAAGTGAAACAATAAAATGCAACTGTTTTGTGTTTTTAGTTTATGATTTGCAGTAAATTAGATTGCAGGTAATATAAATAACAAGAAAGTAAATTGGAAAAATGTAAATGCTCTTTCCAGAGAAGTACAATCCTCTAAGTGTGCAAGAGGACAAGATCGAGTGTGTACTTATATGTGACAAACATTTCTAAGGGAGGCATGGATTTATTTAGCATATAGATATTTAAAATAGCATGATAAGCATTATGTTAAGTTTTATTCCCGTTGGATAGAGTCTAAAATAGGTGCAGCCATATACATGCGCAAGTGCACCCCTAATGATTGGTCCTAATTTCATTTACATACACAAAGAAAGGATTAATTAAGAAATAAATGTCCAACCATCACATAAAGTTCTAAGGTCCCCAATTAAGAACCCCCAATAATGAAATTAAAGTCTTAGGAAAATGTTGTTGTCACTCCCTCTCCCTAATCTCTCATTACACTATGGTGCAACCCTATGAGCCCAAAAAGGTGAAGTAACATACAGTCGACGTTCATACGTTGCCATTATAGAACCACTAAAAGATTAAAATTTGACCAAATACTCATTGCATACTATATAGAAATCATAGCAAATTCATCACATGCCCTCAGGAACATGGAGAACTACTCATAATGTGGAAACATGATGATTATCTATGGCATATGGATTACACCACAATTTGAAAGTATAATTCCATCACAAATAATGATAAGGTGCAAGGCACAATCATGCACACATCACTTAAACAATATCTAGGGTTCGATCTACCACAAAATACGAGGGAGATGATGTCGATCTTGATATGGAGATGGTGTTTATGTTGGGGATGATGAAGATGGTGTCAGTGATGCCTCCCCCTACGCCAAGGAGAGAGTTGGTGCTGACGATGGCGGTGAATTCCCCTCGGTGGTGGCTGTATGATAGCAGGATCTTGCCTCTCCCAAGGTGGAAGATGAGCTCTACCCGCCGCTGCCTCAAAAAAATATGGGAAAATTATGGCATAGGTTTTTTCGCGAGACGAAGGGTTATGTCAAAAGGGGATGCCGAAGTGACACTCGAGGGAAAAGTGGGCACAGGTGGCACGACCTGGGTGTGGGACCGCACCACCAGGTCCTTCTGGAACCTCGTAGATCGCCACATGGCCTCCAAGTGTCCAGAGTCTTCGTTTTCCCGAAAAACTTCCGTGGTTTCTTTCCATGATCAATTTGAGTTCTGGACGATCCCTAAAACATTAAAATATGAAAAAGGGGTTTTCTGCCTCCAAAAACTAAAAACTAAAATAAGGAACTTTATAGGAAAGTCCCGTAAATCATCTAATAATGCATAAATAAAGTAAGAACAATGAAAATAACAGTAGAAACTAGTCGTATATGTTGCTATTATGATTATACAAAATTCACGTATCAACTCCGCCAAGCTTAAATATTTGCTCGTCCGCGAGAAAATAAGCGAATAGATCGTATCATGCATCCATGAGCTTATAATTGATAAAATACGGGCATTATATCATCAACTTATGCATGTTTCATTTATCCAAAAGATTTACAAACTAGCAGCCACTCAAATAGTGAAAACATAAATAGAAACTCTAGAAAATATCCTTTTACTTTGAATTAAAATAACCATTGCATGTTGGACAATTGAATTACATCTCTTTCACCACAAAAACATTCAGAACTTTAGCTCATATGAGTTGAAACATTGTAGTTGATTTTGCAAAGGAAATAAATTCTAATAGGACAATTAACTAAATAAAATAATAGATGGCACAAGATATATATGAAGTTTAGCCATAAGCTCAAATATTTGTCTTGAACAACTGAACACTTTCACCACACAACATGGTATCAGTTGACGGTCTTGTATCTAGCACCTATAACATCAAGCTTCCTATTCATGGATCTTTTAATTTTGGTTTCACACTCTCCAACCTTTTCCTTTATCATACCATGGCTTACTGAATCCTTGGGTGCCAACCAAACTTTCACAACTATGAGAGTGTGCCAATTAAAAAGATCCATAACTAACATAAGTTGATCCTTGTAGTTGCCAATTGAATGAGAGTATCTCATATCCCCTTGATAGCATCTTTCCTTTAGTTATTTGCCATACTAAACTGAATATCTTCCTTAAAATCCAAGTTTTAAAACTTATAACACTTATTGATTTACTTGATTTTATTTTCACTTTCTTTTCAATATTACCTCATTCTCGTCCAACATCCTTAAGTTAATTTATCCCAAATAGAAGTGTAGGTGCAATCTCTAAGCATGATGTGATTATTTGTATGAGTGTTATCCATAATTACCCAAACAAAGGAAACCATGGATGACACCATAATTATATTTCATTATAAACCACTCAAACCGGGGATACAAGATAATGCTCCATGAGCTTGCATAAACTAAACTAAAAGATAGGTAAAAGATAAAAGCACTCCCATACTAAAAGATAATTAGATGCAAGATGATAAACTAAAAAGCATAAGAGACAAGTAAAACTCCCCCAAGCTTAGATTGTTGTCGCATGTCTTCAAGACAATGCCTTCATGAATTCATTCTCTGTTTTGTTCCTGATCTTGATCAGTGCTTCGTGCAACTTTTTGTTCATCTCAAACTGATCCACGAGTTTTTCTTTTGTAAACCTGGATGTCATTCTCCAACCTTGCAATTGTTTCCAAGCAGAGTGCAAGGTTTGATTACATACTCCTCACATACTTTGTGTTCACTGCCTCCTCATAATCCCGCAATAACTTAATATGAAGGCGGGATCTAGAAGAGTGTGCCTCTTCATTACCAATTATACGATGGAGGAGATTACCTAAGCTTGAAGGTCTCCATCTTCCCATGTTGGAGTTGAGGTTCTTCTTTGGCCTCCATCCTTCTAGATCCGTCTTCAAACTTGGCATTCCTGTAGTAACCCCCCTTGTTCGCATCTCCCCTACCCTGGAGGGATCCTTCCGAGTGTGAGCTCCAACTTGGAGTCCTTTATAACACCATCGCCTGATAAGGCTGAGATCTTGTGATAAGCTAATCCATGAATTGGTTCGCTAGCACACATAATGCAAATGAATAACAAAGAATTTAACAGTGCATCATTATTGCAATAACTGATCTATAATTTGCAATTATTACATAATGCTTAGCTCAAAGCTAGCTCAAATAGTTCAATACCAAACATAAGCATAAATAGATAATAGGATCCATTTTTAATTGTGCCACAAGAGAACAAATGTCGAGTGTAGGGTCGCAACTTATATGATCACTCAGAACAATCGGAACAACCTGCAACATACAAGGTTGCAGCCATAGAGTGGTTAATACTTCGAATGTATGGCAAGTGAAGCCAAGAGAGAATATAACAACTCTAGTCACTACATGCTTATTTGGCTTGTGGAGTTCATGGCTCATTTGCAGCATTAAAATAAGTTCATCCTACCATTTTAAATCATTTAACTTTTCAGCACACAACCCTATTATGTTCCCACAAGTTTTTAAGAAATTATGAAGTTGGGATGAGCAAGAACATGTCATATGTTAGGAATATGCCCTCGAGGCAATCGTGTATGATATTATTCCCAATGTATTCATAAAGTTATTCTCCTTGTATGAACTACTGATATATATCATTGAATACGTGATTCAATTGTGGAACTATATATTTATGTTGTTTATACAATTGCCCTTGGTCGTTGAGGTTGTGCTGGACACACAACTTAGACTGATATGAATGTTGGCTAATGACTCGGTTCCACTTGTCATGGGCATGGTGATGCTATTCTGACTTACACGGATTCAACTAAAGAGTTTAGCGAGTCGGATTGACCCGTATTGAGATACAACGAAAAAGTCGTCATTTGTATGTCTTAATCAATGTAATCCTTAGAACTGTGGTTATTGCACAATCCGAGTTGACGATCGCCGACTTAGGTTCTGTCAAATGTTGTTCCATCACTAGGAAGTTATAAAAGCAGAGTTCGGGTCGACTGAGAATCAAGCTGCGTGATGTGGATGACCAAGATGGGAATTTACCCTCCGACTAGAGAGATATTCTCTAGGCCCTCTCGGAAGATATGATTCAGAAAGCATGGCCATGCACGACTCAGTTAAGTGTTAACCAAGGCGGCCGACTAATAGTTAGTCAGATGAATCACTTATCTCGGATCGAGAAGAGAGTTGAGCTATTTTAAGGATGACGATTATTCTCCTATAGCTTAACAATATGTACCATGAGGCAAAAGGGACTCAAACGAAAGTCTCATTTGAAGGTATGACATCATGACTCTTTTGGTACTTGGGAGTCAACATGTTCTGCTAGTAGCCGCTACCGACTAATCGATTACGAGTGAGACTCGGATCGTGTCCGAGTCACCATAAGCCTGTCGGGTCACACACTTAAGAGCGGGAGGAAGTTTGGGTTAGACCTGAACCAGGAATCTATTTGGGTTGGACCCTAATCGAACATGGAGTGAGTCAATGAGTTGGACTAACAGTGACTAATATAGGACTTTTTGTGAATGGGCCACAAGTGAGTGGATCCCACTTTCACTCCCTATATATACTAGGGCACAGGTGCCCAACGAGCACGGTTAGGTCATTCCATACATTGGAAACCCTAGCTCTAGTCCAGTTAAGTCCTACCACCATACCAGATCTAGCAGTCCACCATTGGCGCTCCTCCTCGTATGTGTGGATACTGGCTGAGGTGTTGTAGATTTAGCACTTCGACAATCGGATCGTGAGGACTGAATTGCATCAAGCGACGTGCTTCATCAATTCCACAAATACGCGTCTAGTGGTAATCCTCGTGGCCTATCACGTCAGCTAGATCTTGGGATCACCGTGTAGGGGAAAAGTTTTGTTTATCTCTGCATGGCCCAACATCATAGCCTCTAAATTTACAAACTCCATTTGTCCGAAACCGGGGACATGGCTAAGCACTTAGTTTTTCATCCTGTAGGGGTTTGTACACTTTACTGATGTGACCTGGTCGACCCGCTCTTATCATGACATGTATTTTGAGTCATGATAGGGAGAAGTCCAAGAAAATACAATTCGGTAAGTAGCTCTCTAAACCATCCACACACCGTTCCAACCTACCAATCACAACATCTATAAATATGAAGGGTTCGGTTCACCATAACCTACTAAGTCCAACCAGCCACCCATAACTCACTGGCACATGGTTGCACACAAAAGCTACCAAACAAAGACACTAATCATTCCTCTGAAACCTGGGTGGTCGTCCACAAGTGCGATACACGGGTAAACCATAGACATGGGCCGGGTAACCACTCAACATAAACCAAGCAATACCAATTCCACCTAGAAAGTTCACTTATTATGTTGTTTTCTATTTTCCACAAAACACATACTTTCAAAACATATTTTATCATGGTGTATCCCACCCTCGTCTATGTAAGAACATCTAAGCACATCTAACTTACAGCAGGAGTACTACGCCAATAGTAGGACATAGCATAGCAATAATATTCCTACATATGCAACTACAAAAATAGATATATAATGTATAGGAAAAATAAGTACGATATTTATGTAGCACCACTTGCCTTGGTTATAGGAGTCAAAAGCACAGTCTTGACAGTCGCAGGGATTACACAATTTACACGAATCGGTGTAACAAGGTGAACAACAACATATAGAGATCAATACAAATGCAAAAAAATGCATGCATGACATGTTCATAAGGATTACAATAGTTTATTTAGGTTCTCTAGTCATTATACTTACAGATGACATGCATGGAACTCTTTTAATGCATCAAAACCATATATTGCATTAGTTAGATCCATTTAGCAAGCTTTTACTCTTATTAATTTAGCCTATGATGTAAATAGTATAACAATTCTTAGTAAAAATACTCGTGGATAAATATTTTGATTTAGAGCCAGGAGCAAAAGCATTCACGTCAAAAAGGTTTAGAGATCATTTTCTAGAATGAAAATACTACAATAAGCCTTTTAATATCTCTATAAATATATGTACAGTAAACTCGTAATTTTATTCCAGAATGAAATTCTACTCATTTTTTGAATCCAACGGCATATGTTTTACATTTTTCTGATGAGTAGATCATTTTATGTGATTTTTACAAGTTAAAACCATTTTCTGCAATTTTTAATCATTTTTCTATTTTGTAGAAAAATCTACGCCGACTAGCGTTGACGCGTTGACCACGTTGGTGCCACGCGGCTTGCTCTGATTGGTGCGGACTAGCCGCGTGCTGACTCATCACGCTGACTGTAACACCCCAAATCTTCTATCAAGATTATCAAGTCCTAATCACGCAATTTAGGGTTAACAAAAACTTTTATTAATAAAATGAACATGAATGCATATGTGTTTGCATTAGTATAGAATTAAGTGTATATGCCATGCTTGATTGTTATAAATGATGTGAAATGGTTTTAAGATGAATGCTACATCATCTAGACCAATTACAAACAAAATCCAAAGAGAAAGAAATCAAATATGAATAAATAAACCAAATGGTCATTTTGACAAAAATAAACCACTAGGTCACTTGAGGTGTTTCTAGAAGAAGATTTCTAACAGAAACATTTCCAACTCTTTTCACCCCTTGCTAGACCAAGTAAAAGTGTATCAAGGCCCACTTTACAAAGTTACAAAAACATTTTCCAAATCAATTAAATGGACAGTTAAAAATTGAATCTAGTTCATATGTTAAGATCCCACTTTTTCAAAAACCTATCAGATTAGTTCCCCTTGACCTCTCCAAGCAAACATAGGCTCTCAAGCTTAATTAAAGATCACTCAAAAATTCCAAAGTAAAATTTATGAGGCCATTTACACAAACACCTGAGCTGCACTAATCTAACTCTGGCCTAACTTCACTATTCTGCATAGTGATCATCGACCATTTGGTCCCCTCTTAAAGCCCTGTCTCCCCTGAGTCTAAGCCAGCCCCATACCAAGTCCCCCTTTGCCGGTGGCACAGTGGAGCGCTGCCCGTTTCTGGTCGTCACCGGCCGACCAAGGACTGCTCGCAGCAGACCACCCTACGCCCATCGAAGATGTCTAGGAGGTGCGCCACAGTCCACCGACACCCCCTGTCTAGGCCACGACCCCAGCCGAGCCATGGACGACCCTAGCTATGCCGTGCACCGTGCCTCTGCACCATGTCCAGAGCGCGCCAGCTCGCCGCGCCCGACCAGCTCGCACAGCTCGTGCCTTGCCCTCACCGTGCACGCGCAGGCCTGCCATGATCACAACACCCCGACAGGCACCCCCGTTTGCCGCCGCGTGACCCACAGCTGCCGCAAACACCTCTGCCTCCACGCGGAGCACCGCATGCTCCTGACCGAACCACACCACCCCACGCCTCGCCATTATGCCCGTAAAAACAGCCAGGGAACACTGCACCGTCCACCTACCTCCGCCACGACAATAGTCGCCTATAGCGATGCCACCGTCCAGCTCACGCTGCACCGCTCGATCCCCTCGCCGCGCTATAAAAGGAGGCCACCCTCGCCTCCATTCTCCACAGCATTCCACTCCCACTCCTCACAGACACTCCCACACTTCTCCCTGGAGCAAGGTGAGCACCACCGCGCCAAAATTTCACCGGAGCCCGCTGCTGCTGGAGGAGAAGGGCGCCAGCGATTCCAACCACCCCAAGCCCTGCCGTGACCATGCCTCGCATCGCCTTCATCTACTACGTCGATTGGCCCCATCACCGACCCTAGCTGGAGCCTAGGTGAGCCCGGCAAGACCCCCACTGCCGCGTTAGGGTTAATTCCTCGCCGGAGCTGTTCGTCGTCGACGATGAACCACGACCGTTGGATTAGAATTAGATCGTAGGGCTCTCGCTGAAAGATAGAGTTTCGCATAGAGTAAGTCGCTGACTGGTGGCCCCCATCTGTCAGCAGCCCACTACGCTGTGCAGTGCAGCTGGGCCGGCCCGTTTAGCTTTGTCGCTCAGGCCTGGAAATTCAAATAAGTATTTTCCTTTTTAGTTTAAACTAGTTTCTGTCCACTTATTCAAAAATCAATTTAGAGTGTTTCACTGAACCAAATTGCACGATTCAAATTTTGCTAGAAAGGTAATGAAATTATCTATCCAAGCCCGTTGGATTTAAATCAATTGGACTTAGAGATAATCTATAGTAAAAATAACAAGACAGAGACTTTTGCAACTTCAAACATTTTTCAAAAATCAACCATAATAGCTTTTGAGTTGATTCCAACTCTCAAAAATTACATTTGATAATATCTATCTGAATATGTAAACATATCAAGTACCAAAAGAGTGCTATTAGGGCATTTCTAGTCACTTTAAATCTATTAAATAATAATCTTAAACTTTATAAAATGTGACCAACCCTTTAAATCACATTCTCATGTATTAGAATATGTGGTGATGACATGTGTCCACATGATCCCATATTTTAATTGGATAATATTAAATCTTAATTAATTTTAATGAGTAGAAATTACTTTTCTCAAATAAACTAAATAAAACTAGTTCTTCATTTCATGTGATGATTGCGATGATGCTAGATCATCAGGTGTGAGCCTTAGTGTGCTAAATAGACTTAGTTAAGTATTGTTTGGTGATTGTGTACCCCGTATTTATTTATAGACGATAGTACCGACCAAGGATACGATGAGGAGGAGTTTTACCCAGAAGAAGACAAAGAAAATTTCAATCACTGCACCAATCAAGGCAAGCTATTATTGGGAAGCTAGATCTATGCCAACTTTAACCAAAGCAAGATGCATTAGGCATGCTTGGTTATATACTTTTGATTTATACCCATCCCAAGTTTTACTTGCAAGCTTTACTCTTTTACTTTACCAAAGTTCTTTAATTTTAGTTAGTGCTTTGTGAGTATTGGAAAGTAGTATAGATAGCATAAAGAGTATAAAACTAGGCCTATACTAGATGTCATTCTATGGCATGAGATTGAGATTAGCATCCCTCATTAGTGAACACTCTTAACTTAGTGGCTAGGGCTAAGCATAAAACTTGATCACTTTAGATGGGAATAGTTGGTGAAAATGATTGTGAAAACCTTGGAATGATGAGTCATTCTATTGAAATGTTTTGACATGTGTTGAGAAACACAAATGGATTTGATGATGAAAATGAGGTATGAGCGTTAGCCCTTTATAAAAACTAATGGTTGGGTTCGGATGCGATACCATTCCAATTTTACCGTACAACCACAATACCTGAATTGGGTAAGGCTTAGCCGGAAGTTTATATGCATTAGTATGGGTTCCCTCGCGGAAGAGGTTTGAGCTGAGGCTACCTCTTGATGATGTCCACCTATGAAGTGCCCAGGATGGCAGATGGCCATGGCTGGGAGGCCAAGCTTATAGGGGAGGTTCTTATACTAGAGTGTGTAAAGGAAAAGTTATGATTGATTATACGCATACTAAGTATGATGATTCAGGGTTATCCCTGACGAATGTATCAAATTTTGTGGTGAAAGTGTACCACCTTTGCAGAGTGTCAAACTATTCGAATAGCCGCGTCCGTGGTCATGGACAGTTGGAGTGGCCATACTATTCCGTCATCAGATGTTTTCAAAATGACTTGTGAAGTGAACTATGATTTTGACTTGACCATAACAAGGTTGTGAATATGAAAACTAGGTTCCCAACTTAAAGTGATTTAGAACATTTACTTAGTTTTCTTTACTTCTGAACTCAGTTTAGATAAATCTAGCCTTTTGCAAATAAACTTAGAGCTTAGGATTCCTACTAGAACTACCTTTCTTGTTAGTGATAGTTTTCGAGTACTTAAAGAGTACTCATGGCTTTGTCCCTGGTTATTCCCGTGGCTAGACTATGATGAGGACTATTAGGAATATGGACAGCAGGACGACTACGACAACTAGGATCATCTCCCATCGTCAACATTGTCTGTGACACTGAAGATGGAGCCCACTGCTATGCTTATTATTCCGCTGCTTGTTTGTATTAAGACTGGATCATGAGATCCTTTATTTTGTGTAAGACCTTATTATGATTTGTAATAGATGATGTACTATGATATCCAATCTGTTATGTCTCGCAAAAATGGTAATCCTGGGATTGCGATGTATGGCATAACAGGCATCTGGGATTAAAAATCCGGGTGTTGACAAGTTGGTATCAGAGCCATCCTGACCATAGGAGACCCTAGTTAGAATGGACGTCCGAACAAAAAATTAGTTTCAAAACAAAAGAAGTGAGTATTTATGAAAACCTATTCCCACTCTTATCCTTGATTCTTTCAAAAAAATCATGTTCCTCAAAATTCTTACATTACTACATAAAAATTTGACACACTTGATCACCTCACTAACTTACTCATCCAAAATTCTTATAGATCGAGGTTCAGTTTTGCAAGTTCTACCAGTTGGGCAACAGATGCCAGCTGATCTTTGAGAGGGATCTAGATGCACTGTCTGAGTACCTTGAGTGCCCACATCCAGAATTCTTCGGGGCACAACTCAAGGATCTACAATGACTAATAGTTGCAGATCTCAGAGGGAAGATGGAAGCACCCCTTTCTGAGAAGATTCAATTCACCGTGCGAGAAAACAACTGGCTATATGGATTAACCAGGGTTATGCAAGAAGCTCTTTCCCATCTGTGTGGGCAAAACATCAACTTGATCCAGGGAACTTGCTTTGCGCACTTCGCAAGGCGTGATTCTATGGGAATGCCATTGGAGATGCCAAGTAACCCGGAGTTGAAGTGCCAGGTGGAAAATCTTGACTTCCTGCTGTATGATAGGCAGAAGGAATTGGACAATGCTCGAGCCTACGCCGACCACAACCTTGCCATCGTCGCCAAGAAGGACCAGACTCTCGCCATGCTCGTCAAGGATCACCAATCACTTCGTCATCAACGCGAGAAGAAGGATCGCACTGATAACCCACAAGTATAGGGGATCGTGTGTAGCCTTTTCTATAAGTAAGAGTGTTGAACCCAACGAGGAGCTAAAGGTAGGATAAATATGCTCTCAAGTTCTATCAACCACTGATACAACTCTATGCACACTAAACATTTGCATTATCTAGGATATAAAACTAGAGCAACAATACGAGTAATAGAGATAGGTTTGCATGATAATAAATAATAAGAAAGTAAAGATAGTTGTTGTAGCAATAAAATACACTAAACTAATAGAACCATGAGTGTGGAATAGTGGTGGTAATTGTGGTGGCTTTGTCCAAGTTTAAATAGCAAATAGATCGGGTTCATTATCTTCGATGCAGTTTTCTTTGTGGGAGAGGCTAAATATATATGTGCTTCACTACTTGGAATTACATGTACTATATGATTGGATTGTTAGCAAACATCCGTAAGTACTAATCAATGCATTAAGGTTTCCCCAACCATAGCCTTAAGTTTAATGGTCCTCTTACTCCCATACGTGCAACGTTCCGGTTCGCGTCCTCAGGTTTCTGTCACTCCGGCAGAACTCCCCCTTCCTTTTACACATACTACAAACCCTATGATGTTTAATCCATGCGCACACAAATATATAGTACACAAAAGGACTGTACCATATCAACATACAACTCTAATGAACCAATGACGTTCCATTCAATCTAAGAACAAAGAAACTACGCAAACATGACATAGATCATAGGATTATAACTTATAGCATCAAACACCATGTTTACATAGGACGGTACAGAGGTGTGTGGGAGGATGAAACACTTAATACTAGGAGGATTAGGTGATGGAGATGGCGGTGAAGATGGTGAAAAGGGTGAAAGGGTGGCGGCGGCGCCGGCGGTGGCGCGGGGACTCCTTCCCCACCGCCGGTATCATGGGGGAGCACCGCCCCTTAGCCCCCTTTCTTCATGGCTTCTTGGGAGCCCTTACCCATGGAGATGGGATCCATGAGGGAGGCAAAAACGTGGCTTTGGTGGCTGCAAATTCGTGGGTGGAGGTGCCTGGACGAATTAGGTTTCCTCCCTTTATATAGCTTCTCGGATTCCTATCACCTCATCTTGGGCTGCAGTAAATCGGGCCTAGAAGGCCCGTCCGGACTCGAAATCAGCTAAATTTTATGTCCAGCACGTTTGTCATGAAAGTTTCAACAACTTTGTAGTTGAAGAGTTTTCCGTTTGACGCCGTCTTCGACCCGAAACGTGACCATCTTCAAAAAAAGTTCGGAGACAGATTTCTGGAAAAATCCCAATTTGACTCCAACAAGGTTTCCACTTGTATTCTTGGTAATTCCTACACATCAAAGTGTAAAACAAGAACATTGTGCACTTTTGCAACTATTAGTAGGTTAGTCCAAATAAATCATAAACTTTATACAAAAAGGAGTGTCAAACGCATATTATTAGCATTAAACCATCAAAAATTATAGATACGTTATGGACGTATCATGCACCATTGCTCGTCTTCGCAAGAAGGTGGCCGACCTCGAGAAGACCATCCATGAGTAAGAAGTCCAGCTTGAAGCAAAGGAAGAGGAAGAAGGTGAAGACATCCAGGGAGATCTTCACTCGTACCTCCGTGATGACAATGACTACCTGGAGGATGATGCCATGGATTTCTACACTGATGATGATGATTCCAACTTCATTGATGATGAGTAGATGCACTTGATCACTACCGTAGGAATGAGTTGTATCGGTCCCACTGCATCTTAGTTCACAGAATGGTTCTTAAAACCATATTTTTTCCATTTGTGTTGTGGTGTGTGTTTGTATTGTGTGCTTGAATGAATGAATGAATGAATGAGAAGGAGTTAGTTTGCAAAACCTGAGTTCAAACTCAAAGTTTAAAACTTTTGAAACAAAACCATGAACCTTAGAATCTTCCCTCTTACCTCATTATCTATCTCAATCTTCAGATGACTCGTGGAAACTTTGTAGGAAGCAGCTCATTGTAGGACCCAATGTTGCAGATTCTGCAAATGCTAGTTTCCGACCATGGAGCTAGTAGAGCCGAACGCCAAGCCAACCTAGCCACTCTTCAACTGATAGCTCAAATGGCCCACAATAATCAAGGCCATGGAAATTAGGATCATCATGGATCCAAGCTTAATAACTTTCAGAATACCAATCCCCCTATCTTCAACAAATCTGAGGATCCCTTAGATTCTGATGACTGGCTGCAAACCATGGATAATAATATGGAAGTCGCAGGAGTGGACGCCAACGAGAAGGTACTGTTTGCCACCCACTATCTGGCAGGAGATGCAAGAGCCTGGTGGAATAGCACCCATACTATGAACCACGGTCAGGTGATGACTTGGGAGGCTTTCAAGATCAAGTTCAGCCACACCCATGTGCCGCAAGGTTTAGTCACCAGAATGAGAGATGAGTTCAGAGAACTGAAGCAAGGAAGGATGACGGTAGTTGAATACCGTGACAAATTTCTATCCCTCGCTAGGTATGCCCCTGATGAGATAAACACTGAAGCCAAGAAGGAAAGGTTCCTGAATGGATTGCATGATGAGATGCAGACTGTGTTAGTCAACATCCGTTTTGAAGATCTATAAGAGCTAGTAGACTCTGCCATCCATATGGAAGGGAAGATCAACCAAGCCAATGACAACCGCAAGCGCAGAATGATGCACTAGACTGGGTCCCACAATACCCAGAAGTATCGCCCCAACCCATCTGCAGGATATGCCCCAAGAAACAATAGACCCCCTATATCCCGTCCAAGCTATCCCAATCGTAAGGAAACCTGAAGTATGGAGGAAACCACAATAACAACCCTGGCAACTCCAACAACTTCAACCGTGCACCGCCCAAGTCCAACAACAACAACAACAATACTGCCCCAAGGACTGGTAGCAATGCTGTGCCTGTTGCAGGAAAAGACAAGTCCCAAATTACTTGTTTTGAATGTGGAGTCAAGGGTCACTACTCCAATGAGTGCCCCAAGAAGCTTGCGGCAGCCACCAATGTGAATGCACCCGCTCAGCAGCAATGCCATGTTCATCTTGGAAGGAGATTTGCCCCAGGAAATTCGCTCAACCACAACGGCCGTATGTTCCACATGAATGCTGAAGAAGCTCAGGAAGCGCCCGATGTCGTGCTAGGTATGTTTTC
This sequence comes from Avena eriantha, assembly GCA_910589775.1. Classification (NCBI taxonomy): domain Eukaryota; kingdom Viridiplantae; phylum Streptophyta; class Magnoliopsida; order Poales; family Poaceae; genus Avena; species Avena eriantha. Next base: position 502,033,125 of record OU342743.1, read on the forward strand.
TATTAACTCAGTATTTGCAAGAGTGTTGTTTGATTCTGGAGCATCGCACTCGTTTGTTATAGAAGAATTTGCATGCACTAGTAAGATTCAACCAACAAAATTGAAGCATGTTATGATAGTTCAAATTCCTGGTTCAACCACCAAAGCTAGAAACATTTGCAAGGCTGTACCTATAAGGATCCATGGGATAGACTTTTATGCCAATCTAATAGTACTTGGAACCAAAGGTTTGGAAGTAGTACTAGGAATGGCTTGGATGTCGAAACATAAAGGATTGATCGACTGTGCCAAGAAAGCCATAACCATGACCAGTAGCTCTGGAGTATTAGTAGAGCATGTATCTGAAACCTTGCCCCATCAATTCAAATGCAACAAGAGTCTATCCCAACCAACCCTAGACCAAGTCAGAGTAGACTATGAATACCCTGACGTATTCCCAGATGAATTGCCCCGTATGCCCCCAGATCGGGGTATCGAGTTCATCATTGAACTAATTCCTGGAACTGGACCCATAGCTTAGAGACCTTATAGTATGAACCCATCTGAATTAGTGGAGCTGAAGAAGCAACTAGATGCTATGCTGGAGAAGGGTCTGATTCAACCAAGGGCATTGCCATGGAGATCGCCTGTTCTGTTTGTGGACAAGAAAGATGGAGGTAACCGTTTGTGCACGGATTGCCGGAAGCTAAATGATGTCACCATCAAGAACAAGTACCCACTACCCAAGATTGAGGATCTGTCTGACCAGTTAACTGGTGCCAAAGTGTTCTCTAATATTGATCTTAGAACTAGTTATCACCAACTCATGATTCATGCAACGGATATTCCAAAGACCGCCTTTACAACCAGATATGGATTGTATGAGTATACGGTCATGTCTTTTGGATTAACCAATACCCCCGCTTATTTCATGAATCTCATGAATAAGATTTTTATGAACTTTCTGGATAAGTTTCTCGTTGTTTTTATCGACAATATTCTAATCTATTCCAAGTCAGAAGAACACCATGAGCAACACCTGAGAACCTTCCTTGAAACCCTTATAGAGGATCAGTTGTATGCCAAGTTTAGCAAATGTGAGTTCTGGTTGAAAGAAGTAGGATTCCTCGGACATATTGTGTCAGCAGGAGGAGTCACTGTTGATCCTGCCAAGATCAAAGATGTTGAAGAATGGGAAGCCCCAACCACTCAAACCCAAGTCCGTGCATTTCTCGGATTAGCGGGATATTACCGCAAGTTCGTTGAAGGATTTTCGAGCATCGCAAGACCGATGACCCAATTGTTGAAGAAAGATAAGAAGTTTGAATGCACCGACAAATGTGAAGCAAGTTTTCAAGAGCTCAAGAAGAGATTGATTTTAGCCCCAATCTTGATTATGCCAGATATCAAGAAGCCTTTTTGATGTGTATTGTGATGCATCCAAGATTGGTCTCGGATGTGTGTTGATGCAAGAAGGCAAAGTCATCGCATATCTGTCCTGACAATTGAAGCAACATGAGAAGAACTACCCTACTGATACATTGCAAATGTATGTGTAAATTTTGATGTTCCATGCTTGGTTTTATCCACTTTCTTGTGTTTTGTCCACACTTTGGAGTACTTTTCATATGATTTCTTGGACTAACCTATTAACAAGAGCCAAAGTGCCCGCTGCCTGTTTTCTGCTGTTTTTGGTTCCAGGAAAGTCAGAAAATGAATATTCTCGGAATTGGACGGGACAAAAGCCAAAGTGCCTATTTTTCCGGAAGTCATGAGATGCCAGAATACGAGACGGAGAAAGGCTGGGGGCTGGCCACACCACCTAGCCACGCGGCTAGGCTTGGCCCGCACCAGGGGGTGGTCTGACCGACCCCAGCACCCCCTCGGCCTCTCCTTCCACCTATATATTACCCTCGGGACGAAAACCCTAAGTAACCAATCAAAAATCCACGAAAGAGTCTGTAGCCGCCATCATCTCCATCCCTAGATCGGGAGGGATCTAAATATCTTCTCGGCACCCTGCCGGAGAGGGGAATTCACCCTGGAGGCCTTCTTCATCACCATGCAAGGCTCCAGTGTGATGCGTGAGTAGTTCATCCTTGGACTACGGATCCATGTAGTAGCTAGATGGCTGGTTCTCCTCCTTTGTGCTTTCATGTTTAGATCTTGTGAGATCCGTTCATGATCAAGATCATCTATTTGTAATTCTGCATGTTGTGTTTGCAGGGATCCGATGAATATTGAGATGCTATTTCAGATTGATTATTGATTCTATCATGTCTTTGTTATTTGTGATCTTGCATGCTTTCCGTTGTTAGTAGCTATCTTGGCCTAGTAGATGCTAGCAACTCCAATAGTTAGTATTTATGCTCGATAGTGGGTTCATGCCTCTGGTAATCTGGGGAAGTGACAGAAATCTCTAAGGTACTAGATGTGCTGTTGCTACTAGGGAGAAAGCAACAATCCTTTGTTCATAGAACAATCATATTGTTTACTTTACACGCAGTTCGTAAAGCAATAATCTGTTGCTTGCAACTTAATACTGGAGGGGGTTCAGATGATAACCTGAAGGTGGATTATTAGTCATAGATGCAGTTGGATGGCGGTCTATGTATAATGTTGTAATGCCCAATTGAATCTCAAAGGAGTCAAGATGATTAGTATATGCATGTATTGCTTTCTTGATGTTTGTTAATTGCCCCGCTGTAATTTGTTCACCCAGCATGTTATCTATCTTAAGGAGAGCCACCTCTAGTGAACTATGGATCCCGGTGCTTTTTCTTTACATACAATCTACAAATTGTTTACTGTTTTGTGTTTACTTTCTGCAAACTATTACTTCCTTCGATACGTTTAATCCTTTGTTTTTTCAGCAAAACACGGTGAGATTGACAACCTCATCGCAAGTTGGGGACAGAGTTCTGTGGTTGTGTTGTGCAGGTCTCCACGTTGCTACTAGCACCGGTAGCGCGCCCTGCCAAGGCTCAGCTAGCAACACCTTTGGGGTGTTTCCTTGCTCCTACTGGATTGATAACGTTGGTTTCATAACTGAGGGAAACTTGTTGCTGTGCTCATCATACCTTCCTCTTGGGTTCCCAACGAGCTCTACATCAACACCGAGCCATCACCTACCCATGATCTTGAACTAGCAGCTATAATTTTAGCCTTGAAGACATGGCGTCATTACCTTATGGGTAACCGCTGTGAGATTTATTCGGATCACAAGAGTTTGAAGTATATTTTCACTCAGAAGGAGCTGAATATGAGGCAAAGGAGATGGATAGAGTTAATCAAGGATTATGACCTTGAAATTCACTATCACCCCGGCAAAGCCAATGTGGTAGCGGATGCTCTTAGCAGATTGTCGTGTAGATTAAACACCATGATCAAGGAAGCCTAGCCGAGTTTGCATGAAGAGTTGGAGCAATTTATAACGGAGCTAGTTAGCAAAGGATTTTTAGCTAGCATTGAACTTCAACCCACTTTGATCAGTCAGATCAAAGAAGCGCAGAAAGGAAATGCAAGTATCGACGGAATTAAGCGTCGTATTGGTACAGGGAAAGTACCCGGATTCACCGAAGATGAAGAAGGAATTTTGTGGTACAAAGGACGTATCTGTGTGCCAGCAGATTCGGAGCTGAAGCAAGTTGTCATGCAAGAAGCTCATGATACTCTTTATTCTATCCACCCCGGAGGAACGAAGATGTATCAGGATTTGAAGGAGCAATTTTGGTGGCACAAGATGAAGAGAGAAATCGGAAGCTACATAGCCAAGTGTGATATTTGTCAGAGAGTCAAAGCGGAACATCAGAGATCCGCATGACTTTCGCAACCATTGCAGATTCTGGAATGGAAATGGGATTCCGTCAGAATGGACTTTATCACCGGTTTGCCTACTTCTAGTAGGGGAAATGACTCTATCTAGGTCATAGTTGATAGGCTGTCCAAGGTAGCCCATTTTATACATGTCAAGACAACCTACTAGAGTTTGAAGCTAGCAGAATTGTGCATTGCTAGAATCATCAGTTTGCATGGAGCCCCAGGACCATAGTATCGGATCGAGGAACCCAATTTACCTCAAGATTTTGGCAGAAAGTCCAAGAAGGATTAGGAACCAAGTTGAATTTCAGCATAGCTTATCACCCACAAACCGATGGACAGACTGAAAGAGTCAACCAGATCTTAGAAGATATGTTGAGAGCTTGTGTGTTAGAGTATGGGTCAAGATGGGAAGATTTTCTACCTTTCGCAGAATTCTCAAACAACAATAGTTATCAAGCCAGCCTGCAAATGGCCCCATTTGAATTTATGTATGGAAGAAAGTGTCGTACCCCCTTGAATTGGTCGCAAGTAGGAGAGAGTCATATTTTCGGACCCAACATCCTACGAGAATCCAAAGAGAAGGTTCACAAAGTCTGTGAGCACCTCAAGACTGCCCAATCCAGACAGAAGAGTTATGCCGACAAGAGACATCAAGACTTGACCTTCAATGTCGGAGATTTAGTGTATCTCAAAGTGTCGCCCTTGAAATGAATGCAACATTTTTAGCTGAAAGGAAAGTTAGCCCCCAGATATATTGGACCCTTCAAGATTTTGAATCGCCGAGGAGAAGTATCATATCAACTGGAACTGCCATAGGAGATGCCAGCCATCCATAATGTGTTCCATATCTCGTTACTTCGCAAATGCTTAGAAGTTCTAGAGAAGACCGAAGTGTTCAGGAACATCGATCACCGCGCCATTGATAGCAACAAGGATATGATGTATCGTGAAGTGCCCATTCGTATCTTGGAAGAAGCCTTCAGAACAACCAAGACCCGGAGTATCAAGTTTCTCAAGATCCAATGGAGCAACCATACCGAAGAAGAAGCTATTGGGAGCAAGAAGATTATATTAGGACTGAGTTTCCGGATCTCTTTAGTTCCTAGTTTTTCTTAAATCTCAGGACAGGATTTTTGTTTAAGGAGGGAAGGTTTGTAACACCCCAAATCTTCTAATCAAGATTATCAATTCCTAATCACGCAATTTAGGGTTAATAAAAACTTCTATTAAGAAAATGAATATGAATGCATGTGTGTTTGCATTAGTATAGTATTGAGTGTATATGCCATGCTTGATTGTTCTAAATGATGTGAAATGGTTTTAAGATGAATGCTACATCATCTAGAACAATTACAAACAAAATCCAAAGAGAAAGAAATCAAATATGAATAAATAAACCAAATGGTTATTTTGACAAAAATAAACCACTAGGCCACTTGAGGTGTTCCTAGAAGAAGATTTCTAACAGAAACATTTCCAACTCTTTTCACCCCTAAACCAAGTAAAAGTGTATCAAGGCCCACTTTACAAACTTACAAAAACATTTTACAAATCAGTTAAATGGATAGTTGAAAATTGAATCTAGTTCATATGTTAAGATCCCACTTTTTCAAAAACCTATCAAATCAATTCCCCTTGGCCTCTCCAAGCAAACATAGGTTCTAAAGCTTAATTAAAGATCACTCAAAAATTTAGAATAAAAAATTCCAAAGTAAAATTCATGCGGCCATTTACACAAACACCTGAGCTGCACTAATCTAACTCTGGCCTAACTTCACTGTTCTGCACAGTGATCATCGACCATTTGGTCCCCTCTTAAACCCCCTGTCTCCCTTGAGTCTAACTCATCCCCATACCAAGTCCCCTTTTGCCGGTGACATAGTGGAGCACCGCCCGTTTCTGCTCGCCGCCGGCCGACCAAGGACCGCTCGCAGCAGACCACCCTGTGCCCATCCAGGATGTCCAGGAGGTGCACCACATTCCACCACCACCCCTGTCCAGGCCACGAGCCCAGCCGAGCCATGGACCACTCTAGCTACGCCGCGCACCGTGCCTCTACACCATGTCCAGAGCGCGCCAGCTCGCCGCGCCTGACCAGATCGCACAGCTCGCGCCTTGCCCTCACCACGCACGCGCAGGCCCGCCATGATCACAGCACCCCGTTAGACACCCCCGTTCGCCGCCGCGTGACCCGCTGCTGCCGCACGCCGCCGCAAACACCTCTGCCTCCGCGCGGAGCACCGCACGCTCCCGACCGAACCACACCGCCCCACGCCTCGCCATTATGCCCGTAAGAACCGCCAGGGAACACCACACCGTCCACCTACCTCCGCCACGACAATAACCGCCTGTAGGGACACCACCGCCGAGCTCACGCCGCATCGCTTGGTCCCCTCGCCGTGCTATAAAAGGAGGCCAGTCCCGCCTCCATTTCTACACCATTCGACTCCTCACTCATCACAGACACTCCCACACTTCTCCCTGGAGCAAGACGAGCACCATCGTGCCGGAATTTCACCGGAGCCTGCCGCTGCTGGAGGAGAAGGGCCCCAGCGATTCCGACCACCCCAAGCCCTACCCTGACCACGCCTCGCCTCGCCGTCGTCTACCATGTCGATTGCCCCAGTCGCCGACCCTAGCTGGAGCCCAGGTGATCCCCGCGAGACCCCTACCGCCGCGTTAGGGTTGATTCCTCGCCGGAGCTGTTCGTCGTCGACGATGAACCACGACTGTTGGATTAGAATTAGATCGTAGGGATCTGGTTGAAAGATATCGTTTCACGTAGAGTAAGTTGCTGACTGGTGGCCCCCATCTGTCAGCAGCCCGCTGTGCTGTGCAGTGCAGCTGGGCCGGCCCGTTTAGCTTTCCCGCCCAGGCCTGGAAATTCAAATAAGGATTTTCCTTTTTAGTTTAAACTAGTTTCTGTCCACTTATTCAAAAAATCAATTCAGAGAGTTTAACTAAACCAAATTGCATGATTCAAATTTCACTAGAAACGTAATTAAATTATCTATCCAAGCCCGTTGGATTTAAATCAATTGGAGTTAGAGATAATCTATAGTAAAAATAACAAGACAAAGACTTTTGCAACTTCAAACATTTTTCAAAAATCAACCATAATAGCTTTTGAGTTGAGTCCAACTCTCAAAAATCACATTTTATAATATATATCGGAATATGTAAAAATATTCAGGTTTGCATGCAATGACTTTGGACTAGTACCAAAAGAGTGCTATTAGGGCATTTCTAGTCACTTTAAATATATTAAATAATAATCTTAAACTTTATAAAATGTGACCAACCCTTTAAATCACATTCCCATGTATTAGAATATGTGGTGATGACATGTGTCCACATGATCCCATATTTTAATTGGAGAATATTAAATCTTAATTAATTTCAATGAGTAGAAATTACTTTTCTCAAATAAACTAAATAAAACTAGTTCTTCATTTCATGTGATGATTGTGATGATGCTAGATCATCAAGTGTGGATCCTTAGTGTGCTAAATAGACTTAGTTAAGTATTGTTTGGTGATTGTGTACCCCATATTTATTTATAGACGATAGTACCGACCAAGGATACGAGGAGGAGTTTTACCCCGAAGAAGACGAAGAAAACTTCAATCACTGCACCAATCAAGGCAAGCTATTATTGGCAAGCTAGATCTATGCCATATTTAACCTAAGCAAGATGCATTAGGCATGCTTGGTTATATACTTTTGATTTATACCCATCCCAAGTTTTACTTGCAAGCTTTACTCTTTTACTTTACCAAAGTTCTTTACTTTTAGTTAGTGCTTTGTGAGTATTGGAAAGTAGTATAGATAGCATAAAGAGTATAAAACTAGGCCTATACGAGATATCATTCTATGGCATGAGATTGAGATTAGCATCCCTCACTAGTGAACACTCTTAACTTAGTGGCTAGGGCTAAGCATAAAACTTGATCACTTTAGATGGGAATACTTGGTGAAAATGATTGTGAAAACCTTGGAATGATGAGTCATTCTATTGAAATGTTTTGACATGTGTTGATAAACACAAATGGATTTGATATGAAAATGTTGAGGCATGATCCTTAGCCCTTTATAAAAACTGATGGTTGGGTTCGGATGCGATACCATTCCAATTTTACCGTACAACCACAATAACTGAATTGGGTAAGGCTTAGCCGGTAGTTTATATGCATTAGTATGGGTTCCCTAGCGGAAGAGGTTTGTGCTGAGGCTACCTCTTGATCATGTCCACCTATGGAGTGCCCAGGATGGCAGATGGCCATGGCTGGGAGGCCAAGCTCATAGGGGATGTGCTTATACTAGAGTGTGTAAAGGAAAGGTTATGATTGATTATCCGCATACTAAGTATGATGATTTAGGGTTATCCCTGACGAATGTATCGAATTTTGTGGTGAAAGTGTACCACCTCGGTAGAGTATCAAACTATTCGAATAGCCGCGTCCGTGGGCATGGATAGTTGGAGTGGCCATACTATTCCGTCGTCAGATGTTTTCAAAATGACGTGTGAAGTGAACTATGATTTTGACTTGACCACAACAGGGTTGTGAATAGGAAAACTAGGTTCCCAACTTAAAGTGATTTAGAACATTTACTTAGTTTTCTTTACTTTTGAACTCAGTTTAGATAAATCTGGCTTTTTGCAAATAAACTTAGAGCTTAGGCTTCCTAGTAGAACTACCTTACTTGTTAGTGATAGTTTACGAGTACTTAAAGAGTACTCATGGCTTTATCCCTAGCTATTCCCGTGGCCAGACTATAATGAGGACTATGATGAAGATGGACAGGAGGACGGCTACGACAACTAGGATCATCTCCTATCGTCAGCATTGCCTGTGACACTGAAGATGGAGCCCACTGCTACGCTTATTATTCTGCTGCTTGTATTAAGACTGGATCATCAGATCCTTTATTTTGTGTAAGACCTTATTATGGTTTGTAATGGATGATGTACTGTGATATCCAATCTTTTATGTCTTGCAAAAATGGTAATCATAGGATTGCGATGTATGGCATAACATGCATCTGGGATTAAAAATCCAGGTGTTGACACTGACCAAGCGGGCGCGAGGCAGCTAAGTGGTGCATCATGAATGGCCGATACCCCTTTGTGGGCCGGTCTAATCTGGGCCATTGGTGAGGATGCGAGAACTATGCAAGAGTTCATGCTAGATCTCACCAGTGCTATCGGTCGCGGGCGTGCAGACGGTGGCCCTAGGTGGTGTTGCGGCGGTCGTTGTCAATTGGGGAGTAGACGACCTAGTTGGGGAGATCTCGACGAGAGTGTAAGTTTTCTTGGTGTCGACCTTCACCTCCTCTGTAGATGGTCATGCGCGGCCGAAGATGACGGTGTCTCCAGGACTCTGGTGACTTCTCATGGGCGGTCTGGTGCTCTGCATAAGGGGAAATAGGATGAGGCGAATCGACATATCAAGATCAAGAGAAAGGGGAGGAAAGGGAGAGAGCGGGGTGATGCAGAACCTCTGGTTGAAGTTCGATCTGAGGCGGCTTGGCGGGGAAGCCATCTGGCTAGGGTTTCGAGTTGTGCGAAAAATTGTAACTTCTAGGTGCGGGGGGGGGGGGGGGGGGGGGGGGGATTTATAGGGTGGTTGGCGGTGATAGTGGGCAGAGAAACGAAAGAAATTGAGCAAATTTTGTGTGGGGGATCGATCAGATCCGATAGCATGCGTGGGCCGGGATCCGACCGGAGGTAGGGGATAACCCAAGTGGGGTCCACCTGTCAAGGGCACAAGTGAGGGAGGAAAAACAAGGGTGAAAGGGTATCCAGAGTTGGGATTCCTGCGGGTTGCTTTGGGCTAGCCTGCGTGGCTTATGACTGCGTGCTACGTGGCGCGGGAGGGGAGCGGTGGCAGATAGGCTGGGGGGCTGGGCCGGGTGGCTCAATCGGGTAGGGTTAGGTTATTTTTTTAATTCCATTTTTCTATTTTTGTTTATAGTATTTATGTTATAACTTTTTATGTTTAACTCCAAATGAGTTCAAATTTGTTTTCAAATTTTTCTAAAATCTAGTAGATCAATAGAGGATCATTTTGGCAGTTTTCCTAATTTAAATAATGGATTTATAAAATCCTATTTAATCCTTCATAGGAATAAAAGAACACATTGCAATTAGGGTTTGGGTTTAATTTTTGCATGGATGTAATGCAATGTTCATGAATGACATGTAAATACAATTTTTTCTAGTCCCAAATTCTAAAATCTTGGAATGTGTGCCTTTACTCTGCGCACGGCCACCCTCCACGTGGGGTGCTCCACCGGGAAGACACAACGAGGTTGGGATGAAGAAATTGGAGACATAGAAGCCAGAAAACCATGTTCTCCTTGAAAAGACTCGGTGTAAGATTAAATTGATATAGAGGGGCATATATTGATGGTTTTCATGTAAATATGGAGAGTTGGAGTCAAAACAGAGGCGAAATGGAGTCCTGAGGGACAAAAGATCCCTTGTGGCACAGCCTGGGTGTGGGCTTGTGCCACCTGATCTCTTTCCCTCCTCGGGACTCCTTTTCATTGACACCTTTTTGCAAACTACTTAAAATCCCAAAATAATGACTGTCTAGAAATCTCACGATTTTCCGACACAGTTATGAACCTGATTCTTACATTTTATTAAATTTGGAGTTTCTGGTAGGGGGAATTTTGTGGATATTTCATCCTCAGGGTCCTAGAGATTCAACTCCTCCACTTTTCCCATAAACTTTTGACCATAATATAATGTTTAAGACATTGTCCATTAACAACATGAGGTTTACCTTTTATATCTCCATGGAGTCTAGTTGCTCCCGAGCAATACACCTATTCTATCACTAATGGACCTTTCCATTTTTATGCTAACTTCCTTGCAGAAACTTAAAACGGGAGTTGAATAATAACACTTGATCACCCTCCTTAAATTCTTTCTTTTAAATTTTATTATCATGCTAAATTTTATTTTTTCTTTAAAAAACCTGGCACTTTCATATGCTTCATTTCTCCATTCATCTAATAAGTTTATATCTAAAATTCTCTTCTCACCAGAAGTTTTAAAGTCAAATTTAAGTTCCTTAACCGCCCACCTAGCTTTGTGTTCTAATTCTACTAGAAGATGACAAGTTTTACCATAAACCATTTTATAAGGAGACATCCCCATAGGATTTTTGAAAGCAGTTCTATATGCCCATAAAGCATCATTAATTTTAGATGGATAATCATATCTTGATTTATTAATAGTTTTCTCCAAGATTAATTTAATTTCTCAATTTCTTAACTCAACTTGACCACTAGTTTAAGTATGATATGGAGATGCAACTCTATGACTAACACCATACATTTCTAAAGTTTTCCTAAGAACACGGTGCAAAAAGTGAGAACCACCATCAGTAATTAAAAATCTAGGTACTCCAAACCTAGAAAAGCTTACATCATTAAGCATCCTCATTGTCGTGGCATGGTCAACACTATTTGTAGGAATGTCTTCCACCCACTTAGTAGCACAACCAACTACAACCAAAATGTGAGTATGGTTCATTTTTATGGCGTGAATGGTCACATAAAGTCAAATCCCCACATATCAAATGGTTCAAGTGGTAAAAAATAATTCATAGGCATTTCATTACAGTTACCAATGTTTCCTACTCTTTGGCATTTATCACAAGATTTAACAAGTTCAGCAAAATCTTTAAATAAGGTAGGCCAATAGAAAACTGATTGTAATCCCTTTGTAGTTGTGCGATCTCCTGCATGATGTTCTCCATAAGGACTAGAATGATAGTCTCATATGATACCCCGTTGTTCATGACCAGGTACACAACATCTAATACCATCAACACTTTTCTTATATAAGAACAAATCATTCGAAAATTAATGTCTAAGATCATAAAAGAATTACTTTCTTTGTTGAGAATTAAATGTGATGGCATTAGTTTTCCAACAATAAAATTAGCATAATCAGCAAACTAAGGTGATGCAACTCTAACAACGGATACGCCAATACTTGCTAATGAAGGAGATATTCCCTAGAGGCTAATAAATAAAGTGGTTTTATTGTTATATCTCTAAATGTTCATAATAGTTTTGTATCATGCTATAATTGTATTAAGAGGAAACATTAATACAGGTGTGATATACAAACAACCATGTCCCTAGTATCCTCTAGTACTAGTTTGTTGGGCAAATGATGATTGAGGTTTCTTGATCATGGACTTGACATAAAACAGTTAACTGGCAACAAGATCACTTAATGAAGTGATGGACACACCCGACTGCAGAATTGCAATGTGATCTAGTCACAATGATCAAGGTTGCCTATCTAGAAAAGCGTAGTGACTTAATTCTTTGACCGCGAGATCATGTTTAATCACTATCTCCTGTGTCTGCCTTGATCGTATCAACCGTCATGTCCATAAATGGGTGACCATAAAGTTGTTTTTCAGGTATTCTAGAGGAATAGTTGAGGCATATGATCGAGATTGGGATTTTCCTATCCGAGTGACGGATAGATACTCTGGGCCCACTAGGTGACATCACATCAATGATCTTGCAAGCATGTGACTAGGTCACAGGGATGTGATACCACGAGAATGAGTAAACGCATTTGTCGGTAACAATATCAAACTGTTTATGGATACATGAGATCAGGTCTTAGACAAACCAGGTATCGTCGTGGAAAGGAAATAAGACTCAACGTTTAGAAAGTTCAAGCGAACAACTGAATTCGTGGAATGTGAACATATCATCATGTGTTTCTAGATACCACTGATGATCATTTGATCGAGGAGAAGTCTCCTTCATAACTGAACATTCCCGAACCGTAAGGGTGTCACACTTAAGGGTAATCGATGCTGTGGGTTGATCTACTACTGATAGAGAAATAGGAAGAGGAGAACCATAAGTGTTCCGAATAGAATACTGAAGTGTTCGGAATCCGTTCAAAAGGAGTTTTGAATAAGGAACAATTAAATAATGTATTTAATATTTAATTATGATTTAATATTAAATATATTTAAATAAACTGAAAAAAACACATGGGCCCTCCCTAGGAGGAAGGAGGCCCAAGAAGGGGAAGGCGGTGGCCCAAGGTGGGTCAGGGCACCATGGGAGCACCCACCCCACCGGCCACCCTTGGTGGGCCAGGGAAGGTGGGGCCCACCCCGCTGGCGGCCAGCCCTCCTATGTCCTCCAAGTGTTTAGTCCCACACTAGGACTTGGAGGGTGGGAGAGTACCCCAGGTTTTCCTATATATAGGGGTGTCATTCACCCCAATTCCTCAATAATGTGAATCCAACAATTTGCATTGGCCATTCTCTCTCTCCCCCCTCTCTCCGTCTCAGCGTGTTCCCAAGTTAGGAACATGCTGCACGAGGTAGAGGTTTCTCCACCCAGCGCATGCCGCCGTGCTGCTGGAATTAGTCTGGATCTTCTTCTTCCGCTGCTTCGCTAGACCGAGGCCTGCGAGACGTTGTTTACACAGTACGCATGTAAAACTCGACAAGGCACTACCCCTAGTGGTGCTGGATGCTTGAAGCCTTCTAGACCCCGAGGTCTGCTTTGCTCGACTTCGTTGACAATGTTTGTGCAGGTAAGTAATCCCGCACCCGGTCTTAAAAGGTATGAATATCGTATCATGCTTGTTACTATATTTCTCCATAGATAGATCTTGGGTTGGTGCGTTCTCGTAGTAGGATTTTTTTTGTTTTGTGTCATAGAACCCCTTTAGTGGTGTCAGAGCGATCTATGCATAGATTTACCAGTACAAGTAGAACACACATGGATTGTGTGGGTATTGATTTTCTAATTGCTACCTGATACCTTCGATCCGGATTATGGATGTAGTAAAGCTCTTTTTCCCTAGTAGACCTAGGTTATCGAATCCACGGGAAGCGAATGCGTAGTGAAGTTACTTTAACGGACCTTCATGAGTTTTAGAATTCCTTTTGTGTTTTTACCGGACCAGTAGCTTGCGTCTTTTTGTTGTTGTCGATGATGGAGAGAGAGGGCCTAGGGAGTTCGGTTTTACCTGTAGCTGTGCAAAAACATCTGATGGAAATAAAATATAGAAATAAAGTATGCGTGTACTTGTTAGAGCAAGATAAATTCTATGTGGGCAGTGCATCCATAATTGCTATTGCCTCCACAATCGCTTATAGCAATAACCTACTAGTCTCATCCATAGAAGAAAGAGAACTAATGATATGCATAGTGATGTCACCGTTAATCCCAAGCAAATCCCTCACATACAACCATACTACCCTTCTGTCACTGGGGTTCCCAGCCTGCAGATCAGTCATCACTCATGCTCCCTATACCTGGCTCAACCCTCGGGGTCTTGGGTACCTGACAAGTCCTTGGATTGAGGAAAGAGAGGATACAATAATCATCATGTCATACAAACTAATACACGATCCCATCTACGATAAATCACATGCACAATTGCTACATGGCTAGGCCGAAGCCCTTAGCCCAAGGAGAATTACTCACACACAAAGATGATATCAACAATCATAAACATTGTAATGAAAATCATAAGATTGATAGCAATAGTCTTACAATGTCACCAATCGGAGAAGAGATCTATTATTACAAGTGGTGGAAGATGGCTATGGAGATGGAGAAGGGTTTGGACATCTGAGGCGGCTTTTTGGCGGAGTCTGGTTTCTTCGGGGCGAGGTGAGCATTATGTCTCAATTTCTCGTCGCCCGAGGCTTCTTTATATAGGGGTCCCTTCACGAAAGTTGTTCTGTTTGACCATACGGTGGCGGCGCCAACTATATGACCGAAGCTATGTGATGGCTCAAAATATATCGAGCTCATTGGGGAACCCCAAGAGGAAGGTATGATGAGCATAGATGTTGGGGATATACTTTCCAGGTACCCTCACAGCTCCTCACTGACCAGGGTGGCCCACTTCGGGTTAGAGCTTTGCTTCATGGGCGGCCCAGTTAGGGAGAGAAGACGGAGTCCAATCCGACTACGGGAAGGCCCAGAAGACTTATCGACTTAAGCCCACAATGTTACTTGTAGTTAAAGATGTACTCTGTAACCAACTCTTAGTCGTAGCCGGATTGGTCTCTCCTGTAAACCCTAGGCCGAATATCTATATAAGCCGTCCTAGGGAGAGCCTTTAGGGCACCAGATAACACCCAATACTTTAGACCCTCAACTCGCACAGGCGAAACCTTTGTAACCCATATTCCGGCTCTGCCGTATTACTGGATTGCTAGCAGGAGTAGGGTCCATCCAAAGCCGGCGGATTCGAACCTAGGTAAACTTGTGTGCTCATCGTCCCAGAACACCGTACGTCTCACACCCCTCTCTCCCACACGCCTCGAGGACCCCCTCATGGCGTACTTGTCCTCAATCCGACGACAGTTGGCGCCCATCGTGGGGCAAGTGAGTTTCGGATATGCGTTCCGAGCGGAATCTGCAAGAATCTGAATCGGCGAGACCATCGCCGTCGGTCGCATCCTCTACACCAGCAATGTCCCTCTCATCGTTCTCGATGAGACTCGTATTCCGGCTAGGGAGGCCGTGACTGCCTATACTATCATGTATTTTGGCGAGATCGATGTTTACATCGGTTTCACTGAACCTGCCCAACCCACCCTAGCGGTGATGATAGAGGCAGAAGAATCTTCTGGGTCCCCTTTGTCCGCGGAGGCGGCAGAGTTCCGGATCTCAGAAAACCCTAATCCCACCCAGCCCGCACCAGTTGCGGAGATAGTGGAGAAATCTGAGCCTGAAGAAGACCTCACGGTTCAAGTCGAATCTGGAGTGGATCTCCCTGGAGCAGCCGGATCCCAGATCGACCCACCCATGGAAGTCGAAATCCAGGAGGAGCACATCAACGACACTGATTCCGACTCTGACGATGTCGGGACAGACATGCCTTTCCTCAGGTACACACTAAGATGTATGATACTGCAAGGCGCTAGCGCAGATGCAATCCTCGAAACTATTAAAAGTTTCGATATGGCTGACCGCGAAAGCCGCAGGTACCTCAGGAAGCACGCATCGCACTTCGTCGGATATGTTGGATCTGGATCCGGCTCTGCCGATGCTGGAGAAAACACCGACTCGGTGCTAGAGGCAATTGGAACAAACGCCGACGTTCCCGCATCCTCGGATGAATCCATGACGTCAGCAGTTTTCTGAAAGTTCTCCGCGGAATATGAAGAGGAGTACAACTCCAAAGCTGCAGAAGATGGAGAAGCCATGGACGAAGGATCCGGGGAACACTCTCCCAAAATGCAAGATGATATGGAAGTCGGAGACAATCCCAAAGTCCAGATGTCCTAAAGTACCGATCAGAGCTTGACTCCGGGAAACGGACCCAAAGCCGTCTTTGCTACCGGCGCTGCCAAGAAGGCAAAGAAGAAGAATAAGAAGAGCAAGACCCCGGCAAAAGACCCTCTAACAGAGGAGGTGATTGCCGAGGAATACGAAGAAGACTCGGATGGAGCACTTATCCCAAACAAGCCGAAAAAAGAAGCATCGGTGGATGGGCACGTGATCACTAAAGGTGCGCGTAAACTCATCGATGCCGCATTAATCACACCTATCCCTACAGCTGCAGAACTTACTGCAGATGAGCTGGACGAAAGGGCCCAAGCCCTAGAAGTGCGTCGTCAACAACTCCTTGATGAAGCCAAAAACATCGAGGTGGAGAAGAAGCGCATGTCAAACAAGGAGTATATGTCCCGTCTACATCAGAAGACACGGAAGCGTCACATAGATGACAACCAATTCCCACGTGTCCGTGCCGTCCTTTTTGGAGATGAGATGGGAAAGCCACGGAAGGACAGCAATGGAGACTGGGTTTACCCAACACCAGTGCAAAATACCGTGGCAGCTCGCGAAATTCTATCGGGTAATCCAGGACCAGAGGAGATACGTTTGGGTATCAAGCTACTCAATAAGGGACTAGAGCAGCAAAAGGTCGCCCCGTATAGAAGTCAAAAGCTGGTCTCAGATTCCGACCAATGTCGCACAGATCCGGCATGGGCTGACATAAGATCCCACTACGATCGGGCGTAGCATCGTCACCCCGAACGCAGGGAAGACAAATATTCAAGAACCGGATCGTCAGGACAGCACCGCAGAACTACACATAACTGGAGCAACGTCGCTCCAGCAGCCGAGAAAGACGCGATCGCTGGACTGATTCTGAGGAATCCTCCCCGAAAAGGAGAAGATAAAGAGAAACGTCGGGAGGAGGATCGTCAGAAAATGCCACCTCCTAGACATGAAAACCGTCCGGCTGAGCCTCACCATGGTGGGAACGATGGACGAAGGAACGATGGAAACCACGCTGGCACAAACCGGCAGGGGGCTCGTCATAGTCAAGAACCTCCCCGGAACCGGAATAATGATGCTCCGGACAGAGGCCGGCGATCAGCCAGAAACAACCCAGCTGCACCACCCTCTCCACATCACAGGTATCACAACGGCCCCCAAGGAGGTCAAGGAGGACGACATGGAAAAGGAGGTGGTGGCAGAAGCTGAAGTCCGGCTCCAAGGCACCGCAGCCACAGCCGATATTCGGGACGATCCCTATCCCCGAGCAATGCAAGGCATAGGATCAACTCCAACATAGAGGCTCAGCGCTATGAAAACGATGACGTGTATGTGGACCCAAAGTGCTTCGGACCACGCATCAGAGCTACAAAATTCCTGGAAGGATTTGCTATCTAGAGACATATCTAAGCCTACGACGGCATTGCTCGGCCAAACACCTGGTTACAGGATTTCTTCCAAGCTTGCTGCATCGCTAAATGCGAAAACAGCCTGGTCACAACCCGATATCTCCCACTTATGTTGCGGAAGACGGCGCGATCATGGCTCAATGAACTTCCGGTGAACACCATCCACAACTGGTATGACTTACAAAGTGCGTTCTTTCGGAATTTTGAAGGCACATACGGAGGCCCTGTACAGTTGGAGACCTATAATGTTGCACCCAGAAAGCTGGAGAAACTTGCCGAGATTTTCTCGGACGATGGATTGACACCAAGAACTCCTGCGAAGGAGTAAATGATCAAACTGCGATTGAAGCTTTCATTGCAGGTCTCCCAATTGGTTTACTGCGCCATCGCTTGAAGTGTGACAAAGTTACTGATCTGGGAGAGATGATAGAAACAGCGAGCAAGTATGCAGATGCTGATGACGACACAGAGGGATTACTCAATGTCCTAGCTGTGCCTCAGTCGGCAAAACAACCAAAGCAACAAGCTCAGAAGCGCAAAAACACCTCGGAAGAAAAACCCAATGCGGAGACGGCAGTAGTCACTACTGTTTCTGGGTCTGGAGGACGAGGAGGGCGCGGCGGAGGCCGCGAGCATGGCCGTGGGACATCAAGGGTCCAAGGAAGAGGAGAGCAACAACCAAGCAAAACCTACACTTGGGCCGACATCGCCAATAACCCATGTGTGCATCACTTGGACGCCAATGGAGGCTTGTCCCACACCAATGCTGAATGTTGTTTTAACGACGACATCAAGAGAGATGATACCGCGGGCTACAAAGCATAGCGGAAGAAGGGAAAGAAAAATCCCGAAAAAGACAAGGAGACCAAGGAAGATTCCGACATGGAGGAAGCCGATGCTTCAAATCCCAAGTCGGAAGGGAAGAAAACTTTTCCTACAAAGAAGGACACTTACGTCACCTTCCTCGGATCTCAACCAGCAAAGGTCAAGAAAGCAGTTCTCCACGAGCTCAACGCAACAGTTCCGGCTGTCCCTCAATATCTGGACTGGTCGGAAGTGGCAATAACGTTTGACCGCACTGATCATCCGCCTAAGCTACACAGGCGAGGAAAATATGCCTTAATCGTCAATCCACTTATTGACGGTTATGGTTTCTCCAAGACCCTCATGGACGGCGGTAGCAGCATCAATATTCTCTATGTAGAAACGCTACGCCGGATGAAGATCTCGGAAACACAGCTTAACCATAGCTCTGTGATTTTTCACGGAGTTGTCCCAGGAAGACAAGCTAATTCCCTGGGAGAGATCACTTTGGATGTTACTTTTGGAACACCAAAAAATTATCGAACGGAGGCACTTTCCTTCGAAGTGGTCCTGTTCAAGAGCGCATACCACGCTATATTCGGACATCCGGCTTACTGGGCTTTTATGGCTCGTCCGTGTTACATTTACAATATGATGAAAATTCCAGGTCCCAACAGTGTGATCGCCATCAGGGGAGACCTGAAGAAAGCGCAAGAGTGCGAGGATGGAAATTCCGCCTTTGCCGAAGCCATGCTACACGCCCAGGAGTACCAGGAGATCAAGAAGAGCATAGATCCATCCGAGATGCCCGCAACAAAGAAAGAGGTGACAAAGCCAAATCCGGAGTTCAAGGCATCAGAAGAGACGAAGACGACGCCGTTGAAGGATGATGACCCCTCCAAGGTGACCCAGATAGGCGTAGGCCTAAGTAGCGCATAGGAAAGCGCGCTCGTCAAGTTCCTCCGAGCAAATCAAGATATGTTCGCATGGCAGCCATCTGACATGACCAGAGTACCTAGGGAACTTGCCGAGCACTCTCTAAATGCAAACCCGAATGCTAAACCCGTCAAACAGTCCTTACGACGGTTTGGTGATGAAAAGCGTAAGGAAATAGCTAAGGAACTAGCGTGGCTCGAGTTAGCCGGATTCATAGAAGAGGTCATCCATACTCATTGGTCGGCCAACCCTGTAATGGTCCCTAAAAAGGACACCACTGGTTTAAGGATGTGTGTTGATTATACTGCCTTGAACAAGGCTTGTCCAAAAGATCTGTTCGCTCTGCCTAGAATTGATCAAGTTATCGATTCTACGGCAGGCTCGGAACTCCTCTGTTTTCTCGACGCATATTCCGGTTATCACCAAATCCGGATGAAGGAATCTGACAAAATCAAAACCTCATTCATAACCCCTTTCAGAACCTTCTGTTATGTTACAATGCCCTTTGGGCTGAAGAACGCAGGAGCTACGTACCAGCGCACGATGCAGCGTTGCCTCCATGATCAACTCGGACGCAATGTACATGCATACGTGGATGATATCGCGGTCATGTCCAAAAAGAAGGAAACATTGATTTCCGACTTAGAGGAGATGTTCGCCAATTTACAAAAATACAACATCATGCTTAACCCAAAGAAATGCTTCTTTGGAATACCAGCCGGAAAATTGTTAGGTTTTATCGTGTCTCAAAGAGGTATACAGGTGAACCGCGACAAGATCAAGGCTATTCTCAATATTTCCAGGCCAACTCGCCTAAAGGACGTACAAATATTAACTAGTTGTATTGCTGCGGTCCGTCGATTTGTAAGCCGGCTTGGTGAAAGAGCCGCACCATTATACAAACTCCTGAAGAAGACCAAGGATTTTGTCTGGACTGACGAAGCTGAAGCTGCACTACAAGACCTGAAGAAAGTACTCTCATCTGCTCCTATCCTTGTAGCGCCGGAACCTCAGGAACCGATGTTGCTTTACATTGCTGTGACAAATAGGGTTGTCAGTATAGTTATGGTAGTGGAGAGACCAGAAGAAAATCAGGAGCACCTGGTGAAGTGTCCGACATACTTTGTTAGCGAGGTCCTGACAGAATCAAAACAGCGATATCCGCACTACCAAAAGTTGGCTTACGGTGTTTTTCTAGCATCTCGTAAGTTACGACACTATTTTCAGGAGCATCCAATTACCGTGGTGAGCAAAGCTCCCATGAGAGATATAATCAACAATAGCGATGCCACAGGACGCGTCGCCAAATGGGGTATAGAGCTTGTAGCTTTCGATATTGAGTACAAACCCCGGACATCAATCAAATCCCAGATCCTTGCCGACTTTGTCGCTGATTGGACAGAGTGCAAGGAGAACATGGTCCTCCCTGAGTCGGAATATTGGACCCTCTTTTTCGACGGGTCCAAGGCTCGAGAGTGGGGGGCTGGCGTGGTGCTCAAATCACCCCAAGGAGATAAACTTTTATACGTGTTGCAGATCCACTTCACAGCGACAAACAACATTGCCGAGTATGAAGCACTGCTGCATGGAATCCGGATTGCTAAGGATATTGGCATCCGACATTTGATGTGTTACGGAGATTCCGATCTTGTTGCTCAGCAAGTCTCGGATATTTGTAATGCAAATAAGCACATGGCAGCATATAAAGCTGTCATGGATGATCTATCTAAATCATTCGAGGGGTTTGAAGTTCAACACATCCCTCGAGCAGAAAACGAGGAAGCAGATGCACTATCTCGAATAGGCTCTGCGCGGAAAGAGGTTCCGGATGGCGCATTTTTAGAGCACCTCAAAGTTCCCTCGATAAAGGGAGTAGACGAGGAATTTTCGAACAAATCCGACTCACCTTTCATAGCAGTTCTGGCTGTAATTCCCAGCTGGACTCAACCCTACCTTGATTACTTGGTAGATGGCAAATTACCCGAAGACAAGGTGCTAAGCCGACAGATTATCTGACGAGCAAAAGCCTACACTATTGTTAAAGGTGAGCTCCATAAACGGAGTGTTTGTGGGGTTTTTCAGCGCTGTGTATCTCTGGAAGATGGAGTGGAAATCTTAAGAGAAATCCACGGAGGCGAGTGTGGTCACCACGCTGCAGCCAAATCTTTAGTGGCAAAAGCTTTTTGACATGGTTTTTCTGGCTTACAGCTCAGGCAGATGCCGAACGATTAGTCATGCAAAGGCTGTCAAAAGTACGCCAAGCAAGCTCATGTTCCGGCTGATCAGCTACGAACAATACCTATAACATGGCCTTTTGCGGTCTGGGGGCTTGATATGGTAGGACCTTTTAAACGAGCTCCAAGTGGATTTACTCACCTCTTAGTGATGGTGGATAAATTCACGAAATGGGTCGAGGCTAAACCTATCACTAGTTGTGATGGAGCAACAGCCAAAAGATTTATTGAGGATGTTATAATCTGGTATGGTTATCCACATAGCGTTATCACGGACAACAGGAGTAATTTTTCCATGGGAGAGTTGGTTGAATTCTGCGACGAGCAAAATATCCGGCTTGACATTGCGTCAGTCGCACATCCACAGGCTAACGGACAAGTCGAAAGAGCAAATGGTTTAATTCTACAAGGCTTGAAACCAAGACTCGAAGCACCGCTGAGACGTGCTGCGGGGGCTTGGGCAGAGGAACTACCCTCTATAATTTGGAGTTTGCGAACAACTCCGAACAGGTCAACAGGATATACACCTTTCTTCTTGGTCTATGGCGCAGAAGCAGTTCTTCCTAGTGATTTAATTCATACTTCTCCTAGAGTGGCCGCGTATATCGCAGAGGATACCGAGATTTCTCGACAAAATGAACTTGACTTAGTCGAAGAAGTTCGCGTCGTTGCTGAAATGAGATCTGCAGCCTATCAGCAGAAGTTACGCAAGTATCATAGCCAGAGAGTCCGAACTAGATCTTTCAATAAAGGTGATTTGGTTCTCCGGCTTGTGCAACAAAGAAAGCACAAACTTTCCCCAATATGGAAAGGGCCCTTTTTAGTTAGTCGAGTATTGCACAATGGGTCGTACTACTTAACTGACATGAGTCCAGTCAAAGAAAGACCTGCTACTAAGAAGAGAAAGAGAGCTGGTGGCAGTACAAATCCGGATGAATTAGACAGACCGTGGAATATTGCTCAGCTATGTCCCTTTTATTCTTAGTTTATCTTTCTTTGTAATCATACATGTGTACATGTTCTGTGAGAAATAAAAGTTTTGGTTACCTCAAAGTTTTTCTGAGAAGTTTTTTACCATCTTATTTTCTAATGATCATCTCATAGTCGAAAATCCTAGAACGCTTGAAAGTACTTTATGCTCATGTTCGTTCTGGTTTAGATCTCCGATTCTAAAACTGCTACCTTCGGGTATAACTCTAAAAAAAATTCTAGTCTTTACTTGGGTTATTTGTCTGATTGCTGGATGCAGGTATTTTCCGAGTAGTGAATTGTTGGTATTGGAAGCGGGCTTTGGTTTCGAGTTTAAACTGGTTTAGCAATTGAGCTCCGTTGCTCGGCAAAGTTTCTGGCTGAAGGTTTAGCCGGCTCACGAAAGGGACGAGGCGGAAATCCAGATAAACGATAAGTAGAGACAGAAAATTCTAAATGCTTATGAAAACATTTCAGGCACACAAATAATCTAAGACAAAAGTGCTGAATAGATAAAAAAACTTGGCACTAGCAAAAGTCGTAGTACTTAATATTTACAAAACGCATCATGTCTTTCCAGAATAATACATAGTTTTTTGATCTATGATGCAGGAGGAGATGAAGGAACTGTCGGATCGCTGGTTACTCCGCCTTGATATCGTTCAGAGATGTCCGGATCCAGGTGGTCCATTCATCGTCGGAAGCTTCTTCGGCGTCTTCTGGAGGAGGTGGCGGAGTATCCACGCGGGTGAAGAAGGGCACCTCGTAGCTGGTCAGGTCAGCTACGTGGCACCCATATCCGGCGCATGAGTGCATGATGGCTTAAAGGTCCTGCTCCTGGCTGTCTTCGTCTACTTTGCAGTACCCTCTGGTCACTTGCCATATCTCCATGTTTCCATGGTGGCTCATGACCATGGTGAGAGCATGCTGCGCAGCAGTCTGCGCGTAGGACATATTCCAGTCCCGAACGAGCTGCGGCATCTCCTTGGCCTTCTCCCGCACCTGGAAGTCCGACATGCTTGGCATGTCTGGAATCCTAAGAGATTCGGCAATGTGCTCAAGGGACTGGTGGTAGTCATGAAGAAGATCACCGACTTGTGTAAGCCGGTGAGTGCTAGGCACGGACGAGGAGGAGTCCGTCAACTTCAGGGGACCTATACACAAAACAAAAATAAGAAAAAACCGACATTGATGAAAGTCGAAGAAATGATAAGCCAGATAGATGGAACATACCAAGAATGACGTCGTCAATCTTGGCTTTATCCTCCCGGAGACTCTGGAGTTCAGCCCGGAGTGCTTGGGAGATATCCTTCTCTCTGTCAACCTCATTCTTGAGGTCCGAGATAACTTTATCTTGAGCGGCAATCTTGAGATCGCGCTCTTCAGTGGCCATAGAGGAGGACTCAAGGACTTGATCTATGCTCCTTTCATGATCCGCCTTGAGCTTATCCATCTCTTGGGGAAGTCCCTTGTTCTCCACCACTAGGGTCTTAAGGTTCTCGGCCTCTTCAATCATAGTGATGGATTGTTTCACCAATGCTGTAAGTCAAAAAGAACAACAATTCAGAAAAATTCGACATTGAAAAAAAGCAAAAAAGAAGGTTTGAATCTTGGAATGTTTACCTTCGGCTTCATCCTTGGCTAACTTGAGCTCATCATTTTTAAGCCGGAGAGCTTTGATCTCTCTCCGCTTATCACAGACATTTGTTAACAATTCCTGGTTATTGGAACATACTTTCTATAAGTCAGAATACCCAAAATTAGAAAGCTACTTAAGACTCAAGCTAATATTTTTGCTAAATATCAACACGAGCCTTGGGGGCTATACTAGTTCGTTCTTTGGCATCCTAATGAAAGCATAAACCCGGATTTCTATATCCTGCTTCATGCTTGGGGGGCTAGAGGATATGATATAACATAATGTAAAAACAAGAGTTGGAATTCTGACTTACATATTGCTCATGGGTGAGTTTGTCTAACCCCGCGTTCACCTCAGCTGCCACCTTCTCGGCGAGAGTAAGAGGAATTACTGGGGCTGTTGGAAGCTCGCTAGTCCTGATCCTCTCGTCACGAAGGCAGACTTGAGCGAGAAGGTCAGAGAACTTGACGTCCTCTGCTTCTTGCGCTTCCTCTTCGGGGGATTGATGGCTTTTGTCCAGGACTTGCCTGGCCAGCCGCTGGATCTCCTCTGCAGATTTCCGGGATAAGACAAATTTGGCAAGTCCGGGGTTGCTAGGGAGGTTTGTCGGTGAAGACTTCAGCCAAGGGATCATTACCCGAAGAGGGTTCACCCTTATCTTGAGCTGACGCACCCACGGTGACGTCAGTGTGCGATCCGAGGATCATAGGCGCCGTTGGAGGATCCGGATCTTCTGCAACAACCGGATAAGGAGAAATCGCCGGTGTTGCAGAAGGTTGAGGGGCAGGAGTCGGAGGAGCCACGACTGGGGAAGCTATGGTAAGCTTCGCCTGTCGCAGGGGCTTCGCAGGAATCCCTTTCCCCTTACCCTTGATGAGAGGCTTTGCTCTGAGAATGTAGTAAAGTCGGAAACATTACGTCTCAGAAAGAAATTCGAGAAAAGTACAAAGGCAAAAATTGTGAATGAAAGTTACCTCTTCACAACAGGCACCTCCTTTGTGCCTACTGCCACTGTCGGAGCTTTATGCTTCTTGAGCACAAGGTCCGGCAACAGGACCACTTCAGTCTCTTGAGAGAACTCAGGAGGATATCCTTCGAGTGGAGCAAGCTCCGACTCGGGGAGATCAGCAAGCTGAAAACAAGAAAACATATCAGCATTGCAGTATATAACTTAAAGATTGAAACACGTAAAAGGTGTACTGATGGAAGCTTACCGCTACCACGGGGTTTTCCGTCGTGTGCATATCCAGAGAAATCTCCGGAATTTTCCTCTCGATCCGCTCCTTGATCAGCCACTTGATCTGGCTTATGTAACCTTGGATGGTGTAGGCTTTGGGGCTGATGCGGAGAGAGTCTTTTTTGGAAGACGTGATGGAGTGCATCAGTCTATCCCCGTGGTACTGAAGTGGCTGGATCCGACGTGAGACCCATCACTGGACTAAGTCGGATCCTTTCAGACCCTTGTGCTTGATAAGATATTCGATCCGCCTCTTAGCAAGGATCAGATCGTCGGTGAGAGCCGGAGCAGCCTCATCCCAGGAAGGCTGGGCCGTGGCAGCTCCGTCAACAAAAGCCGGCAAAGCAGTAGCTTTGCCGGGAGCCGAAATATCCCTATGGTAGAAAAAAGTGGCTGGCCATTGTTTAACCGAGTCATTGGTAGAAATTTTGGGATATACCCGGTCTCGTCTAACCGAAAAACTAATGGTACCGGTGATATAAGGAACACCGGCAGTAATGGAATTTCTCCGGACATGGAAATAATACCGGAAGAGAAGCAAACTCGGCCTAATGCCGAGAAAGCCCTCGCAAAGCGCATCATATGCGCTCATCTCTAGAAGAGAATTGGGAGGAAGATATGGAGTTGAACTCCATAGTGGTTAATCACCTCGGATAAGAACTCCGAGGGAGGAAAGGACAAACCTCGGTCCAGATGGGTGCTGAAGTGGACACGCTCGCCCTCGCGCGGATTGGGGACGGTTTCGCCGGAACCGCTCCGCCAGTTTCTAGCAGCGAGAAGCCCCTCCATCTCCACGTTTTTGAGGCCATCGTCGTCGAGGGCGCAGGGGATCCAGATTCCCTGGAAGCTCTCTTTCTCCGTAGCTGCTTCCGCCGATGCCGCCGCCGCTAGAGAGGAAGAAGAGGATGAAGCCATTTTCTCTCCGGTGGAAAAGGTGACCTTAAAGTGGCGGCCCTAGGAGCTCTGTGGGAAGAGGACGAAAAGGCTCTGGGCGCGCTGGAGGAGTGGGAAGAAAGGAACGGCGAAGGACTGGTGGAGAGGAGAAGAAGGAATCTAAACCCCTTATATCCACCTACCTGCGCCAAGATTCGTGCAAACGCTACAGTGTAATTGCCACCCGTCATGGAAAGAACTGGGAAGGGCCCGCGCGATGATTGCGTCGCCTCGATCTCCACGCACGCATTGAAACGGCGCCTCAGTTCCGCAAAACAGGGACCCCCCAACGGTCGTGCTGACGGAACATCTGTCAGATGATGTGACTTAACCATGCTTGTGTCAGGTGGCGTTAGAGACCAAGTTCCGGCTTAGTTTAAAAGCGAGCTAGAAAATCCGAGTAATTAACTGAAAGGTCCGACTTATTTTTAAGACCCGGATCGTATTTTTGTTGTGAAGTTTCAGGAACCCTTCAAGATTCTGCAAGCCGAAGATCAAGCTAGACGATGGTAAAATCCGACTTTGGATCTTGGAGGCCTCCGGGGGCTACTGTTGGGGATATACTTTCCGGGTATCCTCACAGCTCCTCACTGACCAGGGTGGCCCACTTCGGCTTAGAGCTTTGCTTCACGGGCGGCCCAGTTAGGGAGAGAAGACGGAGTCCAATCTGACTACGGGAAGGCCCAGAAGACTTACCGACTTAGGCCCATAATGTTACTTGTAGTTCAAGATGTACTCTGTAACCAACTCTTAGTTGTAGCCGGATTGGTCTCTCCTGTAAACCCTAGGCCGGATATCTATATAAGCTGTCCTAGGGAGAGCCTTTAGGGCACCAGATAACACCCAATACTTTAGACCCTCAACTCGCACAGGCAAAACCTTTGTAACCCATATTCTGGCTCTGCCGTATTACTGGATTGCTAGCAGGAGTAGGGTCCGTCCAAAGCCGGCGGATTTGAACCTGGGTAAACTTGTCTGCTCACCGTCTCGGAACACTGTACGTCTCACACCCCTCTCTCCCGCACGCCTCGAGGACCCCTTCATGGTGTACTTGTCCTCAATCCGACGACAATAGTAACAAGTTTTCCGTCAGTTATGAAACCAAGGTTATCAAACCAGTAGGAGCAAGGAAACACCTCCAAGGTGTTGTTTCCAACTTGGAATCCTGCACAACACAACCACAGAACTTTGCCCCAACTTATAGTGAGGTTGTTAATCTCACCGGTTTTGCTGAAAACAAAGGATTAAACGTATTGTGTGGAAGATAGTAATTGCTTGCAGAAAGTAAATAGTAAATAGCTTGTAGATTGATGGTAAAAGAATGGACCGGGGTCCATAGTTCACTAGATGTGATTCTCCTTAAGATAGATGACATGTTGGGTGAACAAATTATAGCAGGGCAATTGACAGACACCGAGAAAGCATACATGCATATACTAATCATCTTCACTCCTACGAGATTTGATTGGGCATTACAACATTATACATAGACCATAATCCAACTACATCTATGACTAATAATCCACCTTCAGGTTATCATCCGAACCCCCTCCAGTATTAAGTTGCAAGCAACAGATAATTACATTAAGCAAAGTGTGTAAAGTAAACAATACGATTGCCCCATGGACAAAAGATTGCTGTTTTCTCCCTAGTAGTAACAACACATCTAGTACCTTAGAGATTTGTGTCACTTCCCCAGATTACTAGAGGCATGAACCCACTATCGAGCATAAATACCCTCTCTTGGAGTTGCTAGCATCTACTTGGACAAGATAGCTACTAACAATGGAAAGCATGCAAGATCACAAATAACATAGACATGATAGAATCAATAATCAATCTGAAATAGCATCTCAATATCCATCGGATCCCCAAAAACACAACATATAGGATTACAAATAGATGATCTTGATCATGAACGGAGCTCACAAAATCTAAACATGGTAGCACAAAGGAGGAGAACCAACCATCTAGCTACTACATGGACCCGTAGTCCAGGGATGAACTACTCACGCATCACACCGGAGGTAGTCATGGTGATGAAGTAGGCCTCCAGGGTGATCTCTCCCCTCCAACAGGGTGCCGGGAAGAGCTTCAGATCCCTCCCGATCTAGGGATGGAGATGGCGGTGGCTACAAACTCTTTCGTGGAATTTTGATCGGGTACTTAGGGTTTTTGTCCCGGGAGACTTTTATAGGTGAAGGGGCAAGGTTGGTGGAGTATCTGGGGGCCCACACCCCCTAGTGGCACGCCCCCTAGGCCTGGCCGCCCTGGTGCGCCACTTCGTCTCCCCTTCGGACTCCGTGTTGCTTCGGGTTAAATATTGACTTTGGCTTTTGTCCGGTCCAATTCCGAGAATATTTCCTTACTAGATTTTCTGAAACAAAAACAGCAGAAAACAGGCAACTGTCACTATGGCATCTTGTTAATAGGTTAGTTCCAGAAAATGTGTAAAAATACTCCAAAGTGTGGACAAATCATAAGAAAGTAGATATAAAACAAGCATGGAACATCAGAAATTATAGAGAACCGCCAACGGGGTACCCCTTGCCTAATGATACGGAAGCATTCCCATATCAAAATGACAAGGCAAGCAGACAATAAGCATCTCAGTGATCTTTTTATTTGCTATTTGCATAGGTTTTTATTAAGGATGCTTCACAGATTGCTCACTATGGTTACTCTGAAAGTTTCCACCATGATTAGGCATGGCTTAGGCTAGCCACCCAGGCCTTTCTCTAACACATATACAAACTCCATGAGCTTAGAAGCTTCCCTTTTATTTCACACCACCGGGATCCATAAGCAAAAGAATCATGATATCAACTAAATAATGTGCAATGTTGCAAGCGTTCCCCATGGTAACATGGTTCTACTAACTCACAACTTATAAAGCGCAAGCATATACGCAACATAGATGGGCACAATTGTTCATGTTTATTAAGTGCTAAAAAAGTAAAGTGTGCCATCAATTTTGTGAGAGCTTTAATCACAAATTTTCACATAACAAGTTTAATTCGGAAGGTAGATAAAAACATGAATATACTTGGAATAGCAAATGCTAATAGGTAGGTATGGTGGACTCTTTGGAATAACTTGGTTTTATTTGGAGTTGGATGCATGCGTGGAACTCATACTTGGTATGGAGGCTAGCAAAAGACTGGGAGCGACCAAGTAAGAGAGAAATAATGGCCATAAACATGCAAAGCAACAAAACATTATTAATAAAAGCACAAAGTGATATTACAAGTCAAAAACTAAATGATCATATAGGCTATGGTGACTTGGTATAGTCTTAACATGGTGTGAGCATGCGCCAAGTTAACCCAAATAAAGCATCAAAGGAGAACACCACAATATTATGCTTTTATATGCTAAAACAATGCATGATTCTTTCAAGTAACATTAAGCAATCTCAATTGTTTGTAAAAAGTCATGCTACAGCAATAATCACTAAGCATAGAGTCAAAGCAATATCAAACATGACATGATAAAGTCTAGGCCACAGTCAAAACAAGCTCCTTTTTGTACCACTTATAAGCATGAACTTTCCTACTATTTTCCAATCCAAATCAACCTATTTGAAAGTATGTATGTCAACACTCGGATTTTTAATCCCAGATGCCCGTTATGCCATACATTGCAATCCCAGGATTACCATTTTTGTGAGACATAACGGATTGGATATCACAGTACATCATCCATTACAAACCATACATAAGGTCTTACACAAATAAGGATCTCATGATCCAGTCTTAATACAACAAGCAGCGGAAATAAAAGATAAGCGTAGTGGTGGGGTCCATCTTCAGGGGCACAGTCAATGCTGAGGAAGGCAGATGGTCCTAGTTATCATAGCCGTCCTATTGGCCATCATCCTTATAGTCCCTTTCATAGTCTGGCCATGATAATAGCCAGGGACAAAAGCCATGAGTACTCTTTAAGTACTCGCAAACTACCACTAAGAAGTATAAACTTCTAAGTTAAAGTGCTAACTCTAAGTTTAACTATAAAGTTAAGTTTGGAACCTAAGCTGAGTTCAGAAGCAAAGAAAGATAAAGTAAAACTCTAGAATCACTTAAGTTGGGAAGCTATTGTCATAAACACAACCCTGTTGTGGTCAAGTCAAGATTCATCATTCTTTTCAAAGTATTTAGAAAACATCTGACAACGAAACAGTATGGCCATTCCAACTGTCCATAACAGCGGATGCCGCTATTCGAATATTTGACACTCTGTAGAGGTGGTACACTTTCACCACAAGATTTGATACATCTGTCAGGGATAACCCCGAATCATCATACTTAGTATGCAGATAATCAAACATAACCTTCCCTTTACACACCCTAGTGTAAGCACCTCTCCTATGAGCATGGCCTCCCAACCATGACCATCAGTCATCTTGGGCACTGCATAGGTGGACAACATTGAGAGGTAGCCTCAGTTCAGACCTCTCCCGTGAGGGAACTAATACTAATGCATATAAATTTCCAGCTAAGCCTTACCCAATTCAGGTAATGTGGTTGTACGGTAAATTTGGAATGGTATCGCATCCGAATCCAACCATGAGTTTTATAAAAGAGTTAAGGCTCATGCCTCAACATTTTCATCAACATCAATCCTTTGTGTTTCTCAACACATGTCAAAACATCTCAAT
The DNA here is from genome assembly GCA_910589775.1 of Avena eriantha. NCBI lineage: Eukaryota > Viridiplantae > Streptophyta > Magnoliopsida > Poales > Poaceae > Avena > Avena eriantha. The sequence goes on from OU342743.1 coordinate 502,064,053, forward strand.
AGAATGACTCATCATTCCAAGGTTTTCATAATTCATTTTCACCAAGTGTTCCCATCTAAAGTGACTCAAGTTTTTGATCTACTCTAAACTACTAAGTTAAGAGTGTTCACTAAGGTGGAAAAGATGGGTTCAATCTCATGCCATAGAATGACATCTAAAGGGTTCTAAAATGGGTCAAGTTTTATACTTTTTATGCTACCTTCAAAACAAGTAAAGAACTTTGTATAACCTAAGAGGGATAAAACTTGTAACTAAGACTTGGGGTACTAATAGTCAAAGGGGTGTGATCAAGGCATGCCTAAGGCATCTTAGCTAAACCATCTAGTTGATCCTAGCCTGTTAAACACTAAACTTGCAAGTGTTAACTTGCATTGTTAATGGTGGCTTGCACTTAAATAGTGCTAGCTTGCTAATAGTAGCTTGCCTTGGTTGGTGCAGTGGTTGAAGTTTTCTTCTTCTTCTTCTTCTTCTTCTGGGTAGAACTCCTCCTCCTCGAAAGCTTGGTCGGTACTATCGTCTATAAATATATAGGGAGTACACAATCACCAAACAATACTTAACTAGGCTAAGTAGCATTCTAAGACACACATTTGATGATCTATTATCATCACAAGCATCACAAGTTTAATTCCATAGTTTCATTCTTTTTATTTTAGAAAAGTAATTTCTACTCATTGAAAAATTAACTAAGATTTAATATTCACCACCTAAAATATGGGATCATGTGGACACATGTCCTCACCACATATTCTAACATCTGGGAATGAGATTTAAAGGTTGGATCAACATTACTATGGTTTAAGTTCTTTATTTAATGATTTAAAGTGACTAGAAATGCCTATATAGCATTATTTTGGTACTAGTCCAAAGTCACTGCATGTAAACCTTAATATTATTACATATTTAGATATATATGATGAAATGTGATTTTTGAGAGTTGGAATCAACTCAAAAGCTTACTTGGTTGATTTTATAAAAATGTTCCAAGTTGCAAATGCTTCTGTCTTCTTATTTTTATTAGGAGAGATCTGTAACTCTAATTGAATTAAATACAACGAGCTTGGATAGATCATCTTAATACCTTTCAGGAAAAATTAGTTTCATGCAGTTTGGATTTGTCAAACTCTCAGAATTGAATTTTGAAATAGTGGACAGAAACTAGATTTAACTAAAAAGAAAAATCCAGATTTGAATGGGTGGGCTAGCGCGGGAAAAGACTTGGGCCGGCCCAGTGGCGCTCCGCGGCGCGGGGCTCAGCTGACAGGGGGTTCCGCTTGTCAGCGACACTTAACACGCAAAACGGTATGCGCGTTGTGGGCCGTAGGATTTGAAGGGGAATCTACGGCTGATGGTCGTCGTCGACGACGAACAGGTCGCCGGCGAGCTCGAACCCTAGCGGCTCGGTGGGGGTCTGCTGGGGACGTACCAGGGCTCCAGCGGGGTCGGCGAGGCGGGCAAATGAACTGGAAGGCAACAGCGAGGCGAGGCATGGTTGCGGTGGAGCTTGGGGTGGTCGCAATCAGCGGCGCCCTTCTCCTCCTACCGCGGCTGCTCCGACTCCAATTCCGGCGAGGCAGAGCTTGCCTTGCTCCCGCGAGAGGTGGGTGAGGTTCAGAGAGGTGAGGGGAGTGGAATGGTGTGGATAGAAGAGGCTGGGGAGGGCTCCTTTTATAGGCCCGACGGTGAGACCGAGCGGGATGGGCAGGCGACGGTGGCGACATGGCTACGGCGGGGTAGACGCATGGCTGCAGGTGGCGATCGACGTGCGGTTCCCTGGCGGTGCTCTAGGCATTGAATGCAGCCGTAGGGGCGGTGGCATGCGGTCTGGGCGAAGTGGCGCTCTGCACGGCAGAGGCGGCGGTGTCCACGACGATCGGTGGCTGTGAGGCGTTGGGCGGCCAGCGGGGGTGTCTGGGGTGTTCTCCAGGTCGAGGCGGAGTTGCGGGCGCGGGCTACAAGCAAGGGGCGATCTGGGCGAGCGGGGACAGAGCGCGCTCTAGGGGCGGCACCGGCATGGTGCGGTGGCACTGGGCGCGGGCTATCCTTAGTGGTCCACTGCAGGGCTGGGCTCGAGTAGGGGACAGGGGGTGGCGGTGAGGTGTGAGCTACCTCCTAGACATGGAGGGAAAGAGAGGGGCGGTCTGCTGCGGTGGTTGCAAGTTGGGCCGGCGACTAGGTGCTCGGGTTGGCATGTCATTGTTGCTAGGGGTGTAGGGGATGGGTGTTTAGGCTTTGGTTAGATCATTTGGAGACATAGGGAGTAAATGGGGATCAAATGGGGGCACAACGCTGTAGTAAACAGTGAGCTAGCATTTAGATTCTTGCCTGCCAAGTGTTTGTGGAAATGGCCGCAAGAAAGAAAGTTTTGAATTTTGGTTTCAAATTTTTTGAGTGATCTCCACTAGTGCTAGGTAGTCTCTGGTTGCAAGGGTTTTGAAAGTGGTGCTCAAATATATGGGTTTTGAAATAGGGGTGATCTATGCATATGCATTAGATTCAATTTTAAACTGTCATTTTAAATTATTAAAAGAGTGTTTTTAGCAGATCCAAAGGTGGGCCTTGGTACCTCATTATGTGTGCTAGCAAGGGGTACAAGGATCAAGAATTGTTTCTGTTAAGAAATGAGTGCTAGGAACACTCAAAGTAGGCATGAGAGTTAATTTTGCCAAAATGACCATTCCTTCTTTTTAATTCTTTTTGATTTGATTTTCTTTAGGAAAAGTTTGGGAATGATGTAGATGATGTTTAAATCATCTAATAAACATTTTACAAGCATTGGATCACTCAATCATGGAAATTCAAACAACTCCTATTTTAAATGCACACATATATAAATGCTTTCATTTTAAATCTGGAAAAGTTTTTTGTTAACCCCATTTTTGATTGATTTGATCTTGATAAGCTTGGATTGAAGTTTTGGGATGTTACAAACCTTCCCCCTTAAACAAAATCTCATCCCGAGATTTACAAAGAAAACTAGGAACTAAAGAGATTTGGGAACTCTGTCGTAATGTAATCTTCTCGCTCCCAACTAGCTTCCTCTTCGGTATGGTTGCTCCACTGAATCTTGAGAAACTTGATACTCCTGGTCCTGGTGGTTCTGTAGGCTTCTTCTAAGATACGGATGGGTACTTCTCTGTAGGTCAGGTCATTGTTGATTTCCACAGCTCTGTGATCGATGTTCTTGAAAACTTCAGTCTTCTCGGGCACTTCTAGACATTTGCAAAGTAACGAGATGTGGAACACATTGTGGATGGCTGACATCTCTTCACATAGTTCCAGCTGATATGATACTTCCCCTCGACGGTTCAGAATCTTGAAAGGTCCGATATATCTAGGGGCAAACTTTCCCTTCAGACTAAAGCGTTGAGTTCCTTTCAATGGTGAAACCTTGAGATATACAAAATCTCTGACATTGAAAGTCAGGTCTCTCCTTCTCTTGTCAGCATAACTCTTCTGTTTGGATTGGGCGGTCTTGAGGTGCTCACGGATTTTGTGAACTTTCTCTTCTGCTTCTCGGAGAATGTCGTGTCCGAGGATCTGACTCTCTCCTACTTGCGACCAATTCAAAGGGGTATGACACTTTCTTCTGTATAGGAATTCAAATGGTGCCATTTGCAAACTAGCTTGATAACTGTTGTTGTATGAGAATTCTGCGAAAGGCAGGCAGTCTTCCCATTTTGATCCATATTCCAATACACAAGCTCTAAGCATATCCTCTAGGATCTGGTTGACTCTCTCAGTCTGTCCATCTGTTTGCGGGTGATATACTGTGCTGAAGTTCAACTTGGTTCCTAATCCTTCTTGGACTTTCTGCCAAAATCTTGAGGTAAACTGGGTTCCTCGATCTGATACTATGGTCTTGGGGGTTCCATCCAGACTAACAATCCTAGAAATGTATAGCTCTGCTAACTTTGCACTCTGGTAAGTTGTCTTGACAGGTATAAAGTGGGCTATCTTGGACAGTCTATCAACTATGACCCAGATTGAGTCATTTCCCCTACTAGAGATAGGTAAGCCGGTGATAAAGTCCATTCCGACGGAATCCCATGTCCATTCCGGAATCTGCAATGGTTGCAACAGTCCTGCATGTCTCAGGTGCTCTGCCTTGACTCTTTGACAGATGTCACATTTGGCGATGTAGCTTCCGATCTCTCTCTCTTCATCTTGTGCCACCAAAATTGCTCTTTCAAATCCTGATACATCTTTGTTCCTCCGGGGTGGATAGAATAAAGAGTATCATGAGCTTCCTTCATGATAACTTCCTTCAGCTCCGAATCTGCTGGAACACAGATACGTCCTTTGTACCACAGTACTCCTTCTTCATCTTCAGTGAATCTAGGTACCTTTCCTCTACCGATACGACGTTTGATTCTGTCGATACTTTCATTTCCCTTATGGGCTTCCTTGATTTGGCTAATCGAAGTGGGTTGAAGTTCAATGCTAGCTAAGAATGCTTTGCTAACTAATTCAGTCCTGAACTGCTCCAACTCTTCATACAAACTGGGTTGCTTCTCCTTGATCATGGTGTTAAGCCTACACGGCAATCTTCTAAGAGCATCCGCTACCACATTGGCTTTGCCGGGGTGATAGTGAATGTCAAGGTCATAATCCTTGATTAACTCTATCCATCTTCTTTGCCTCATATTCAGCTCCTTTTGAGTGAAGATATACTTCAAGCTCTTATGATCTGAGTAAATCTCACAACGATTACCCATCAAATAATGACGCCATGTCTTTAGTGCTAGAACCACAGCTGCTAGCTCAAGATCATGGGTTGGATAGTTCTGCTCATGCCGCTTCAGTTGTCGAGACAGATAAGCGATGACTTTGCCTTCTTGCATCAATACACATCCTAGACCAATCTTGGACGCGTCGCAATACACATCAAAGGGCTTCTTGATGTCTGGCATGACCAAAATTGGGGCTGATATCAATCTCCTCTTCAACTCCTGGAAACTGGCTTCACATTTGTTTGTCCATTCAAACTTCTTGTCCTTCTTCAACAATTGGGTCATTGGTCGGGCTATGCTCGAGAATCCTTCTACGAACTTGTGGTAATATCCCGCTAATCCGAGAAATGCACGGACTTGGGTTTGAGTGGTTGGGGCTTCCCATTCTTCGACATCTTCGATCTTGGCGGGATCAACAGAGACTCCTCCGGCAGACACAATATGTCCTAGGAATCCTACTTCTTTCAAACCAAAACTCACACTTGCTGAACTTGGCATATAACTGATGCTCTCTCAGGGTTTCTAGGATAACTCTTAGATGTTGCTCATGCTCTTCTTTGGACTTGGAGTAGATAAGGATGTCGTCGATAAACACAACTACAAACTTATCTAGGAAATACATAAAGATCTTATTCATGAGATTCATGAAATAAGAAGGGGCATTGGTTAATCCAAAATACATAACCGTATACTCGTATAAACCATAACGAGTAGTAAAGGCGGTCTTTGGAATATCCGTTGCACGAATCTTAAGTTGGTGATAACCAGTCCTAAGATCAATCTTTGAGAATACCTGGGCTCCAGTCAACTGGTCAAATAGATCCTCTATCTTTGGCAAAGGGTACTTGTTCTTGATGGTGACATCATTCAACTTTCTATAATCTGTGCATAGACGGTTGCCTCCATCTTTCTTGTCGACGAATAACACTGGTGATCTCCATGGCAATGCACTTGGTTGAATCAAACCTTTGGCTAGCATAGCATCCAACTGCTTCTTTAGTTCCACTAACTCTGAGGGGTTCATGCTATAGGGTCTCTGGGCTATGGGTCCGGTTCTGGGGATTAGTTCGATAATGAACTCAATATCCCTATCCGGGGGCATACCTGGCAATTCATCTAGGAATACGTCGGGGTATTCACAGACTACTCTGACTTGGTCTATGGTGGGCAAGGCTACACTCTGGTTGCACTTGAATTGTCAGGGTAAGGTTTCAGAGATATACTCTACTATGACTCCAGAATTGCTGGTCATGGTGATGGCTTTCTTAGCACAGTCTATCAATCCTTTATGCCTTGACATCCAGTCCATACCTAGTACTACTTCCAATCCTTTGGTTCCGAGTACAATTAGGTTGGCATAAAAATCTATCCCATGTATTATGATAGGTACAACTTTGCAAATTTTTCTAGCCTTGTATGTTGAACCGGGGATTTGAACTATCATGACATGCTTCAAGTTGGTTGGACGAATCTTACTAGTGCATGAAAATTCTTCGGTGACAAATGAATGCGATGCTCCCGAATCAAACAATACTCTTGCTAAAACTGAGTTGACAGAAAACATACCCAGCACTACATCTGGCGCTTCCTGGGCTTCTTCTGCATTCATGTGGAAGAGACGGCCATTGCGGTTGTGAGGGTTCCCTGGGGCAAATATCCTTCCTGGTTGAACACGACGCTGCTGCTGAGCTGGGACATTCACATTGGCATTGGCTGCAGTCTTCTTGGGACACTCATTGGAGTAGTGACCCTTCACTCCACACTCGAAACAAGTGATATGGGACTTGTCCTTGACTGCAACAGGTACAGCATTGCTGCCAGTTCTGGGTGCAGTGTTGTTGTTGTTGTTGTTATTGTTGCTGTGGTTCTTGGGAGGTGCACGGTTGAAATTGTTGGCATTACCGGAGTTGTGATGGTTTCATCTGGACTTCACATTGCCTCCGCTACGGTTGGGGTAGCTTGGGCGGGAATTTGGGGGTCGGTTGTTCCTTGGTGCATATCCTGGTGAAGGGCTGGGACGGTACTTCTGGTGACTTTTGGATCCAGACTGCTGCATCATACGACGCTTGCGGTTGTCGTTTGCCTGGTTAATCTTCCCTTCCATCTGGATAGCAGAGTCGACTAGCTCTTCGAGATCCTAGAAACGGATGTTGATGAGCACAGCCTGCATCTCATCATGCAGTCCTTTCAAGAATCTCTCCTTCTTCTTGGCCTCCGTGTTGATCTCATCAGCTGCATACCTGGCAAGTGACAAGAATCTGTCACGGTACTCCACCACAGTCATTCTTCCTTGCTTCAATTCGCGGAACTCATCTCTCATTCTGTTGACTAGACCTTGCGGTACGTGGGTGCGGCAACTTGACCTTGAATTCTTCCCATGTCATCACTTGACCATGGTTCATATTGCGGATACTATTCCACCAAGCTCTTGCATCTCCTACCAGATAGTGGGTGGCGAAGAGAACTTTCTCATTTTCATCAAATCTTGCAACTTCTAAGTTGTTCTCCATGGTCTGTAACCAGTCAACAGCATCTAATGGGTTCTCAGATTGATTGAAGATTGGGGGATTAGTGTTCTGAAAGTTTTTGAGTTTGGATCCCTGGTGATCCTGATTTCCATGCCCTTGGTTGTTGAGAGCCATCTGGGCGATCTGTTGAAGTGTTGCTAAGTTGGCTTGGCGTTCTGCCCTGCTTGCTTCACGGTCTGCTATGAGGTTCTGCAGGATCTGCAGCATTGGGTCTTGCGACGAACTGCTCCCTCCTTGGTTTCCACGAGTCATCTGAAGATTGAGATAGATATAGGGATAAGAGGGAAATTCTAAGGTTCATGGTTTTGGGTTTTCAAAGCTAAAACTTTGAGTTAAACTCAGTTTTTTCAACTAACTTCATTTTCATTCATGCAAGAAAGCACACGATACAACACACACCACAATAATCAAAGGGAAATAGATGGTTTGAAGAACCATTCTGCAAGCTAAGATAAAGTGAGATCGATACATCTCATGCTACGACAGTGCTCTAGTGCATCTACTCATCATCGATGAAGTCGGAGTCCTCATCGTCAGTGTAGAAGTCCACGACATCCTCCGCCAGAAAATCATCATCATTGCTAAGGTAAGAATCCATGTCTCCCTGGATGTTTTCACCCTCATCTTCTTCTTCCTTGGCGGCAAGCTGAGCTTCCTGCTCCTTGACGGTCTTCTCGAGGTCGGCCACCTTCTTGTGAAGACGGGCGATGGTGCTATCCTTCTTGGCACGCTGGCGGCAAAGATACTGATGGTCTTGGACAAGCAGTGCGAAAGTCTGGGCCTTCTGGTCGGCAATGGCACGGTTGTGATTGGCTAACTCTCTAGCATTGTCCAGTTCCTGCTGTCTGTCGTGCAGCAAGAAGTCAAGGTTCTCCACTTGACGCCTCAACTCGGGGTGACCCGGCATCTCCATTGGCATTCCCATGAAATCACGTCTTGCATAGTGGGCAAAACGGGTTCCTTGGGTCTTGTTGACACTGAGGGCACATAGACGTGCGAGAGCTTCATGCATTGCCCTGGCTAATCCATCTAGCCAGTTGTTCTCTCTCACGGAGAACTGAATTCTTCCAGAAGTTGGTGCTTCAATGCTTCCTCTAAGGTCTGGGTGACTAGCCACTGTAAGTCTCCTCCTGGGGGTCCTGGAAGTTGAGCTCCAAGAAACTCCGGGTGCGGGCGTCCCAGTAACTCTGACAGTGAATCCAGATCCCTCTCGAAGATCAGCTGACCTCTGTTTCCCAACTGGTAAAACTTGCTGAACTGAGTCTCCATCTACAAGAATTTAGGATGAGGAAGTTAGTGAAGTGATCAGGTGTGTCAAATTTTAAGTAGTAGTGGAAGAATTTTGAGGAACATGAATTTTTGAGAAAGAATCCACAAGGGTAAGAGAGGAGATAGTTTTTCATAAATACTCACTTTGGTTTTGAAACTAAGTTTTTGTTTGACGTCCATTCTAACTAGGGTCTCCTATGGTCAGGATGGAGCTCTGATACCAACTTGTCAACACCCGGATTTTTAATCCCAGATGCCCGTTATGCCATACATCGCAATCCCAGGATTACCATTTTTGCGAGACATAACGGATTGGATATCACAGTACATCATCCATTACAAACCATACATAAGGTCTTACACAAATAAGGATCTCATGATCTAGTCTTAATACAACAAGCAGCGGAAATAAAAGATAAGCGTAGCGGTGGGGTCCATCTTCAGGGGCACATGCAATGTTGACGAAGGCAGATGGTCCTAGTTATCATAGCCGTCCTGTTGGCCATCATCTTGATAGTCCCCTTCATAGTCTGGCCATGATAATAGCCAGGGACAAAATCCATGAGTACTCTTTAAGTACTCGCAAACTACCACTAACAAGTATAAACTTCTAAGTTAAAGTGCTAACTCTAAGTTTAACTATAAATTTAAGTTTGGAACCTAAGCTGAGTTCAGAAGCAAAGAAAGATAAAGTAAAACTCTAGAATCACTTAAGTTGGGAAGCTATTGTCATAAACACAACCCTGTTGTGGTCAAGTCAAGATTCATCATTCTTTTCAAAGTATTTAGAAAACATCTGACAACGAAACAGTATGGCCATTCCAACTGTCCATAACCGCGGACGCGGCTATTCGAATAGTTTGACACTCTACAGAGGTGGTACACTTTCACCACAAGATTCGATACATCTGTCAGGGATAACCCTGAATCATCATATTAGTATGCAGATAATCAAACATAACCTTCCCTTTACACACCCTAGTATAAGCACCTCTCCTATGAGCATGGCCTCCCAACCATGACCATCAGTCATCTTGGGCACTGCATAGGTGGACAACATTGAGAGGTAGCCTCAGCTCAGACCTCTCCCGTGAGGGAACTAATACTAATCCATATAAATTACCAGCTAAGCCTTACCCAATTCAGGTAATGTGGTTGTATGGTAAATTTGGAATGGTATCGCATCCGAATCCAACCATGAGTTTTATAAAAGAGTTAAGGCTCATGCCTCAACATTTTCATCAACACCAATCCTTTGTGTTGCTCAACACATGTCAAAACATCTCAATAGAATGACTCATCATTCCAAGGTTTTCATAATTCATTTTCACCAAGTGTTCCCATCTAAAGTGACTCAAGTTTTTGATCTACTCTAAACTACTAAGTTAAGAGTGTTCACTAAGGTGGAAAAGATGGGTTCAATCTCATGCCATAGAATGACATCTAAAGGGTTCTAAAATGGGTCAAGTTTTATACTTTTTATGCTACCTTCAAAACAAGTAAAGAACTTTGTATAACCTAAGAGGGATAAAACTTGTAACTAAGACTTGGGGTACTAATAGTCAAAGGGGTGTGATCAAGGCATGCCTAAGGCATCTTAGCTAAACCATCTAGTTGATCCTAGCCTGTTAAACACTAAACTTGCAAGTGTTAACTTGCATTGTTAATGGTGGCTTGCACTTAAATAGTGCTAGCTTGCTAATAGTAGCTTGCCTTGGTTGGTGCAGTGGTTGAAGTTTTCTTCTTCTTCTTCTTCTTCTGGGTAGAACTCCTCCTCCTCGAAAGCTTGGTCGGTACTATCGTCTATAAATATATAGGGAGTACACAATCACCAAACAATACTTAACTAGGCTAAGTAGCATTCTAAGACACACATTTGATGATCTATTATCATCACAAGCATCACAAGTTTAATTCCATAGTTTCATTCTTTTTATTTTAGAAAAGTAATTTCTACTCATTGAAAAATTAACTAAGATTTAATATTCACCACCTAAAATATGGGATCATGTGGACACATGTCCTCACCACATATTCTAACATCTGGGAATGAGATTTAAAGGTTGGATCAACATTACTATGGTTTAAGTTCTTTATTTAATGATTTAAAGTGACTAGAAATGCCTATATAGCATTATTTTGGTACTAGTCCAAAGTCACTACATGTAAACCTTAATATTATTACATATTTAGATATATATGATGAAATGTGATTTTTGAGAGTTGGAATCAACTCAAAAGCTTACTTGGTTGATTTTATAAAAATGTTGCAAGTTGCAAATGCTTCTGTCTTCTTATTTTTATTAGGAGAGATCTATAACTCTAATTGAATTAAATCCAACGGGCTTGGATGATGGGTTCGTAGCATGGAAAACAAAAATTTTCTACCGCAAGAACGAACAAAACCCAGATCTAATCTAGATAAAAGCCAAGATCTAATCTATTAGACATGTGCAACGAGATAGATCTGTACTAACCCTTGTCGACCCGAAAGCGTTACGAGATTGGATCTCGTGGTTGATGTAGTCGATCACTTGCCGATATAAAGATCGTGTGGACCATCCTTCCGGCGCCGCGTTCCGGCAGCGCTTCCGCAGTCGGTCACACGTGCGGAGTCGAAGCAGACCTTCCTCTCCTCGTTCCAGCGAGCAGTGGAGGTAGTAGATCTTCTCCACAGAATCCCAGCAGCACGACGACGTGGTGGTGGTGGTGGTGGAGTAGAGAGTTCTGTAGGGCTTCGCCTAAGCCTGAGCAGAAGAAAGGAGGAGGAGAGAGGCGGCTAGGGCAAGAGTGGAGGGGGCCAGGGGGTGGCGCCTCCACCCCTCTATTTAAAGGAGGGAGGCGCCATGGGAGGGGGAGTCCTAGTAGGACTCCCCTCCCTTCCTTGGCCGGCAGATTGGAAAGGGGGAAGGAGTCCTCCCCCACGACTCCTTGTCTTGCCCCACAAGGACTCCTTGATCCTTTCTTGGTTTTCAAGCAAACTCCAAGAAATCTTCCAGAACCTTCCGGAACATTCCGAAACCTTCTAGAATCCTCATACAAATACTCCGAAACATTTCCTAACTCAGAAAATGATCCCCAATATATGAATGTTATTCTCCGGACAATTCCGGATCTCCTCGTGATGTCCCGAATCCAATCCGAGACTCCCAACAACATTCGGTTTCCAACGCACATTCCATATCTACTTAAAACAACTTCGAACTTTAAGTGTGTCACCCTACGGTTCGTGAATATGCAGACATGATGGAGACACCTCTCCGATCAATAACCATCAGCGGGATCTGGAGATCCATAACGGCTCCCACATACTCAACGATGACTTTGTGATCGATAGAACCATTAACATACGAAACCAATTCCCTTTGTCACGCGATACTCTACTTATCCGAGGTTTGATCGTCGGTATATCCATACCTAGTTCTACCTTGTTATTGATAAGTACTCTTTACTCGTTCCATGTTATGTCATCCCTTGTGACCTAGTCACATGCTTGCAAGCTAATTAGATGACATTCCACCAAGAGGGCCCAGAGCATATCTATCCGTCATATGGATGGACAAATCCCAATCTTGGTCCATGCGCTTCAACACATACTTTCAGAATACCCAATGACACCTTTATGACCACCCAGTTACGAGGCGGTGTTTGATGTCATCAAAGTACCCATCAGGTGATGGTGATTAACATAACCTCATGGTCGAAGGATTAGGTTACTATGTATTTTAAAGCTTATAGCAAATGAACTTAATGACTTGATCTTATGCTATGCTTACTACAGGTGTGTGTCCACCACATCATTCTCCTAATGATATGATCTTGTTATTAACGACATCCAATGCCCATGATCAGGAAACCATGATCATCCATTAATCAACAAGCTAGTTTAACAAGAGGCTTACTAGGGACTCTTTTATGTTTACAAAACACACAAGTATTAATGTTTCCGGTTAATACAATTATAGCATGGGATGTAAACATTTATCATATATAATAATAACCACTTTATTATTGCCTCCTGGGCATATGTCCAACAGTCTCCCACTTGCACTAGAGTCAATAATCTAGTTAAAAAACTTGTGCATTCAACACCTATGGCTTTCTGGTGTTGTATAGACACTATTGCTAGTAGTAAACATAATATTCGGATCTGACACTTCCAGGTCTGTGTGTATTTGCATGTCCTTGCGTCTCTACGCATTACTCATTCTCCAATGAGATGGCATTGTATAAATTTGGTCCTTTGGTGAGAACTTTAGTTCCTTGGGATTAAATCATGTTGATACAATTGTCGTACAATGTATCTTCATAGTATTATCCCGCTATGAACCACGCCTAGTTTGATAACAAACTACTTAACACAAATGCCCTCCTTTGCTGCTACTATAGCAGTTATATACTTAGCCTTTTGTTGTAGTATCTGTCACAATGTTTTTAACTTTGGTACTCAACCAAATCCATTATGGAACATCCTTTCCATTATATTGTGCCACCCATAGTCTAAATTGAGATAAATTTAATTTGTATCTTGTGACAAAACTAGTATCAATGTAACACTTTACAATAAACTACCTTTAACTATTTGTCACTTATACATGATATATTCTTAGTTCTTCCAAAGCTCATAAAAATATCTTTACTATTGTCCAATGATCATCTTATGAATCATTCTGGTATATGCTCATACCAATTAGAGCATAGGACATATCGGGATGTGTACATCTCAAAGAATGATTGATCAAAATATTCTTGTGATTTCACCAAGTGTCAAAACACTTGAATCTCGTGTCAACACACTTGAATCTTGATTTAGTCCTTTCCGTGCGTCAAGAACCTTTCTTGTTGTTTCCATATTGAACTCATTCAACATCTTATCTATGTACATTTGGCAAAACCATATTAGCGCCTCAATCTATTCATATAGACATTGATGCCTAATTCTTGAGTTATGCCTAAGTCTTTCATCGAAATGAAATTCTTAACCCGTGTCAATAAAAGATTCATTATTTCTAATCAACAATATGTCTTTAACATAATGTATTAGAAATATGTCTTAGCGCTCCCACTTAATTTCTTGCAAAATGCAAACATCTTCATCGTCTCTGAAGATTCCAACTCCGCGATGCTCACTCCAACCATTGAAGTTTTGCATACTCTTTTAGCATCCTTTGAATTAACAAAACCCTTTGGATCGTGTCATGTACACGTCCTAGGTAACCATTCTATTAGAAGAACTTGTTTTGTTTGTACAGAAACTAGATTTAACTAAAAAGAAAAATCCAGATTTGAATGGGTGGGCTAGCGCGGGAAAAGACTTGGGCCAGCCCAGTGGCGCTCCGCGGCGCTGGGCTCAGCTGACAGGGGGGTCCCGCTTGTCAGCGGTACTTAACACGCGAAACGGTACATGCGCTGTGAGCTGTAGGATTAGAAGGAGAATCTACGGCTGAGGGTCGTCGTCGACGACGAACAGGTCGCCGGCGAGCTCGAACCCTAGCGGCTCGATGGGGGTCTGCTGGGGACGTACCAGGGCTCCAGCAGGGTCGGCGAGGCGGGCAAACGAATTGGAAGGCGACGGCGAGGCGAGGCGCGGTTACGGCGGAGCTTGGGGTGGTCGCAATCAGCGGCGCCCTTCTCCTCCTACCACGGCTACTCCGACTCCAATTCCGGCGAGGCAGAGCTCGCCTTGCTCCAGCGAGAGGTGGGTGAGGTTCAGAGAGGTGAGGGGAGTGGAATGGTGTGGATAGAAGAAGCTGGGGAGGGATCCTTTTATAGGCCTGACGGTGAGACCGAGCGGGATGGGCAGGCGACGGTGGCGACATGGCTACGGCGGGGTAGAGGCATGGCTACGGGTGGCGATCGACGTGCGGTTCCCTGGCGGTGCTCTAGGCATTGAATGCGGCTGTAGGGGCGGTGGCATGCGGTCTGGGCGAAGTGGCGCTCTACGCGGCAGAGGCGGCGGTGTCCATGGCGAGCGGTGGCTGTGAGGCGTTGGGTGGCCAGCGGGGGTGTCTGGGGTGTTCTCCAGGTCGAGGGGGAGTGGCGGGCGCGGGCTACAAGCAAGGGGCGATCTGGGCGAGCGGGGACAGAGCGCGCTCTAGGGGCGGCACCGGCATGGTGCGGTGGCACTGGGCGCGGGCTATCCTTAGTGGTCCACTGCAGGGCTGGGCTCGAGCAGGGGACAGGGGGTGGCGGTGAGGTGTGAGCTACCTCCTAGACATGGAGGGAGAGAGAGGGGCGGTCTGCTGCGGTGGTTGCAAGTTGGGCCGGCGACTAGGTGCTCGGGTTGGCATGGAATTGTTGCTAGGGGTGTAGGGGATGGGTGTTTAGGCTTTGGTTAGATCATTTAGAGACAGAGGGAGTAAATGGGGATCAAATGGGGGCACAACGCTGTAGTAAACAGTGAGCTAGGATTTAGATTCTTGCCTGCCAAGTGTTTGTGGAAATGGCCGCAAGAAAGAAAGTTTTGAATTTTGGTTTCAAATTTTTTGAGTGATCTCCACTAGTGCTAGGTAGTCTCTGGTTGCAAGGGTTTTGAAAGTGGTGCTCAAATATATGGGTTTTGAAATAGGGGTGATCTATGCATACGCATTAGATTCAATTTTAAACTGTCATTTTAAATTATTAAAAGAGTGTTTTTAGCAGATCCAAAGGTGGGCCTTGGTACCTCATTATGTGTGCTAGCAAGGGGTACAAGGGTCAAGAATTGTTTCTGTTAAGAAATGAGTGCTAGGAACACTCAAAGTAGGCATGAGAGTTAATTTTGCCAAAATGACCATTCCTTCTTTTTAATTCTTTTTGATTTGATTTTCTTTAGGAAAAGTTTGGGAATGATGTAGATGATGTTTAAATCATCTAAGAAACATTTTACAAGCATTGGATCACTCAATCATGGCAATTCAAACAACTCCTATTTTAAATGCACACATATATAAATGCTTTCATTTTAAATTTGGAAAAGTTTTTTGTTAACCCCATTTTTGATTGATTTGATCTTGATAAGCTTGGATTGAAGTTTTGGGATGTTACAATGTATGAATGCGGGGGTCCAACAAATTTATTTAAGAAAACTAAGTAAACAAAAATTAAAAACCAAAAATGAAGACGCTCCTAGAACAACAAAATTGTGCATGAAACAATAAAAATGAAGTGTTTGGAAGAAACCTGAGATTTTTATTAATGAAGAAGGGGATGCCTTGGGCATCCCCAAGCTTTGACGCTTGTACTTCTTGAATATTTCTTCGGGTGACATGGGTGGCATCCCCAAGCTTGAGCTTTTGTCCATACTACATATTATCACATTATTCTTCCCTACATTTTAAATTTTCCTTCATACAAAACTTCACAAAATCTTCATTATGAACATTAGTGTACTCAAGATAATAAGTCGTTTGGTTCAGTTTCAACACAAGTAAAACTTCCATTAAAACACAAGCTACTGTAGCACTTCCTTTAAAAACTTCAAGTGATCAAAGAGAACTCAAAGAGAAAGAGATTAAGAGGCAAATGCAAATAATGGCAGAAATCTGTCAAAACAGACTAGCAGGTAAAAACCAATTTTTTATATGACCTTATGTTGCTCCAATCAAAAAGTGTTGAGCTAAGGAAAGTTGCATAACAACCGGAAGAAGCACGAACAATTACAGCTCAAACCGACGTACATATATTTTCACGAATTTTTACAGCGAAGCACAAAAATCTGTTTCGCGACAGCAACTTTTTCCCAAGTCTTACTTCTCTCTCATTAGAGGTTATTCTTGGCACAAAAACCACACAAAAAGAATAAGGAGAGGTTATTACTGAAGAAATAACTTCTAAGACTCAACAAAAAGTTCCTAAAGAAATTTGGGTTATCTCCCAATAAGTGATTTTCTTTAACGCCTTTGAGCTAGGCATAAGAATTTCGATGATGCTCACATAAGAAAGATGAATTGAAGTAAAAGAGAGCATCAAGAAGCAAATTTAAAACACATTTAAGTCTAACCCACTTCCTATTCATAGGAATCTTATATGCAAATAAATTCACAAAGAACAAAGTGACAGGCATAGGAAGATCAAACGAGAGTAACTTCGAAACTTTCAGCAAATAGAGAGGTGTTTCAGTACCATGAAATCTTTTACAACCATATTTTCCTCTCTCATAATAATTTTCAGTAGCCTCATGAATAAACTCAACAATATAACTATCACATAAAGCATGCTTTTCATGATCTACAAACACATAATTTTTTATCAAGCTCAAAATAAGTGGGATTAAAACCTTCAGACCTACTTTTAACAAGTTTAGAACAAGATGACTGATCAATCTCATTTTCAATAGTAGTACAATTAATATTATCAACCAATATAGGACCACCAGCTAGAGCTTTATTATAATTTTTTTCAAAATAATCCATAGGAACATAACATTCATCCTCCTTTGGTAAGCATGGAGGATAATCAAATAATGTAATGGGTAAAGAGTTACTCTCATTAGAAGGTAGGAATGGGTAGATCTATTCTTCCTACTCTTGATAATCACTCTCATCTTATTTTTCATCCAATGATCTTCGAGTTTCAGCAATTTCTTCTTCCATAGGGTCCTGCAAGGCATTAGTCTCTTTCGTTGGTGGAGAGCATCTATTAAGATATTCAAGAATATATCCATTCTCTACCTTGTAATTATTAAAGCAAAATTTAAGTATATCATAACCCTCATATTTATAAGGTGAATCATTAGTATTTTCAAGCAAATAAGCAAGTTCGAATGCACCCTCCCAAGCAATAAATTCAATTTGTTCCACATCATAAAAGTCATAATTTCCCTTAACATAAGAAGATATGGTAACATCATCATTATACTCACATTGAAAAGGGAGGTGTTTATACCTCCTACAGCAACAAGATTTATCAAAGCAATAAGTAACATTATAAGTAGAGCACATGTTTCTAGCAATGGTACACAATTTATCAATTTGTTGCCATAAGAGTTTCCCTTTTTGTGACAAGCGGTGTTCCTCATAATATTTTTGTTGTTCCGTGAACCCATCTTGCCAATAAGATCTAGTTTCAAAGAAACCCACCATTGATAGAAAGCATGATAAAGCAAGACCATAATAGATCAACAGAAATAACAACTTTCTTGGACTAACCTATTACGTTGGGGAACCTTGATACGTCGCTAACGTATCCATAATTTTGATGTTCCATGCTTGGTTTTATCTACTTTCTTATGTTTTGTCCACACTTTGGAGTACATTCTATACACTTTCTTGGACTAACCTATTAACAAGAGCCACAGTGCCAGCAGCCTGTTTTCTGCTGTTTTTGGTTCCAGGAAAGTCAAAAAATGAATATTCTCGGAATTGGACGGGACAAAGGCCAAAGTCAGTTTTTCACCGAGGGACACCCAGAGCCAGAATACGAGACGGCGAGGGGCCAGGAGGCGCCACACCACCTGGCTGCGTGGCCCAGCCTGGCCCGCGTTAGTGTGATGCGTGAGTAGTTCATCCTTGGACTACGGATCCATGTAGTAGCAAGATGGCTGGTTCTCCTCCTTTGTGCTATCATGTTTAGATTTTGTGATCTCCGTTCATGATCAATATCATCTATTTGTAATTCTACATGATGTGGTTGCGGGGATCCGATGGATATTGAGATGCTATTTCAGATTGATTATTGATTCTATCATGTCTTTGTTATTTGTGATCTTGCATGCTTTCTGTTGTTAGTAGCTATCTTGGCCAATTAGATGCCAGCAACTCCAAGAGTTAGTATTTATGCTCGATAGTGGGTTCATGCCTCTAGTAATCTAGGGAAATGACAGAAATCTCTAAGGTACTAGATGTGCTATTTCTACTAGGGAGAAAACAACAATCCTTTGTTGATAGAACAATCGTATTGTTTACTTTACATGCAATGCATAATGCAATTATTCGTTGCTTGCAACTTAATACTGGAGGGGGTTTGGATGATAACCTGAAGGTTGATTATTAGTCATAGATGCAGTTGGTTTACGGTCTATGTATAATGTTGTAATGCCCAATCAAGTCTCAAAGGAGTCAAGATGAGTAGTATATGCATGTATTGCTTTCTCGATGTTTGTCAATTGCCCCGATGTAATTTGTTCACCCAACATGTCATCTATCTTAAGGAGAGCCACCACTAGTGAACTATGGACCCCTGTCCTTTCTTTTACCATCAATCTACAATCAACTATTTACTGCTTTGTGTTTACTTTCTGCAAACTATTACTTTCTTCCACTTGATACATTTAATCCTTTGTTTTCAGCAAAACCGATGAGATTAACAACCTCATCGCAAGTTGGGGGCAAAGTTCTGTGGTTGTGTTGTGTAGGTCTCCACGTTGCTGCTGGCACCGGTAGTGCGCCCTACCAATGCCTAGCTAGCAACACCTTTGAGGTGTTTCCTTGCTCCTACTGGATTGATAACCTTGGTTTCATAACTGAGGGAAAACTTGTTGCTGTGCTCATCATACCTTCCTCTTGGGGTTCCCCAACGGGCTCGATATATTTTGGGCTAAGCAACTGATTTTCTGGCGCCGTTGCTGGGGAGTCAAGGACATCTTCACAAGGGGAGTCCCTTATAACCAATCTCTTTACTTTGTTATTTTTGTTTTGCTTAGTTTACTTTTGCTTTGTTTGCTTGTTTCTTTATCAAAAACACACAAAAAATTAGTTTTACTAGTTTGATTTTTTATTAAAAACACAAAAAATGACTACTCCTGAAAATACCAAATTGTGTGACTTCACTAGCACCAACAACAATGATTTCATGAGCACACCTATTGCCCCACCTGTTCCTGAAGCTACTTTCTTTGAAATTAAACTTGCTTTACTCAATCTTGTTATGAGAGAACAATTTTCTGGTATTGGTAATGAAGATGCTGTTGCTCATCTAAATAACTTTGTTGAACTTTGTGAGATGCAAAAGAATAGGGATATAGATGGAGATATTATTAAGCTGAAATTGTTTCCTTTCTCTTTGAGAGGAAAAGCTAAAGAATGGTTGAATTCCTTAACTAGGAATAGTATTGATTCTTGGACTAAATGCAAAGATGCTTTCATTGGAAAATACTATCCTCCTGCTAAAATTATATCTATGAGAAGTGAAATAATGAAGTTTAAACAATCTGATAATGAACATGTTGCTCAAGCTTGGGTAAGGATGAAATCTTTGGTAAAGAATTGTCCCACTCATGGACTGACTGCTTGGATGATTATCCAAACCTTTTATGCAGGATTAAACTATTCTTCAAGAAATCTATTGGATTCTGCTGCTAGAGGTACCTTTATGACCATTACTTTGGGTGCTGCAACAAAGCTTCTCGATAATATGATGGTTAACTATTCTGAATGGCATACTGAAAGAGCTCCACAAGGTTAGAAGGTAAATTCTATCGAGGAAACCTCCTCCTTGAGTGATAAAATTGATGTTATTATGTCTATGCTTGTTAATGGGAAGGCCCATATTTATCCAAATAATGTTCCCTTAGCCTCTTTGGTTGCTCAAGAAGAGCAAGTTGATGTGAACTTTATAAGAAATAACAATTTTAGCAACAATGCCTACAGGGATAATTTTGGTAACAACAATTATAGGCCATATCCTCCCAATAATAGTAATGCTTATGGAAATTCCTACAACAATAATAGGAGTGCTCCCTCTGAACTAGAAGTTATGCTTAAAAACTTTATTAGTAAAGAAACTTCTTTCAATAAAACCATTGAGGAAAAACTCTCTAATGCTGAAAGAAATATAGCATCATTGGCCGAAGCTCAATCTTCTTTGAATAAAATGACTTCTAAACCTAAAACTAATGAGAATCCCTTTGCTACTACTAAAGCCATACAAGTTAGAATTGATGAAAATGTTAGACTATTAGCTGAATTGCATGCTAAGTCGGAAAGAGAAGATGAAATGGCTAGAAACATTAGTGCTTCTACTATCACTACCACTAGTGTTGAGGCTAGTAATAGCTCTACCAATTTAGATGATAATTATGATTTTGATCTTGATGGTTGCAACAACTCTGAAGTGTTTAAGTTCCTACAGAAGCTTGCTAAAAGTCCTAATGCTAGTGCTATGAATATGGCCTTTACAAAACACATTACCGATGCTCTCATAAAAATTAAAGAAGAAAAGATGAAACTTAAAGCTTCTATTCCTATAAAACAAGAAGATGGTTGGGAACCCATCATTAATATGAACGTGAATGCTTTTGATTTCAAAGCTTTATGTGATCTTGATAGTAGTGTCTCTATTATGCCTAGAAGGATCTATGATATGCCTGATTTGCCACCATTGGAAGAGTGTTATTTGAATGTCCCACTTGATGATAATGCTAAAAAGAAACTCATGGAGAGTATTAATGATGTTCTTATTATGGTTAACAATGCCTATGTCCTCGTTGATTTCTATGTTTTGGTTGTTGAATGCAATGCTTCTTGTCCTATTACTTTGGGAAGACCTTTTCTTAGAATTGTTGGTGCCATCACTGATATGAAAGAAGGCACCATTAAATATCAACTTCCACTCAAGAAAGGTATAGAAAACTTCCCTAAGAAGAGAGAGAAGATTTCTTTTGCCTCTCCTATGAAAACAAAATTTTCTCTTAATGCTTCTTCTTTTAAGAACACTTGATTCTTTTTCTTGCTTCTTTTGCCTAACTTAAAGGCGCTAAAGAAAAGTACTTATTGGGAGATAAACCAAAAATTTTAGATGAGTCTTGGAAGTTATTACTTCAGTAATAACCGTTCCTTATCCTTTTTATTTGCTTTTTGTGCCAAGAGTAACCTCTAATGAGAGAGAAGTAATGATTGAGAAAGTTGATGTCCCGAAATAGATTTCTGTGCTTCACCGTAAAAATTCGTGTAAAATATCTGTACGTCCTTTTGATGCGTGAATTTTTGTGCCTCTGCCCCAGGTTGTTATATAACTTTTTTTAGTTCAACACCTTTCGGTTTGAGCAACAGAAGGTCTTCGAAAAAATTCATCTTTACCTGCTCGTCCGTTTTGACAGATTTCTGCCATTATTTGCATTTGCTTTTTGTTGGTTCCTTTTTTAGTTCTTTTGGGGAATTGAGCTTTTTGAGGGAAGTTCTACAGTAGCTTGTGTTTTCATAAAAGTTTTATTGGTGTTGGAACTGAACCTAAAGACCTATTATCTTGAGTGCACTAATGTTGCTAATAAAAATTGTGTGAAGTTTTGTATGAACTAAAAATATCAGGTGAATGGAAGGAATGAGTAATGAGATGAAGGATGGACTAAATCTCAAGCTTGGGGATTCCACGCATGTCACCCCAAGAAGTATCCAAGAAGTACAAGCGTCAAAGCTTGGGGATGCCCAAGGCATCCCCTTCTTCATCAATTAAAATTACAGGTTTCTTCCAAATGCTTTATTTTTATTGTTTCATGCACAGTTGTGTTGTTCTTGGAGCGTCTTCTTTGTTGTTTTCATTTTGTTTTTTCGTTTGCTTGGTTTGCTAAGTTTGCTGAATAAATTGGTTGGACCCCCTCTTTCATGCATTGGTTTTCAAATAGTTTGGTTTGGATTAGAAAAGAGTAGGAAAAGTTCATGCTTAAGTGGCAAAGAGAGCTTGTTTTTGACTGTGTCCTATGCTTTCCCATGCCATGATCGATATTGTTTTGCCTTTATGCTTAGTATTATTTTATGTAGCATGAATTGTTATAAACAATTTAGATTGCTTAATGTGCCTTGGAAGAATCATGTGTTGTTTTAGCATATTAAAGCATAGTATTGTGGTATTCTCCTTTGATGCTTTATTTGGGTTGACTTGGCACATGCTCACACCATGTTATGACTATCCCAAGTCACAATAAGCCTTTATGATCCTTTAGTTTTCAACTTGTAGTATCACTTTATGCTTTGATTAATGATGTTTTGTCGCTCTGCATGATTAGGGCCATTATTGCTCTCTTAGTTGGTCGCTCCTAGTCTTTTGCTAGCCTCCACAACCAAGTATGAGTTCCACTCATGCATCCAACTCCTAAAACCAAGTTATTCCAAAGAGTCCACCATACCTACCTATTAGCATATGCTATGCCAAGTATATTCATGTTTTTATCTACCTTCCGAATTAAACTTGTTATGAGAAAACTAGTGATTAAAGCTCTTACGAACTTGATGGCACACTTTACTTTTCTTGCATTTAATAAACTTGAACCATTGCGTCCATCATTCTTGCATATATTCTTGCGCTTTATAAGTTGAAGTTAGCAGAACCATGTATCATGGGGAACACTTTCAACATTGCACTTGTACTTTGTACCTACTTTGAGAGCATAGTGGCCATTCTTAGTTCTATGTGCATTGTCCCAAGACTTGTTGATTGATGCATAGCGTTGATATTTCTTGTTTTAACTATTTGTATCTAGTCACTCTTATGAACTTTGAAGGTGTCCTATGCATTTATGTTTGCTACTCTATGAGGGACAAGCTGAATGCCACTATGCTATGTTTTCTTTATGTGAAACAAACAAACGTCTTGTAAAGCATTGTTATTCATGAATCTTTTGTTTGTGCCTTTTCATGTTGCAACTTATTTGCTATGTCTTATTGTTAGAACTTTGTCTTTCATGTGATGATTGAAGTACTATGATCCCAACTTTCATTGGTTTACAAATACTTTGATCAAGTTTATGATGGTGTATGTCACCTCAAAAATTATTCTTCCTTTTTATCACTTACCTACTCGAGGACGAGCAGGAGTTAAGCTTGGGGATGTTGATACGTTGCTAATGTATCCATAATTTTGATCTTCCATGCTTGGTTTTTATCTACTTTCTTATGTTTTGTCCACACTTTGGAGTACTTTCTATACACTTTCTTGGACTAACCTATTAACAAGAGCCATAGTGCCAGCTGCCTGTTTTCTGCTGTTTTTGGTTCCAGGAAAGTTAGAAAATGAATATTCTCAGAATTGGAGGGGACAAAAGCCAAAGTCAGTTTTTCACCGAGGGACACCTGGAGCGAGAATACGAGACGGAGAGGGTCCAAGGGGCAGCCACACCACCTGGCCGCGTGGCCCAGTGTAACACCCTCGAATCGGCCCTATGCAAGTTTTAGCGCTTCCCACCAAACCCGCATAGAAACGATTCAAGGACGCCCACCAGGCACTTTCGTGCGGGTGGAAAACGAAGTAATATCATTACACAATAGTCCACAATGGAACCCACAAAACAGATATATGTACAACAATGACTCGCTAAGTCAAGAATACAGATATATAGTACAAAGATCCAAATCACCTTGAAAACGATACAGCATCCGAGTACGGATAAGAAGCAAATTGAGCTAAGAGCCCTCAAGAATAACCAATGGCGTCCATAACCCTGCCCAGGCCAAGCCGGAAGGGTAACGCTGCTAACGACATCGATCTCAAACCTGCTAAAACAAAAGGGGTGCTGACAAAGGGCAAAGGAAAAAGTGGAGCGTCAGTACTGAGGCCAGTACACGGCGAGGCTAGAATTCGGCGGCTCTCGCCTACATAGGTATGGTGGACTGAAGCGGCAACGCAGCATGCACTAAACAAACTATAGAGACTCGATGCAACTATCGGCTGAGGGATAAGAGAGACCTAGTCGGGACCAACCTGATTCTAACACCAATCATACCTATCCTGGTATTTCCCCCTCGAGACCAAACGAGGAAGTCAAACCGAGGAACTCACACAGTTGGCAGTTTTATTCATTCCATTATAGTTGAAGCACTTACTAGTCAGATATAGATAGCATGAGTCATCCTGATAGCATAAGTAGTGGGCAGTTTTAGTTAACCATTCAGTTGTAGTTGCAGTTCTTACTAGTCAGATACAATTAGCATGTGACATCCCAAACCCAACAGTTGTTGGCACTTCTATTTCATTCCATTGGAGTCGCGACACTTACTAGGCAGGTATAACATGACACGATACACCCCAGTTCCACCAGTTGTTGGCACTTTTATTATCCATTCCATTGTAGTGAAGCTGATTACTAGTCACATATTAAGTCAAATTTATAGCACTACTTTAGTTATGCTTATCTATGATCGAGATACTGTGCTCCAAGTCGTCCATAACAGTGGACACGGCTTTCAGAAAGATTTACCCTACAAGGGTGCACAAATAGCAACATACACACGATCAACCTCGAAAAAACCAAATCAAAACCCAACGAGGCTTTCACGACAAAGCAATCACAGGATTCATAAAAGATTTTAGGGGGCCACGCCACTAAGCTACCCGCAACGAAGTTGGCCAGCTCTGGAACGGACCCAGGGTTTGTGACGACGGCTATAAACGACTGGGAACCCGAAAGTGTGACTGGGCTTGTCGATACCACGAAAACGTGGCATGATCCAAAACAGTACAGGTGCTCCACGCACAATCTTAAATAAAGCAGTAAAGCATGGCATAAATACAAGATAGTAATAAAGCCCCAAACTAGTTTGTGGTCCCAAGAAATAAGAAATGAATCAAGCTCTGGCTAAGGGGATTCATGGTCCCATATGCGGATAGTGCGATAGTCAAGGAACAGGTATCAAGTACTTGGGGCCTACGGGACACAAGTGAGCGGTTAAAAACCAAATATTTGCTATTGCCCACCGATGCCCCTCCATTAGTTATAACTATTCCCAGCATTTTAATCAAGTTGTATTTAAAGTCATGATCATCTCCACCATTAAGCATCTCCACCATTTATCATGTGCCAACTTGCCGTCAACGGTGGAACGACAACGACGCGAAGCAACACATAAGCAAGCAACTACGACTCGCAAGGCCAACTGTCTATCAAACAACAGGCAATAGGATGTGTCCATGGCAATTTAAGGGCTGCAAGGAGTATAAATGGTGCACAGAAACTAAAGCATCACAACACGGATAGCAATAGATCAACATGAGGAAATAAAGACTATAAAAGCAAAATAGGTAGAAAGGGGGAGAATGCTCGCCTGGGAAACACTGCTGAAGATACTTTATCCGGCAAACTTGTCGATACTCGTATCTACTCAACGACCTAATCTGCGAAGAACCAAAGTACTAAAAGAAACACCGGATGCACTATTTAATACTACGATAGAAGATCGGGCATGATGCATGTATGACATGGCAAGGATGCGGTGCAATTAGGCAATATTAAGTGGAACTGGGGTCCCGACAATTAAATAGAAGGTTCAAGTTGTTTAGATACCCCACAATTTAAATGTTGTATTAACATGGCAAAACATGGCATCGGTTTGCTACACAAATTTAAATGGAGCCAAGATAAAACTAGAGTAGCCCGCATATGCGCTCCATATTTAATTATTAGGTGAGTCGACAAAATATCCCCGAATGAATAAACATGTATGCAAGCATGACAATTTATATGCAACAAGTATATGTCATATATTATAAAAAATAGAGGTCTCAGAAAGGTAATCACATTAGGGTTCGGAAGGACTTGGGTTCCGAGGGTTCGGGTTTGGTCTCGAGGATCGGTCTTCTGCTCCGGGATCGGCCTTCAGGTCATTGGATCCGTGAAGTAGAACTTGACGTCTATGAAGGAGGACTCTGGGTTCGGGGTCTTGGGGTCGGCGTTCCAATGGATCGGTCTCCGTGTGGGCGGTCTTGGCATCCGGGGCTTCTCCGGGTTCATGTCTTCATCCGAGTGGTAGATCTTATCGGTACCATACAATCATATAGTGCCGCCTTGGGTTTATCTGGACTATGCTTTAACTGAACCAGATCTTGGTCGTGGAGGACCTGATTAGCAGCACATCGGACGAAAATTGGGCAGATACATCATCACGCTCACAAAAGCTAGACAAAATAGACAACCTTGAAGTAGCAACAACTGCTACCTGACAGGAGTTCAGACACTTTGGTTGCATTGACGGGGCTGAACAGGGTGCACGGTGCTGGACAGAGGCGACGTAGGGGAAAGGCTCACAGCAAGCTCGCAAGCGGCAGCGCTACAGGGGTCGCAAAGGGCAGCCGAGGCGAAGGCGGAAGCAGCGGCCGACGGGGGCACGCGAGGCGGCGCACTAGGGAGAGGAGCGGCCGGAGACGCGGGGCCTGGCGCGGAGCTCGGCTTGGCGTCGGCGGGCCGTCGTGGTGGTGCCGGACAGGAGGCGGGACAGCAGCCGGTGAGGCCCTGGATCACGCGGCGGCCAGAGTTCTCGGAGGAGAGGATGCGGCAGGGCGCACGGTGCAGGCTTAGGCCATCCGCGCCGGTGACGGCTGGGTTTGAGGCAGCGGCGCCATGTGGGGAGGCGGCTGTCAGAGGAGGTGGGGCTCGATGGTGAAAGGCGGCCCCGATGGCGGCAGGGTTATGCTGCGGGAGCGTGGCTCGCGGGGCAGAGATACTGCCGGGAGGCGGCACCCCTAGCGGCTGCGGCGATGGAGCTTGGGGTGGCCAAGGAGGCTTGCTGTAGGCGGCCGGGCTCAGGGCCTGGGACTGCCGTGGCAGCGCGGTGAGGAGACAGAGGGCGGAGCGCTCATGAAGGGGAAGGAGAGGTGTGACAGAGTGGGTCATGCGTCACGCGTGAGGTGGGGCCAGGGTGCGGGAGCGGGGCAGTTTGCCGCAGGGTGGCCAGGGCGTGCATACCGCGTGGTTGGACGTGATCGGGTGGGTACGCGGCAAAGCGTGCGGCGTGTACCGTGCGATAGGGCAGGATGCGTGGGAGTGGTCGGTGAGGTTGTGGGAGTGTCGCTACACGCTAGGTGGATCGCTGCGCGTAGGGTGGTTCGGGATGGTGCGGGTTAGGCTAGGGTTGGCGGTAGGTAGCGTTAGTGTTAGTTGGTTTAGGTTAGGGTTTGGTCAGGGTTGGTCTGGTTAGCATTAGGGTTTTGTTTGGCTAGGATTGTAGGTGGCCTGGCCTAACGGCTGGGCTGCCTCCCAGGTAAAAAGTAATTTTATTTATTTTTTCATTTAAACACTTTTTGTAAATATCTTTTCGACAACCAAAATATTCGGAAGGGACCAGGGTTATGATTTGAAATAACCACAAGGGATATTTAGAAAACAAAGATAGGCTTTGGGAAAATAGTTTTTGGTAGAAAGATGCATGATGATGACGATGCTCAAATGCAATGTGGCATGATGACATGAGAATCCGGTCATGATGATGCACAAAACAGAAATAGCAAGGGATTTTCTAGTAGTGGTTTTATCGGGGTACTACACCCAGCCTGGCCCGCACCAGGGGGTGGTCTGGCCGCCTCCGGCACCCCCTTGGCCTCCCCTTTCGCCTATAAGACTCCTCTGATATAGAAACCCTAAGTACCCGATCAAAACTCCACAAAAGAGTCTATAGCCACCGTCATCTCCGTCCCTAGATCGGGAGGTGACATGGGTATAACCTACAGGTACTCGAGTTTGGCATATACGGTCTAGATATGGCGAAGCCCACGGTGTCACCAAGGCCCAAAGAGAGAACTCGAGTAGCCTACAGACTCTCGATTGCTTGAAGAACAAGAAGATTCTAAAGATAGAAAGTTCAAAGGGGAAAACCCTAACCTGTAACCGACTTGATCTGTCACCCGAGACCTAGCCTATCTATATAAAGGCTAGGAGGCGGCGGCGATGTGGACACATGCAACCCTAGTTTCCACAACCCTCGCCAGATTGCATCTACGCACCATTATAATTCTCGATTCCTTTGATAATTCCACGAGCAGACAAGCAGGACTAGGGACCTCTACGAGGCCTGAACCTGGGTAAATCTTTGAGTTCCCCGTGTGCTTGTTTGCCAGCCGATAGATGTCTCTAGCGCTCCCTCCTTCTCTAAAACCCAAGTCCATAACAATGGGCATTGATGAGTTAAACCCTCGTCAATTGGCGCCGTCTGTGGGAATTGGGAGTGCTGATGTTGCGGCTTCTTCGAACCCATCAACCGCGATCTACAACTCCGCAACAGCGGAGATTCGTCAGCTTTTTGGCACGTTCGACTTCACCGTCCACACGCCGGCCACTCGCCCGGCTTTCGAGTATGTGGGCGATGGAATCAACCTGGCGATCGGGAGCTTCCGCTTCCAAGTTGGTCAGATGGGCACGCTTCGCATGCCTGACCAGCCGACGGTGCCATCGATTGCTCCAGCATCATGGTGCCCTCCACCGATCGGCACCCTCAGTGAGCTCAACGCCCCGACAACAGTCGAGAATACGGTTAGCGACAATAGTCGCAAATCCGATCAGAGCGATCTGGAAACCGAAGATAGGACCTACGGTTCTGGATCTGAAAGTTGCGAGAGCAGCAGCTTCCCCAACCACGTCATGTGCGCCGTCATCAACGCAGGCGACACCTCCGCCAATCGCGACAACACGGGCGACGGTGGCATACCCAATGGCGGACCACCGCCAAACGGAGGACCATCACCAAACGGTGCCCCCGTCAACAATGGAGGGGCAGTCGAGCCCCCAACCATAATAAACGAGCAAACCGGTGAACGCGTCGTGATCAGGCTCAACGAGCAGGAGTGGGATCACTGCCGCGAGGCCTTACGAGGCAACCCTCTACCCTTCGGATCTCCACAAGAACTGCTAATGGGCTACCATTGGCTCCTGAAGGAAGAATTCAAGCGCCAAGTGCAAACAATCGCGCAACTCGAGGCACGCAAAAAGGCGGCAGATGAGTCGAGTCTTCGACGTGCTGGGATCTCCTCCCACAGAGGATCCTCCTCAAAGGGCAACGAGTACATCGCAAACAAGAGGCGATCCCGGATGGCCCACCTCACCGAACAAGAACGCATAGAAGCTGCAAAGGTCCTTGACTTCAGCTCTATGACAGTCGACACTCGGGGCAACGTGGTTCCAAAGATGCCGCAAGCTGCAGTGACAGCAGCCACCATGTACCTCCTAAACAACCAGCCGCCAGCTGGAGATCCTCGAGCCGCCATGCACCGATCTACGATCGCAGGCCTGGGATTAATCGAGGTCGCCCTCGATAAAGAGCCAGCACCAGAGCCGAAAAAAGGCAAAGCTCTGGCAAAATGCTACTCCTCACCCTCATCTAGCGACGACAGTCACGATTTGTCTCGACATTGCCGCTCACGGCGACATGACCACGACTATGATGCGCGCGATGACCTCACGCAGCGCAAGATCGACAAATCAAGGGCGCGACATGCTCGGTCGACTGACTCAGAAGACGAAGATGTGGAGCTCTGTGGCGCTAGATGCTTCAGCAGGGCCATCAGGCAAAAGCGAATACCCAAGGGGTTTAAGCTCCCGTCGGAGAACCCAAAGTTTGACGGCCTACAGGACTCGAAGATCTGGTTGGCGGACCACATCTCCTCCGTGAGGCTTCACGGCGGAAGTCGAAGTACAACTATGCAATGCCTGCAGCTACAGCTGCAAGGCGTCGCCCGAGCATGGGTCAACAACCTCCCACGCGGATCCATTCGCAGTTGGGAAGAGCTGGTTTACAGCTTCGTGCGCAACTTCAAGGGCACATACAAACGCCCTGCATCAATCGAAGAGCTGAGATGCTACCAGCAAAGATTGGGCGAATCGCTACGCTCCTACATCCAGAGGTGGTCCATCATCAAGAACTCCATAGAGAACATCTCGAAGGACCGCGTGATTGACTCATTCAATGGAGGCGTACGTTGCATAGAGCTCAGGGAGGATCTGGCCCGCTCAAAGCCCAAAACCATTGATCACCTGATGGAAATCATGAATCACTAGGCAGATGGAGAAGATTCGGTGAAAAATTGCGTTCACTCCGATGATGAGGCAGAAGTCGAGCGCAGACGCGATCGCCGAGGCAAACGCCGCATGCGCATCTACGATGAACGTGACGACGTCAACATGGTCGCGGTCGGCTACGCCGACAGACGCGACGACAACCGCAATAGCGGCTACCGCAGCGGCGGATACCGCGAATTCGGAAAGACCACGCAAGTGTGGCAGCGCCGCAATCGCGATGAGGCACCCGCAACATCCATTGAGGACAAACTGTCTAGGTCGTGCACTGTGCACTTCTACATCGACAAGCATGACGGAAAGAAGAAGTCAAGTCACCTCCTCAAGGACTGCCGCGAGTTCCTCAAATTACACGAGGGACTGGCTCGGATGAACCGTAGCGCAGTCGAAAGGGGCTACAGAGCCGCCCTAGGCGCCGTGGCACATGGAGCTCCACCACCACCACCCGGGCCACCCACGAATGCAGCTGCGCCAGACCAGCACCACGGAGGCGAACCATACCCACGGGCCATGGGTACCATGATGATCCAAAAGGGGCGCCCCTCGAATCGGGTGCAGAAGGCCATCACTCGCCAAGTCAACTTGGCCACAAACTCGCCACCATCTACCACTGAGTACCTCAGCGGAAGCGAGTCCTGCATCACCTTCGACAAGCGAGACCATCCGCCCCAAGTACCTCGCCCAGGCCATTGTCCCCTCATACTCGAGGCGCAAATCGGGGGCTTCGACATGAGCCGCGTCTTCATGGACGGCAGAAGCGGCATCAACCTCATATTCTCGATTACCTTGGGATCAATGAGGATCCCTCTGACTTGCTTAGAAGCCTCAGACACAACGTTCCACGACATCGTCCCAGGCAAGGGTGTGTATCCCCTTGCCAAAATCAACCTCGACGTCATCTTCGGCATGCCAAAAAACTGTCGATGCGAGCGCATCGACTTCGAGGTTGTCGACTGGCCCTCATAGTACCACTACATCCTCGGATGTGTCGCGTTCGCTCGATTCATGGTGGTACCACACTATGCCTATCTGCAGATGAAGATGCCAGGCCCTAACGGTGTCATCATAGTCAATGGGAGCTTTGAGAGATTTGATAGTTGCGACAGGGAATTCAATAGAATCTCCCGGTCCTTCGGCATGCAGGAAGAACTTGCGAGACTAAAGGACTCAACAGACAACAGTCTGCCTCCCCTAAGCAGGCCAAGCTCACCCAACTTGTCCTTCGACTCATCAGTGCACATGAAGAAAGTCTAGGTCCACCCATCCGACCTCGCCAAGACGGCCCTCATCGCCAACAACTTGAGTCCTGCATAGGAACTCGCGCTCGTCGAATTCCTCCGTGAGCACTGGGAAATTTTCGCCTGGTGTCCAGCGGACATGCCAGGAGTTCCTAGGGAATTCGCCGAGCATGCACTCAATGTCAATCCAGACGCAAGGCCGGTCAATCAAACAATTCAGCGACTGTCTGAACCAAGGGCAAAGACAGTTGGAATGGAGATCAATAGACTCCTCGACGCCAAATTTATACGTGAGATCAAGGAAAGGACTTGGCTCGCCAACACGGTGCTAGTACCAAAAAAGGACACGGACATCCTGCAGATGTGCATGGACTTCACCTCTTTGAATAAGCACTGTCCGAAGGATCACTTCCCGCTACCGCGAATCGACCAGATCATCGATTCCACCGCGGGATGCGAGCGCCTCTGCTTCCTCGATGCCTACTCAGGCTATAACTAGATTTGAATGAAGGAGGAAGACCAAGAAAAAATAGCGTTTACAACGCCTTTCGGTGTGTTCTGCTACAACATAATGCCCTTCGGGCTAAAGAACGCAGGAGCCACCTACCAGCGGTGCATGCATGCTTGCCTCAAGAACCAGCTAGGTCGCAACATTCAAGTCTATGTCGACGACATAGTAATCAAGACCAAAGAGGAAGCCTCACTAATCGACGATCTACGCGAAACATTCGCCAACCTCGATCGCTACCGGATCCAGCTCAATCCGGACAAGTGCGCCTTCGGTGTACCATCTGGGAAACTACTCGGGTACCTTATCTCCGCGAGGGGAATCGAGGAAAATCCGAAGAAAATAAAAGCTATACTGGCCATGGAGAAGCCAAAAATCATCAGGTGCATCCAGCAGCTGGCTGGGCGAATCGTGGCTCTCAGTCAATTTATCAGTTGGATGGGTGAAAAGGCACTGCCCTTCTACCAACTCCTCCGCAAAGCTGACAAGTTCGAGTGGACCACGGAGGCGCAGGAAGCATTCGAAGACCTCAAACGCCTACTATCCACCTCGCCAGTACTGGTGACCCCACGAGAAAGGGAACCATTGTTATTATACATCTCCGCCACCAACCAGGTGGTCAGCGCAGTGCTCGTAGTCGAACGAGCCGAGGAAAACAAGGTCCATGGGGTATAGCGCCCAGTCTACTACCTCAGCGAGGTCCTCACGCCAACAAAACAGCGGTACCCACATTACCAGAAGCTGGCGTACGGCGTCTTCATGACCGCCCGGCGACTGCGCCACTACTTCCAGGAACACCCAATCGTGGCGGTCAACGACGCCCCGCTTGGACATATCCTTAATAACCTCGACGCCACGGAGCGAGTCGCGCTTTGGGGAATCGAATTGTCTCCACGAGACATTACATACGAAAAGCGCGACGCAATCAAGTCGCAAGTTCTCCTTGAGTTCCTCGTGCACTGGATGGAGAACCAGCTCCCCAAAAAACCATATATGTCCTACCTCTGTACAATGCACTTCGATGGATCCAAGCGGAAAGACGGAGCTGGCGTAGGTGTCATACTGACATCACCCTAGGGGGATAAGCTGAAATATATCATGCGAACGCAGTTCACCGCCTCCAACAACGAAGCTGAATACGAGGCCCTGCTTCACGGGATGAGGATGGAAAAAGCCTACGGCGCCAAAAGGCTCATAATATATGGCGACTCCAAGTTGGTGGTTAACCAGACAATGCACAAGTGCGACGCACTGAACGATAACATGATCGCCTACCGCGACCTCTACGACACACTCGAAGGGGATTTCGACGGCTGCGAGCTGCGGCACATTGGTCGCGAAAGCAATGAAGAGGCGGAGGCACTCGCCAACATAGGCTCTACCTGCGCCCCCATACCACCTGGGGTATTTCTCGAGCGCATATACGAACGCTCCATCAAGCCAAAGGCCACAGAGAAGAAAACAAGCGCAGCAACGGACTCGGGGGCTACACCGCCCAATGAGCCAATGGCACTCGACGACTTGGAGCTGGACACAGGACTCGAAGGACCAATGAGCATCATGATGATCGAAACATCCTGGACTCAACCATACATCACGTACCTCCTTAGCAAGAGGTTACCAGATGATCCGACTGATGCACGGCACATTACGCGGTGATCCAAGGCATTCGCTGTTATCAACGGCGAACTGTACAAACACAGCATCACAGGAGTACTCCAGCGATGTCTCCACGGCCGATGGAAGAGCTGTTCTCCTCGACATCCATGAGGGGACCTGCGGGCACCACGCCAGCAGTCGCGCCCTTGTTGCCAAAGCTCTACGAGCTGGATTCTACTGTCCTACAGCCGTGCGTGACGCCTAGGACATCGTCCAGAAATGCAACGCTTGCCAGTGATTCGCGGACAAGCCGCACGCACCTAGCGCAGAGCTTCGGCCAATTCCATTGGCCTGGCCCTTCGCGCAATTGGGACTCGACATGGTTGGCAAACTACCAAGGTCCTCACGAGGAGGCTACGTTTACCTCTTGGTCGTAGTCGACAAATTCACCAAGTGGATAGAGGCCATGCCAGTAACCAATCAATCAGGGCACATCGCAGTCAAGTTCTTCGAGTCCATCATCTACTGCTTCGGAGTGCCGCACAACATCATCACCGACAATGGGACGAACTTCATGTCCAAGGAATTCCAAGAATTCTGTGAGAATCTGGGAATCATCATTAGCTACGCCTCGGTGGCACATCCACAGACCAACGGTCAGGTCGAAAAAGCAAACAGGCTCGTCTGCGGTGGCATCAAGAAGCGACTCCTCCGGCCAGGCGAACTACAATCAGTAATCTAGAACCTACGCACAACTCCAAACAGTGCTATAGGATACACCCCGTTCTTTATGGTGCACGGGGTTGAAGCGGTGCTACCCGCCGAGGTACGATACAAAGCACCGCGCATGATCGCTTATAGCGACCAAGAGTCAAATCTGGCACTCGAAGACTCTGTCGACCTCCTTGATGGAGCAAGGGAAATCGCCGCGGAAAGATCAACGATCTACCAGCAGAACCTGCGCAACTTCCATAGTAGGAGGCTACGCCCCAGATCCTTCGTTGAAGGTGACCTGGTCCTGCGACTGAAGCAGTGATACATTGCAAATGTATCTGTAATTTTTGATGTTCCATGCTTGCAAATGTGTCTTGTATTTTGTCCACACTTTGGAGTACTTTTCATATGATTTCTTGGACTAACCTATTAACAAGAGCCATAGTGCCAGCTGCCTGTTTTCTGCTGTTTTTGGTTCCAGGAAAGTCAGAAAATGAATATTCCCAGAATTGGACAGGACAAAAGCCAAAGTGCCTATTTTGCCGGAAGTCATGAGATGCCAGAATATGAGATGGAGAACGGCTGGGAGCCAGCCACACCACCTGGCCGCGCGGCCAGGCCTGGCCCGCGCCAGGGGGTGGTCTAGCCGACCCCAGCACCCCTTGACCTCTCCTTCCGCCTATATATTGCCCTCGGGACGAAAACCCTAAGGACCTGATCAAAAATCCACGAAAGAGTCTGTAGCCGCCGTCATCTCCATCCCTAGATCGGGAGGGATCTGAAGCTCTCCCCAACACCCTGCCAGAGTGGGGAATTCACCCTGGAGGCCTTCTTCATCACCATGCAAGCCTCCGGTGTGATGCGTGAGTAGTTCATCCTTGGACTAGGAATCCATGTAGTAGCTAGATGGCTGGTTCTCTTCCTTTGTGCTTTCATGTCTAGATCTTGTGAGCTCCATTTATGATCAAGATCATCTATTTGTAATTCTGCTTGTTGTGTTTGCGGGGATCCGATGGATATTGAGATGCTATTTCAGATTGATTATTGATTCTATCATGTCTTTGTTATCTGTGATCTTGCATGCTTTCCATTGTTAGTAGCTATCTTTGCGAAGAAGATGCTAGCAACTCCAAGAGTTAGTATTTATGCTCGATAGTGGGTTCATGCCGCTGGTAATCTGGGGAAGTGACAGAAATCTCTAAGGTACTAGATGTGTTGTTGCTACTAGGGAGAAAACAACAATCCTTTGTTCATAGAACAATCGTATTGTTTACTTTACACGCAGTTTGTAAAGCAATAATCTGTTGCTTGCAACTTAATACTGGAGGGGGTTCGGATGATAACCTGAAGGTGGATTATTAGTCATAGATGCAGTTGGATGGCGGTCTATGTATAATGTTGTAATGCCCAATCAAGTTTCAAAGGAGTTAAGATGATTAGTATATGCATGTATTGCTTTCTCGATGTTTGTCAATTGCCCCGCTGTAATTTGTTCACCCAGCATGTTATCTATTTTAAGGAGAGCCACCTCTAGTGAACTATGGATCCCGGTCCTTTTTCTTTACATACAATCTACAATCTTTTATTGCTTTGTGTTTACTTTCTGCAAACTTTTACTTCTTTCCATTCAATACGTTTAATCCTTTGTTTTCCACAAAACACGGTGAGATTGACAACCTCATCGCAAGTTGGGGACAAAGTTCTGTGGTTGTGTTGTGCAGGTCTCCACGTTGCTACTAGCACCGGTAGTGCGCCCTGCCAAGGCTCAGCTAGCAACACCTTTGGGCTACTTCCTTGCTCCTACTGGTTCGATTAAACCTTGGTTTCATAACTGAGGGAAACTTGCTGCTGTGCTCATCATACCTTCCTCTTGGGGTTCCCAACGAGCTCTACATCAACACCGAGCCATCAAGCATTTTTCTGGCGCCGCTGCCAGGGAGTCAAGGACATCTTCACAAGGGGAGTCCCTCATAACCAATCTCTTTAATTTGTTATTTTTGTTTTGCTTAGTTTCTTTTGTTTTGTTTGCTTGTTTCTTTATCAAAAACACAAACAAATTAAGTTTACTAGGTTGCTTTCTTATCAAAAACACAAAAAATTAGGTCTCCTTTAGTTGTTGCCTCTTCCTTAGCACACCATGTTGATCCCTAAATTCACCGTGAAAGATCTTTCAATTAGTAGTGGTTCTATAATTGGGAAAGATAATATTGAAGAATTCTTTAATCATGTTGGTAAGCATGAAGATATTGAGGATAGATCCCTTGCAGTACTTGCTCCAAACTATGATATTGCTGTAGCTTCTTTAATTCAAATGTTAGAAGCTAGGTTTGTTAACCTCAACCCCTTAATGCAAGTAATGTTTCTTAAGCTTAAAGAAATTGAGGACCCTGAAAAGAGGGATTTTATTCTAGAAACTTTGTTTAAGGAGTTCTATGATGTTGCCAAGGAAGCTAGGAAAGTCTTTGAACATTTCAATATGCTTGGCTCATGTGTAGATGTTGTTGGTACACGAGAAAAGATGAACAAAACCGAACCTAATGGGGAGGAACCTAACATACCAATACCCTTTAAACTAGTTGCAATACATGATGCCATAGAAAAGAATCTTGATTGGATTGTTCCTGTAAAACCCTTTGATGTGAATAGTGAACCTAAGAGCATTGAAAGAGGATCCTCTAGAGCTTATTTGGATGATATACCTTGCCTTGTTGAAAATATTTCTGGTATTGATCTTAATTTTTCTTCATTTGAGAACACTTGATTCTTTTTCTTGCTTCTTATGACTAACTTAAAGGCGTTAAAGAAAAGTACTTATTGGGAGATAACCCAAAAGTTTTAGATGAGTCTTGGAAGTTATTACCTCTGTAATAACCTCTTCTTATCCTTTTTATTTGCTTTTTGTGCCAAGAGTAACCTCTAATGAGAGAGAAGTAATGATTGGGAAAGTTGCTGTCCCGAAACAGTTTTCTGTGCTTCACCGTAAAAATTCGTGCGAGAGCTCGGTATGTCGGATTGATCTGTAACTGTTTGTGCTTCTGCCCCAGGTTGTTATATAACTTTCGTTAGTTCAACACTTTTTGAATGGAGCAACAGAAGGTCTTTGAAAAATTTCTTCCTTCCCTGCTAGTCTGTTTTGACAGATTTTTGCTATTTTCTGCATTTGCTTCTTGTTGGTTCCTTTTTGAGTTCGTTTGGGGAATTGAGCTTTTTGAGGGAAGTTCTACAGTATCTAGTGTTCTAATGGAAGTTTATTTGGTGTTATAACCAAACCTTAAGACTTATTTATCTTGAGTGCACTAATGTTGCTAATAAAGATTGTGTGAAGTTTTGTATGAAGGAAAAATTTCAGGTGTATGGAAGGAATGAGTAATGAGATGAAGGATGGACTAAAGCTCAAGCTTGGGGATGCCACGCGTGTCACCCCAAGAAATATCCAAGAATTACAAGCGTCAAATATTGGGGATGCCCAAGGAATCCCCTTCTTCATCAATAAAAATCCCAGGTTTATTCCAAACGCTTCATTTTTATTGTTTCATGCACAGTTGTGTTGTTCTTGGAGCGTCTTCTTTTTTGTTTTCGTTTTGGTTTTTTGTTTGCTTGGTTTTCTTAGTTTTCTGAATAAATTGGTTGGACCCCCTCTTTCATACATTGGTTTGCAAATAGTTTGGTTTGGTTTGAAAAAGAGTAGGAAAGTTCATGCTTATGTGGTAAAAAGAGCTTGTTTTTGACTGTGGCCTATGCTTTGTCATGCCATGCTTGATATTGTTTTGGCTTTATGCTTAGTATTCTTTGTTGTAGCATGACTTGTTATCAACACTTGATATTGCTTAATGTGCCTTGCATGAATCATGCGTTGTTTAGCATATTAAAGCATAGTATAGTGGTATTCTCCTTTGATGCTTTATTTGGGTTGATTTGGTGCATGCTCACACCATGCTATGACTATCTCAAGTCACCATAGCCTTTATGATCCTTTAGTTTTCAACTTGTAGTATCACTTTATGCTTTGATCAATGATGTTTTGTCGCTCTGCATGATTATGGCTATTATTGCTCTCTTAGTTTGTCGCTCCCAGTCTTTTGCTAGCCTCCACAACCAAGTATGAGTTCCACTCATGCATCCAACTCCCTAAACCAAGTTATTCCAAAGAGTCCAACATACCTACCTACTAGCTTATGCTATTCCAAGTATATTCATGCTTTTGTTTACCTTCCGAATTAAACTCGTTATGAGAAAACTAGTGATTAAAGCTCTCATGAACTTGATGGCACACTTTACTTTTCCTGCCCTTAATAAACTTGAACCATTGTGTCGTGTATGTTGTATATGCTTGCACTTATTTGTTGGGAATTAGCAAAACCATGCTTTCATGGGGAACGCTTTCAACATTGCACTTGGTACTTGTACCTAGTTGATATCATGCTCTTTTGTATATGGATGTCGTCGGTGTGAAATGAAAGGGGAGCTTGTAAGTCCATGGAGTTATGTATATGTGTTAGAGAAACGCCTGGGCCGCTGGTCTAATCCATGCTGACATGGTGGAAACCTGCAGCGTAACCATAATGAGCTGTCTATGAAGCATTCTTCTTATAAAAAAGAGTCCTATATTGAGAAAAAAATGAGAAAAAAAGAGATTATGAAAAGAGGAAAGAGAGAAAAAAGCACCATATTCCCATGGTAAATAAGAAGATTGCTGAGATGCTCGTTGTCTGCTTGCCTTGTCATTTTGATATGGGGATCCTTCCGTATCATCAAACAAGGGGTACCCCGTTGGCGGTTCTCTATGATACACATGTACTTACGATGACAAAAACTTACCGGTGACTAAACTTGAGTAGCATGAGGAGCGGTCCTCGTATACAAGGGACATGAGATTTCTAACTTATACTTCGTCAAGCATGTACACCATAGTTTGTTCACTTTAACCTTAATCACCTTAAATATGCTTATGATAGGGGCAATGAGAGCTAAAAGCTATAAGTACCATAATTTTTGGAAGCTCTTTATGAGACTTGAATCCCTACTTCCTTCAATGAAGGACTTTCTTCCACCATTACATTGAGTCTCCACCTTCTACCTTTATGCACCTACTTTGAGAGCATAGTGGCCATTCTTAGTTCTATGTGCATTGTCCCAAGACTAGTTGATTGATGCATAATTTGATATTGCTTGTTTTAAACTATTTGTATCTAGTCACTCTTATGAAACTTTGAAGGTGTCCTATGCATTTATATTTGCTACTCTATTGAGGGACAAGCTGAATACTATTATGCTATGTTTTCTTTATGTGAAACAAACAAACGTCTTGCAAAGCGTTATTATTCATGAATCTTTTGTCTGTGCCTTTTCATGTTGCATCATAGTTTCTTTGTCTTATTGCTAGAACTTTGTGTTTCATGTTATGATTGAAGTACTATGATCCTAGCTTTGAATGTTTTACAAATACTTTGATCAAGTCTTTGATGGTGCATGTCACCTCAAAAATTATTCTTTCTTTTTATCACTTACCTACTCGAGGACGAGCAGGAGTTAAGCTTGGGGATGTTGATACATTGCAAATGTATCTGTAATTTTTGATGTTCCATGCTTGGTTTTATCCACTTTCTTGTGTTTTGTCCACACTTTGGAGTACTTTTCATATGATTTCTTGGACTAACCTATCAACAAGAGCCACAGTGCCAGCTGCCTATGTTCTGCTGTTTTTGGTTCCAGGAAAGTAAAAAAATGAATATTCTCGGAATTGGACGGGACAAAAGCCAAAGTGCCTATTTTTCCGGACGTCATGAGATGCCAGAATACGATACGGAGAAGGGCTGGGGGCCGGCCACATCACCTGGCCGCGCGGCCAGGCCTGACCCGCGCTAGGGGGTGGTCTGGCCGACCCTAGCACCCCCTTGGCCTCTCCTTCCGCCTATATATTGCCCTCGGGACGAAAACCCTAAGGACCCGATCAAAAATCCACGAAAGAGTCTGTAGCCGCCGTCATCTCCATACCTAGATCGGGAGGGATCTGAAGCTCTTCCCGGCACCCTGCCGGAGAGGGGAATTCACCCTGGAGGCCTTCTTCATCACCATGCAAGCCTCCGGTGGGATGCGTGAGTAGTTCATCCTTGGACTATGGATCCATGTAGTAGCTAGATGGCTCCCAGCATGATCAAGATCTTCCTTTGTGCTTTCCTGTCTAGATCTTGTGAGCTCCGTTCATGATCAAGATCATCTATTTGTAATTCTGCATGTTGTGTTTGCGGGGATCCGATGGATATTGACATGCTATTTCAGATTGATTATTGATTCTATCATGTCTTTGTTATTTGTGATCTTGCATGCTTTCCGTTGTTAGTAGCTATCTTGGCCAAGTAGATACTAGCAACTCCAAGAGTTAGTATTTATGCTCGATAGTGGGTTCATGCCTCTGGTAATCTGGGGAAGTGACATAAATCTCTAAGGTACTAGATGTGCTGTTGCTACTAGGGAGAAAACAACAATCCTTTGTTCATAGAACAATCGTATTGTTTACTTTACACGCAGTTCGTAAAGCAATAATCTGTTGATTGCAACTTAATACTAGAGGGGGTTCGGATGAGAACCTGAAGGTGGATTATTAGTCATAGATGAAGTTGAATGGCGGTCTATGTATAATGTTGTAATGCCCAATCAAGTCTCAAAGGAGTCAAGATGATTAGTATATGCATGTATTGCTTTCTCGATGTTTGTCAATTGCGCCGCTGTAATTTGTTCACCGCCTCTAGTGAACTATGTGAAAAGGATACATGTTATCTATCTTAAGGAGAGCCACCTCTAGTGAACTATGTGAAAAGGATACAGATACCGCCTAGAGGGGGGTGAATAGGCGGTTTAAAACTTTTACGAGAAGGGCTTAACAAAAGCGGAATAAAACTAGCGTTTACTTTGTTCAGCACAAAACCTATATAAACTACGGTTCACCTATGTGCACCAATAACTTGTGCTAAGCAAAACAAGCAACTATGTGATAGCTAGATATAAGACTTCAAGCACGAAGGCTATCACAAAGTAAAGTGCATAACTAATAGCTCGGGTATAGAGATAACCGAGGCACGTGGAGACGATGATTTATTACGGAGTTCCTCCCATAAAGGGAGTACGTCTCATTGGAGGGGTGGGCGGTACTAGGACCACCACGCCACAAAAGGCCTCACCCTATTCTCCTGTAAACCTCGCCACAAGAGGCCCGGTACACTTCTTCACTATCGGTGCACTTGTCGGTGGCAATCCGTAACCTCTCACAAAGATTGGGGCACTTCTCCACAACTCAATTGGAGGCTCCCAACAAACAAGCTCGGGGAAAGCTCCACAACTTAATTGGAGGCCCCAAGTAATCCACAAACCTGCAAAACAACTAAATCGTCTAGGGTTCCAAGAACCCAAGAGTAAAAAGCTTCTCACCTTTCACCCAATAGAATCCTCACCGAGAACTCAAACCGATGCACAAAATGCAATGGCAAGAACACAAAAAGTTCTCAAGTCCTTCTTTCCCAAATTCCACCAAAGCTACAAAAGCTAGTGGGAGAATAAGAGAAGAAGAACACAAGAGGAAATCCACAAAAGAAACCCTAAGATCTAGATCCTAATATGTTCCCCTCACATAGAGGAGAGATGGATTGGTGGAGTTGTAGATCTAGATCCCCCTTTCAAATCCCCCAAAAAGATTCAAGAAATATGGGAGGGATTGAGAGAATTTGCAAGCTCTTGAAGGTCAAAACAATGGAGGAGAGAGAGAATGCAAGCAACCAGCCTAAGGAGGAAGAAGGGGTCTATTTATACCCCTCCCCAACGAAATATGACCGTTTGGGACCTCCCAGGCCAGATAATCCGCCCCTCCGCCGGATATCCCGGGTTCCCCGGGCCAAAATATGGCTAAGGACTTCGCAGCGCGACCCTCTGTATAGGGGGCGGATATTTGGGCCGGATAATCCGCCTCCGGAGACCCGGATAATCAGCCTCTGTTACAGAGAGCCATGCCTCAAAGTCCTTAGCCATTTCCAAAAAATTGGGCCAGATAATCCGCCCCCATGGCCGGATAATCGCCCCCCCTCCCCGAAAATTTGCAGAAACAACAAAACTGAAACAATCATAACTTTTGCATCCGGACTCCGTTTTTGATGATCTTGAGATCGTTTTAAAGAGGACAATGAGATCTACAAGATCATACAGATAAACCGCATAGTCTAGAAAGGCAGGACAGAACCAAATGACGAAAGGTTTGACCTCTCCCAAAAAGACGAACCGATAAAACCTCCAACATCGAAAACGCAATAGAGAATGCATATGAAATTCGTTTTCGATGAACTTGAGCTTGTCATGGAGATTAACACAAGATCTAAATACTCACATGAGTAAGACCCAAATAAGAACCAAGAAAGATGATGCCAAGTATGCAAAGGTTTGAGCTCTCACCGAGGGATATGATCAAGTTATTCACTCGAGAGCCCCTCTTGATAGTACGGTTATCTATCCTATAAACCGGTCTCCCCAACTAACACCACGAGACCGGTAAGAAACAAACCCTATCAATATCAAACAATTGCCTTGTGTATATTCCACTTGATGTTGATAATGGTGATCTTCTAGACCTCAAGATGGAACACCTTTCTTGATTGCGCTAGCTTGGTGAAGACTTGGAATTTGCTCCCCCATACTCCACTATGGAAGAGCCTCTCTTTTAGGCATATATTCACATATCCATGATCACCATAAGGATAGCAAGCTACACTTGAGATCATCTTGTTATTCAAGACACACTTTTCATAGGCTCAACTTCTACTTGACCAATCTCCGGATCATTCCTTGAAACCTTGATCACCACTTGATCTTCTTCACTTTCTTCTTCTTTCAACCTTGAAGCCAACATATGGTTCAAGAATTGCCTATGGACAAATCCTACAAGTAAAACTCAATGCAAACATAAGTCCATAAAGATTGTCATTAATTACCAAAACCATACATGGGGCACACATGTTCTTTCACTATGGATCCCGGTCCTTTTTCTTTAGACACAATCTACAGTCTTTTACTGCTTTGTGTTTACTTTCGACAAACTTTTACTTCTTTCCATTCTATACGTTTAATCTTTTGTTTTCCGCAAAACACAGTGAGATTGACAACCTCATCGCAAGTTGGGGACAAAGTTCTGTGGTTGTGTTGTGCAGGTCTCCATGTTGCTACTAGCACCGGTAGTGCGTGAAGGAAATATGCCCTAGAGGCAATCATAGAGATGATTGTATTTCATTTGTATCCATGAGTTTTTATAATGTTCCTTGAATATGCATATATCAGGCAACTTGTATTGATTGGCAATTATGTGAATTTCTTGTGAAACTCTTTACTTGTATGGTTATCAAATAGTTGTCCGTAGTCGGATTTCATGTGAGGACACACGTGAATATTAGACTAGCACATCAATTGGTTGATGACTATGTTTCGCAAGTCATAGACATGGAGATGTCAAACCAATGATGTGGACACATGTTATGAACATGGGGTTGGACTGACCCAACTTGAGACTGGCAATAATACTTGCAACTCTCTCTACACATCATGTATGTTTTGTCCTTAGACCTAAGATTGTCGCATGTACTTGAGATGTGGATCGACCTACTTTGGGGCTATCAAGCACTACTCCGTAACTGGGTAGTTATAAAGGTAGCTTTCGGGTTTGTCCTGATACATGCTGCAAGGCATCGGTCAATCAAGATGGGATTTGCCCCTCTGTACTTCAGAGAGATATCTCTGGGCCCCTCGAGTGATCGGATCCAAAAATGCATGGCCGTGCTACATATGGTTAAGAGTTAACCTAGTAAAGGGATTCCGAATCACAGTATCGAGAAAGAGAGGCCAGCTTGGAGCTAGACCAAATATCGTAAGGCAAAGGGAAAGACATGTACTCTACCTTGTGATAGTTCGT
This sequence comes from Avena eriantha, assembly GCA_910589775.1. Lineage (NCBI taxonomy): Eukaryota > Viridiplantae > Streptophyta > Magnoliopsida > Poales > Poaceae > Avena > Avena eriantha. The sequence continues at coordinate 502,108,270 of OU342743.1, forward strand.
CTGAATGATCTTTATATGCGTTTAGGAGTTGGCACGTCTTGCTAGAGGCCGCTACCAACTATTGATGGAGTAAGTGTACTCGTGTCATGTCTATACGTGTATGAACCTATAGGGTCACACACTTTAGGGGCTAGAAGCCTAATGAGGATTGGATCCAAATTAGACCAGGCTTAGGCTGCTAATGGGCTGCTAAAGTAGAAGCCCACCAGGGATGCCTATATAAGAGAGAGTGAGGCGAGCTGAATAGGGTTGAGCATTCCACCCAGCCGCCACTCCTCTTACGCCTGTCTTACACACGCGGACCTAGCAGTCTGCCGTGTGACCTTCCACTCCGGACGTGTGGATACCTCGGAGGTGCTGCAGTTGTAGCACTTGGACGAGACGCGCAAAGGGGAGTTGCTCATGGGACGAGGACGAGGAGGAGACGTAGAACATCTACACTACCGCGACGTGCTTCATCGAGTTCCGCAACTGCGCGTCTAGCTGTAATCCCGTGAGCTATGACAATAGCATTCCTGGTTGACTCGGTAGAATTTTTTGATTTTACGCTAGTGTAGCCTACCCGTAACCCCACCGTGGTATTAGAGCCGATGTTGTTCTTTCATAGGTTCGGGAAGTTTGCATATGGTGATATGTAGATTAATATGAATGATGTGATCATTTGTATGTCGGTGGTTCTGGATTGATCTATGATCTTACTTTCCATGATCGTGATTCTAAGGTCATCGAACGACTTACCCCTACCAGTCGGTTTCCGCCACCGGGGTAGACAGTGACAGATAAATCCATTTGAATGACGCGAAGATCAATATGATTGATCGAATCGGGAACTAGATCTGAATCGATGTACCGTGATCAAAGGAGTTTTGTCGAATCGGAATATTAGTCGGTTTATGGTAAATTTGATTTTCCGATCAAAATCCTTAAAGAAAATTGTGTAGATTTGATCTCTCATTTTTCACAATAGTCGGACACCCGGAGATACCGTGAGGGGCACTGCCCATTCGAACCCCGCAGGGGGAGACCCCCTAGACCCCCCTTAATCGTAGCCCCCTATCGTATCACGTTAAGGTTCATAGGTGCTATGATTTCACATGATCCGGTAGAATGCGATTCTATGCACAACTTGTTTTTGCAGGATGTATGTGATAAGTATGGCCCAAAAATGTATGTAATGCATGTATGTCTTTTATTCATGACCCGCGTGTCGTGAGTAGGGCAACACGGCTGGAGCCATATGTGTTGTCAATTATTGTAATGGCATGCATGCCAACTTGTGATGATCCCATTAGCATGTAATTTTGATTACTAGCTGTTAGGAGTAATAGCTTGTATTAGTTCTTGGAGAACTCATCACTTGGAGGATGGCTCGCATAGAGCATGAAGATGGAGATCATCATGGTGGACAGGTTCTATGGCGATGGAGCACCATAAGAAAAATGGGCCATACTGTATCACATCTACGTGAATGCTATTCTTATACGTTCTACTACTATGCATGCCTAGATGATAGAAGTTGAATGATCCCTCACAAAGTTTAAGTTAAACCATGCCCTCCCAACCAAACCTTGCACCATCCTATGTCCTGTACAATCATTGGTGGGTCTATGAAATTAGGGTGCCGCGGTTTTCCTTGGCTGGATGGGTTTGTATCGGATACCTATGCGCATAAGGGTTGGTGAGCTTAACAAGGTCATCTTAACAGTTAAGGACCTTGGGGCATAAAGGTTGGGCTCCTAGTTTTGACATAGAGATGTCACCGAATAACAAGAGTCATATGTGATATGATTAGCAAAGGTTGCTTACCGATTTAACTTATCTTCTAGCAGTGATGCTAAAGCTCACTAGTCGACTTGTTAATTGTGGATCTTGAATCACTTAGTATCAATAGAGGGATGTTTATTTAAGTGGGAGTATATGCTATTAAATTGTTTAATATGTTTTACTCTTTCATGGTTACATGGCTTAGTATTTTGCATATTTTTGTTGTAGATTAATGGCACCGAACAATTCATCACCTTTTGCTTTGCGTTCGATTCTTGAAAAGGATAAACTAAATGGAACAAACTATTCGGACTGGGTCCGTAACCTGAGAATTGTTCTCAGGGCTGAGAAAAAGGAAACTATTCTGGATACCCCAATCCTAGACGAACCTGCTGATAATGCAAATGTTGCCCTTAAGAATGCCTACAAGAAAACATGTGATGAATCTCTTGAGGTTAGTTGTCTTATGGTTGCATGCATGGAACCTGATCTTCAAAAACAGTTTGAGGATCAGGAAGTGTACGATATGATCGTTGCGCTTAAGGACCTGTTCCAGACTCAGGCTAGGACTGAGAGGTACAATGTCGCTAAGTCCTCTGTGGAATGCAAGCTGGCAGAGGGAGCAGATGTAGGCCCGCATGTGATCAAAATGGTTGGTTACCGTCAGACTTTGGAAAAGCTTGGTTTTCCATTAGGCCAAGAGTTGGCCACTGATTTCATTTTGGCACCTCTTCCATCTAGCTATGGGCATTTCATTTCAAACTACCATATGCATGGGGTGGAGAGGAGCCTTAATGAATTATGTGTGATGCTAGAAACAGCAAAATGTGACATTAAGAAGTGTGCAGGGCATAGCCATGTGATGGCTGTGCAGAACAAGCCTAGCTTCAAGAAAAAGGGGACTTCTTGGCAGAAGAAGAAGGGCAAGGCTAAGGATACGATCCCTAAGCCAAACCCTGCACCCAAGCAAAAGGCTGGACCTGCAGGAGACACTGAGTGTTTCTTTTATCATGAATATAGCCACTGGAAGAGAAATTGCATCAAGTACCAGGCTTCTTTGAAGAAGAGTGTAAGTAAGAGTACTTCCCACTCAGGTACACTTGTTGTAAATGTTGTGGACATTTTTCTCGCAGATTCTTATGTTAACTCTTGGGTATTTGATATCGGATCGGTTCCTCATATTTGCAATTTGATGCAGGGGCTAATAAGAACTAGAGAAGTGCAGAAAGGCGAAGTGGATTTTCGCGTCGGAAATAAAGCAAGGGTTGCAGCATTTTCGTCGGCGTCATGCAACTTCACCTTCTGTCAGGATTTATTATGGAGTTAAATAATTGTTATTACATTCCAAGTATGGGTCGAAACATTTTATCACCTTCATGTTTGATGAGGGATGGTTATTCATTTGCGAGTATAAACAATGGTTGTGTAATCTCTAAGAATGCTATGTTTATGGCTGATGCTCCCATTGTGAATGGGTTATTTATTTTAAATCTTGATGATGCATATGTTTACAATGTTAGTGCTAAAAGGCTTTGGCCTATTGATTTGAGTCCTACCTATTTATGGCATTGTCGTTTGGGGCATATAAGTGAAAAGCGCATGAAGAAGCTCCATGGTGATGGTCTTCTAACTTCGTTTGATTTCGAGTCATACGAGACATGCCAAGCTTGTTTACTTGGAAAGATGACCAAGACGCCTTTTACGGGTTTTCCTGAGAGAGCGACAGACTTGTTGGAACTCATACGTACTGATGTATGTGGACCAATGAGCATGACAGCGAGAGGAGGATATCACTACTTCATTACTTTCACTGATGATTTCAGTAGATATGGCTATGTCTACTTGATGAAGCATAAGTCTGAAACTTTTTAAAAGTTCAAAGAGTTTCAGAGTGAGGTAGAGAATCAACGTGGCAAGAAAATAAAGGCCTTGCGATCTGATTGTGGAGGTGAATATTTGAGTAACCAGTTTAGCAATCATCTTAAGAGTTGCGGAATTGTTCCACAGCTCACGTTGCCCGGAACGCCTCAAAGAAACGGGGTCTCTGAACGACGTAATAGAACTTTCTTGGACATGGTTCGATCAATGATGAGCCAGTCGGATTTACCATTATCATTTTGGGGTTACGCGCTAGAAGCAACAGCTTTCACACTAAACAAGGTACCGCCTAAATCCGTAGTTAAGACACCATATGAGATGTGGGCTAGAAAGAATCCTAGTTTGTCTTTTCTAAAGATTTGGGGCTGTGACGCATTTGTCAAGCGACTTCAGTCGGACAAGCTAACACCCAAATCGGAAAAATGCATATTCGTGGGATATCCAAGGGAAACCTTAGGGTATTACTTCTACAACCGAGAAGAAGGCAAAGTGTTTGTCGCTCGTAGCGGTGTTTTCCTAGAGAAAGAGTTTCTCACAAAGGGAACGAGTGGAAGGTCGGTGCGACTTGAAGAAGTCCAATATGAGCCATTCGGGGATGCTTCTACGAGTGATGCTATTGTAGCAGAACAAGTTGAGGAACCCGTGGCAATAGAAGCACCACAACCACGAAGGTCGGCGAGGCTCCGTGAAGCGCGAGAGTTATTATTGTTAGACAATGATGAGCCTGCGACCTATGCAGAAGCGATGGTGGACCTAGACTCTGAGAAATGGCTGATTGCCATGAGATCCAAGATAGAGTCCATGGGAGACAATCAAGTTTGGAACTTGGTTGACCTGCCTGATGGTTTTAAAGCCATCGAGTGCAAATGGATCTATAAGAAGAAGATTGATATGGATGGAAATGTTCACATCCATAAAGCTCAACTTGTTGCAAAAGGTTTTCAACAAGTTCAAGGAGTTGACTACAACGAGACTTTCTCGCCCGTAGCGATGCTTAAATCTATAAGGATCATTCTAGCCATTGCTGCATATTTCGATTATGAGATATGGCAGATGGACGTCAAGACGGCTTTCTTAAATGGAATCCTTACTAAGGACGTGTATATGATGCAGCCCGAAGGTTTTGTCGATCCAAACAATGATGGAAAGGTATGCAAACTTCAAAAGTCTATTTATGGGCTAAAGCAAGCATCTCGGAGTTGGAACATTTGATTTGATGAAGTTGTAAAGGAGTTTGGCTTCACCAAAAACGAACAAGAACCTTGTGTGTATAAGAAAGAAAATGGGAAATCACTTGTGTTTCTAATCTTATATGTGGATGACATATTACTGATTGGAAATGACATTCCTATGCTCGAGTCTGTTAAGACCTCATTGAAAAATAGTTTTTCTATGAAGGACTTGGGAGAAGCGACATATATTCTGGGCATCAAGATCTATAGAGATAGATCAAGGAGGCTAATTGGATTAAGCCAGAGTACGTACATTGACAAAGTGTTGAAACGGTTCAGCATGGAAGAGGCTAAGAAGGGGTTCTTGCCCATGTCTCACGACATTAAACTCAGCAAGACTTAGTGTCCTTCGACCACTGATGAGCGAGAGCGCATGAGTAGGGTTCCATATGCTTCGGCTATTGGATCCATCATGTATGCAATGACATGTACTCGCCCAGATGTTTCCTATGCTCTAAGTGTTACCAGCAGATACCAGGCTGATCTAGGTGAGAGTCACTGGACAGCGGTAAAGAATATCCTTAAGTACTTGAGAAGGACTAAGGATCTGTTCCTAGTTTATGGAGGTGAGGTTAAACTCAGTGTAAAGGGTTACACACATGTGAGTTACCCTAACAACTCAGGTGACTCAAAATCGCAATCAGGTTATGTGTTTCTCATGAATGGTGGTGCTGTGAGCTGGAAAAGTTCCAAGCAAGATACAGTGGCCTCCTCTTCAAGAGAAGCTGAATATATTGCCGCCTCGGAGGCTGCAAAGGAAGCTGTTTGGATTAGGAATTTCCTGATCGCTCTTGGTGTGGTTCAGGGTGCGTCCAATCCCATGGATGTTTATTGTGACAACAATGGTGCTATTGCATAAGCCAAGGAACCTAGACAACACCAGAAGAACAAACATATTCACATGCGTTACCATCTGATTCGTGAGTTCATTGATGATGGTAGTGTCATGTTATGCAAAATACATACGGACTCAAATGTTGCTGATACCTTGACAAGGCCACTCCCGCAGCTTGCGCATGAAGTGCACACAAGAGCAATAGGTATTAGATACTATCTAGATTGACTCTAGTGCAAGTGGGAGACTGAAGCAAATATGCCCTAGAGCCAATCATAGAGATGATTGTATTTCATTTGTATCCATGAGTTTTTATAATGTTCCTCGAATATCCATATATCAGGCAACTTGTATTGATTGGCAATTATGTGAATTGCTTGTGAAACTCTTTACTTGTATGGTTATCAAATAGTTGTCCGTAGTCGGAGTTCATGTGAGGACACACGTGAATATTAGACTAGCACATTGATTGGTTAATGACTATGTTTCGAAAGTCATAGACATGGAGATGTCCAACCAATGATGTGGGCACATGTTATGGACATGGGTTTGGACTGACCCAACTTGAGACTGGAAATAATACTTGCAGCTCTCTCTACACATCGTGTACATTTTGTCCTTAGACCTGAGATTGTCGCATGTACTTGAGATTTGGATCGACCTACTTTGGGGCTATCAAACACTACTCCGTAACTGGGTAGTTATAAAGGTAGCTTTCGGGTTTATCCTGATACATGCTGCAAGGCATCGGTCAATCAAGATGGGATTTGCCCCTCTCTACTTGAGAGAGATATCTCTGGGTCCCTCGAGTGATCAGATCCAGAAATGCATGGCCGTGCTACATATGGTTAAGAGTTAACCTAGTAAAGGGATTCCGAATCACAGTATCGAGAAAGAGAGGTCAGCTTGGAGCTAGACCAAATATCGTGAGGCAAAGGGAAAGACATGTACTCTACCTTGTGATAGTTCGTCTAAATGATCTTTATATGCGTTTAGGAGTTGGCACGTCTTGCTAGAGGCCGCTACCAACTATTGACGGAGTAACTGTACTCGTGTCATGTCTATACGTATATGAACCTATAGGGTCACACACTTTAGGGGCTAGAAGCCTAATGAGGATTGGATCCAAATTAGACCAGGCTTAGGCTGCTAATGGGCTGCTAAAGTAGAAGCCCACCAGGGATGCCTATATAAGAGAGAGTGAGGCAAGCTGAATAGGGTTGAGCATTCCACCTAGCCGCCACTCCTCTTACGCCTGTCTTGCACACGCGGACCTAGCAGTCTGCCGTGTGACCTTCCACTCCGGACGTGTGGATACCTCGGAGGTGCTGCAGCTGTAGCACTTGGATAAGCCGTGCAAAGGGGAGCTGCTCGTGGGACGAGGACGAGGAGGAGACGCAGAACATCTACACTGCCGCGACGTGCTTCATTGAGTTCCGCAACTACGTGTCTAGGAGTAATCCCGTGATCTATGACAATAGCATTCCTGGTTGACGCGGTAGAATTTTTTGATTTTACGCTAGTGTAGCCTACCCATAACCCTATAGTGCGCCCTGCCAAGGCTCAGCTAGCAACACCTTTGGGGTGTTTCCTTGCTCCTACTGGTTCGATTAAACCTTGGTTTCATAACTGAGGGAAACTTGCTGCTGTGCTCATCATACCTTCCTCTTGGGGTTCCCAACGAGCTCTACATCAACACCGAGCCATCAAGCAGCAAGGGCATCTCAAGCTTGAGTCCCCCTGGGAGGGACCATACGTGATTACAGAAGTAATCCCAGGTGGCGCCTATCGCCTTCAAGATTTAGAGACAGGAGTCGCATACTCCAACCCCTGGAACGTCGTGCAGCTGCGACGCTTCTACCCTTAGTCGTTTTTATTTTACATTGCAAATAAGGCTACCCAGCCAACGCTACTTAGCCACACATTGTACTTCATACTGTCCCGCGAATAAATAAAGCTAAGTGCCCCAAAACTCTGTGTTTTCCTTTATTCTTTGCAACTTATCCACTCGGGCGCTACGCCACCCTGCACACATATGTTCTACGAACTTAATAGGCGATATCCTGAGTAGCTCTTCCCGGTGCCCTGCCGGAGAGGGTAATTCACCCTGGAGGCCTTCTTCATCATCATGCAAGCGTCCGGTGTGATGCGTGAGTAGTTCATCTCTGGACTACGGGTCCATGTAGTAGCTAGATGGCTGGTTCTCCTCCTTTGTGCTATCATGTTTAGATCTTGTGAGCTCCATTCATGATCAAGATCATCTATTTGTAATTCTATATGTTGTGTTTGCAGGGATCCGATGGATATTGAGATGCTATTTCAGATTGATTATTGATTATATCATGTCTTTGTTATTTGTGATCTTGCATGTTTTCCGTTGTTAGTAGCTATCTTGGCCAAGTAGATGCTAGCAACTCCAAGAGTTAGTATTTATGCTCGATAGTGGGTTCATGCCTCTAGTAATCTGGGGAAGTGACAGAAATCTCTAAGGTACTAGATGTGCTATTGCTACTAGGGAGAAAACAACATTCCTTTGTTCATAGAACAATCATATTGTTTACTTTACACGCAATGCGTAATGCAATTATCCGTTGCTTGCAACTTAATACTGGAGGGGGTTCGGATGATAACCTGAAGGTGGATTATTAGTCATAGATGTAGTTGCATTATGGTCTATGTATAATGTTGTAATGCCCAATCAAGTCTCAAAGGAATCAAGATGAGTAGTATATGCATGTATTGCTTTCTCGATGTTTGTCAATTGCCCCACTGTAATTTGTTCACCCAACATTTCATCTATCTTAAGGAGAGCCACCACTAGTGAACTATGGACCCCGGTCCTTTCTTTTACCATCAATCTACAATCAACTGTTTACTGCTTTGTGTTTACTTTCTGCAAACTATTACTTTCTTCCACTCGATACGTTTAATCCTTTGTTTTCAGCAAAACCGGTGAGATTGACAACCTCATGGCAAGTTGGGGGTAAAGTTCTGTGGTTGTGTTGTGAAGGTCTCCACGTTGCTGCTGGCACGGGTAGTGCGCCCTGCCAAAGTCCAGCTAGCAACACCTTCTTGCTCCTACTGGATTGATAACCTTGGTTTCATAACTGAGGGAAACTTGCTGCTGTGCTCATCATACCTTCCTCTTGGGGTTCCCCAACGGGCTCAATATATTTTGGGGTAAGCAAACCCCAAGAGGAAGGTATGATGAGCACATCAACAAGTTTTCCCTTAGTTATGAAACCAAGGTTATCGAACCAGTAGGAGCAAGGAAACACCTCCAAGGTGTTGTTTCCAACTTGGAATTCTGCACAACACAACCACAGAACTTTGCCCCCAACTTAAAGTGAGGTTGTCAATCTCACCGGTTTTGCTGAAAACAAAGGATTAAACGTATTGTGTGGAAGATAGTAATTGCTTGTAGAAAGTAAACAGTAAATAGTAAATAGCTTGTAGATTTATTGTAAAAGAATAGACCGGGGTCCATAGTTCACTAGAGGTGATTCTCTTTAAGATAGATGACATGTTGGGTGAACAAATTACAGCTGGGCAATTGACAGACACCAAGAAAGCATACATGCATATACTAATCATCTTGACTCCTACGATATTTGATTGGGCATTACAACATTATACATAGAACGTAATCCAACTGCATCTATGACTAATAATCCACCTTTAGGTTATCATCTGAACCCCCTCCAGTATTAAGTTGCAAGCAACAGAGAATTGCATTAAGCAAAGTGTGTAAAGTAAACAATATGATTTCCCCATGGACAAAGGATAGTTGTTTTTTCCCTAGTAACAATAGCACATCTAGTACCTTAGAGATTTTTGTCCCTTCCCTTGATTACTAGAGGCATGAACCCACTATCGAGCATAAATACTCTCTCTTGGAGTTGCTAGCATCTACTTGACCATGATAGCTACTAACAACAGAAAGCATGAAAGATCAGAAATAACATAGACATGATGGAATCAATAATCAATCTGCAATAGCATCTCAATATCCATCGGATCCCCGCAAACACAACATGTAAGATTACAAATAGATGATCTTGATCATGAACGGAACTCACAAGATCTAAACATGGTAGCAAAAAGGAGGAGAACCAACCATCTAGCTACTACATAGACCCGTAGTCTAGGGATGAACTACTCACACATCACACCGGAGGCAGTCATGGTGATGAAGAAGGCCTCCAGGGTGATCTCTCCCCTCCGGCAGGGTGTGTCAACACCCGGATTTTTAATCCCAGATGCCTGTTATGCCATACCTCGCAATCCCAGGATTACCATTTTTGCGATACATAATATAATTGGTACCACAGTACGTCATCCATTACAAACCATAATAAGGTCTTACAAATAAAGGATCTCATGGTCCAGTCTTAATACAAATCAAGAAACGGGTAAGAAATGTAGTAGGGCCTCCATCTTTAGGGTCAGAGACAATGCTGGCGATGGGAGATGATCCTAGTTGTTGTAGACCTCCTATGGTCCATCATCCTGGTAGTCCTCCTCATAGTCTGGCCATGGGAATAGCCAGGGACAAAGCCATGAGTACTCTTTAAGTACTCGCAAACTATCACTAACAAGTAAGGTAGTTCTAGTAGGATCTTAAGCTCTAGGTTTATTTGGAAAAAGGCAGGGTTATCTCATACTGATTTTAGAAGTAAAGAAAACTAAGTTAATGTTCTAAATCACTTAAATGGGAACCTAATTTTCATGTCCACAATCCTGTTGTGGTCATCATTTTGAAAACATCTGACAACAGAATTGTATGGCCACTCCAACTGTCCATGACCGCCGACGCGGCTATTCAAATAGTTTGGCACTCTGTAGAGGTGGTACACTTTCACCACAAAATTTGATACATCCATCAGGGATAACCCTAGATCATCATACTTAGTATGAGGATAATCAATCATAACATTTCAATTACACACTCTAGTATAGGCACCTCCCCTATGAGCTTGGCCTCCCATCCATGGCCATCTGCCATCCTGGGCACTGCATAGGTGGACAATTCACACTCACGAGTTAGCCTCAGCTCAAACCTCTTCTGTGAGGGAACCCATACTAAGGCATATAAACTTCCGGCTAAGCCCTACCCATTTCAGGTATTGTGGTTGTACGGTAGAATTGGAATGGTATCGCGTCCAAACCCAACCATCAGTTTTTATAAAGGGCTAAGGCTCATGCCTCAACATTTTCATCATCAAATCCTTTTGTGTTTTTCAACACATTTCAAAACATTTCAATAGAATGAATCCTCATTCCAAGGTTTTCATAATCATTTTCACCAGGTATTCCCATCTAAAGTGATCAAATTTTATGCTTAGCACTAGCCACTAAAGTGGAGGGTATTCACTAATGGGGGACTAATCAAGTGTAAGTAACCAACTCTAGTTTTATGCCTTTTGATGACATCTAAGTATAACTAGTTATGCCTAGTTTTATACTCTTTATGGTATCTATTCTATTTATTTTAATACTCACAAAGCACTAACTAAAAGTAAAGAACTTTGGTAAAGTAAAAGAATAAAGCTTGCAAGTAAAACATGGGATTGGTATAATAAAAGTTGTATAACCAAGCATGCCTAATGCATGTTGCTGTCAACACCCGGATTTTTAATCCTAGAAGCCTGTTATGCCATACATCGCAATCCCAGGATTACCATTTTTGCGAGACATAACAAATTGGATATCATAGTACATCATCCATTACAAACCATAATAAGGTCTTACACAAATAAAGGATCTCACGATCCACTCCAAACAAGTAGCAGAATAATAAGTGTAGCGGTGGGCTCCATCTTCATTGTCACAGGCAATACTGACGATGGGAGATGATCCTAGTTGTTGTAGCCGTCCTGCTGTCCTTCTTCTGGATAGTCCTCCTCATAGTCTGGCCACGGGAATAGCCAGGGACAAAGCCATGAGTACTCTTTAAGTACTCGCAAACTATCACTAACAAGTAAGGTAGTTCTAGTAGGAATGCTAAGTTCTAAGTTTATTTGCAAAGTTATGTTTGAAACCTAAGCTGAGTTCAGAAAAAAAGAAAGATAAAAAAATTTCTAAATCACCTAAGTGGAAACTTATTTGTCATAGTCATAACCATGTTGTGGTCAAGTCATGTCACAATTCATTTCATAAGTCATTTTGAAAACATGTGACGACGGAAAAGTATGGCCACTCCAACTGTCCATAACTGCCGACGCAGCTATTTGAATAGTTTGACACTCTGCAGAGGTGGTACACTTTCACCACAAAATTCGATACATCCATTAGGGATAACCCTAGATCATCATACTTAGTATGCGGATAATCAATCATAAACTTTCCTTTACACACTTTAGTATAGGCACCTCTCCTATGAGCTTGGCCTCCCAGCCATGGCCATCTGCCATCCTGGGCACTGCATAGGTGGACAATTCACACTCACGAGGTAGCCTCAGCTCAAACCTCTTCCACGAGGGAACCCATACTAAGGCATATAAACTTCTGGCTAAGCCCTACCTAATTCAAGTATTGTGGTTGTATGGTAGAATTGGAATGGTATCACATCCGAACCCAACCCTCAGTTTTTATAAAGGGCTAAGGCTCATGCCTCAACATTTTCATCATCAAATCCTTTTGTGTTTTTCAACACATTTCAAAACATTTCAATAGAATGAATCCTCATTCCAAGGTTTTCATAATCATTTTCACCAGGTATTCCCATCTAAAGTGATCAAATTTTATGCTTAGCACTAGCCACTAAAGTGGAGGGTATTCACTAATGAGGGACTAATCAAGTGTAAGTAACCAACTCTAGTTTTATGCCTTTTGATGACATCTAAGTATAACTAGTTATGCCTAGTTTTATACTCTTTATGGTATCTATTCTATTTATTCCAATACTCACAAAGCACTAACTAAAAGTAAAGAACTTTGGTAAAGTAAAAGAATAAAGATTGCAAGTAAAACATGGGATTGGTATAATCAAAGTTGTATAACCAAGCATGCCTAATGCATGTTGCTGTCAACACCCGGATTTTTAATCCGAGATGCCTGTTATGCCATACATCGCAATCCCAGGATTACCATTTTTGCGAGACATAACAAATTGGATATCATAGTACATCATCCATTACAAACTATAATAAGGTCTTACACAAATAAAGGATCTCACGATCCACTCCAAACAAGTAGCAGAATAATAAGCATAGCGGTGGGCTCCATCTTCATTGTCACAGGCAATACTGACGATGGGAGATGATCCTAGTTGTTGTAGCCGTCCTGCTGTCCTTCTTCTGGATAGTCCTCCTCATAGTCTGGCCACGGGAATAGCCAGGGACAAAGCCATGAGTACTCTTTAAGTACTCACAAACTATCACTAACAAGTAAGGTAGTTCTAGTAGGAATGCTAAGTTCTAAGTTTATTTGCAAAGTTAAGTTTGAAACCTAAGCTGAGTTCAGAAAAAAAGAAAGATAAAAAAAAGTTCTAAATCACCTAAGTGGGAACTTATTTGTCATAGTCATAACCATGTTGTGGTCAAGTCATGTCACAATTCATTTCATAAGTCATTTTGAAAACATGTGACGACGGAAAAGTATGGCCACTCCAACTGTCCATAACCGCGGACGCAGCTATTTGAATAGTTTGACACTCTGCAGAGGTGGTACACTTTCACCACAAAATTCGATACATCCATCAAGGATAACCCCGAATCATCATACTTAGTATGCGGATAATCAAACATAACCTTTCCTTTACACACTCTAGTATAGGCACCTCTCCTATGAGCTTGGCCTCCCAGCCATGGCCATCTACCATCCTGTGCACTGCATAGGTGGACAATTCACACTCACGAGGTAGCCTCAGCTCAAACCTCTTCCACGAGGGAACCCATACTAAGGCATATAAATTTCTGGCTAAGCCCTACCTAATTCAGGTATTGTGGTTGTACGGTAGAATTGGAATGGTATCAAATCCGAACCCAACCCTCAGTTTTTATAAAGGGCTAAGGCTCATGCCTCAACATTTTCATCATCAAATCCTTTTGTGTTTTTCAACACATTTCAAAACATTTCAATAGAATGAATCCTTATTCCAAGGTTTTCATAATCATTTTCACCAGGTATTCCCATCTAAAGTGATCAAATTTTATGCTTAGCACTAGCCACTAAAGTGGAGGGTATTCACTAATGGGGGACTAATCAAGTGTAAGTAACCAACTCTAGTTTTATGCCTTTTGATGACATCTAAGTATAACTAGTTAGGCCTAGTTTTATACTCTTTATGGTACACTTTCACCACAAAATTCGATACATCCATCAAGGATAACCCCGAATCATCATACTTAGTATGCGGATAATCAAACATAACCTTTCCTTTACACACTCTAGTATAAGCACCTCTCCTATGAGCTTTGCCTCCCAGCCATGGCCATCTGCCATCCTGGGCACTGCATAGGTGGACAACATCAAGACGTAGCCTTAGCTCAAACCTCTCCCGCGAGGGAACTCATACTAATGCATATAAACTTCTGGCTAAGGCTTACCCAATTCAGGTATTGTGGTTGTACGGTAAAGTTGGAATGGTATCGCATCCGAACCCAACCATCAGTTTTTATAAAAAGGGCTAAGGCTCATGTCTCAACATTTTCATCATCATAAACCATTTGTGTTTCTCAACACATGTCAACACATGTCAAAACTCATCCTTCCAAGGTTTTCATAAGCATTTTCACCAAGTATTCTCATCTAGAGTGATCAAGTTTTTGGGTTAGCTCTAACCCCAAGTTAAGAGTGTTCACTAAGGTGGGATGCTAATCTCAATCTTATTCCATAGAATGACATCTAGTATAGGCCAAGTTCTATACTCTTTATGTTATCTAAACTACTTTCTAAAATCTCACAAAGCATTACTAAAAGTAAAAAAACTTTGGTAAAGTAAAAGGTAACACTCGTAAGTAAAACTTAGGATGGGTATAAATCAAAAGGTATAAACAAAGCATGCCTAATGCATCTTTCTTAGGTTATCTTGCTTGCAAGGGTTACCTTGCATTGTTAATGATGGCTTTCCTTGGTTGGTGCAGTGGTTGAAATTCTCCTCGTCTTCTTAGGGTAGTACTCCTCCTCCTCGTAGACTTGGTCGATACTATCGCCTATAAATACATACGGGATACACAATCACCAAACAATACTTAACTAGTCTATTTAGCACACTAAGAAACATATTTGATGATCTAGTATCATCACACTCATCACAAGATTTAATGAACTAGTTTCATTTATTTTATTTGAGAAAAGTAATTCCTACTCATTGAAATTAATTAAGATTTAATATTCTCGAATTAAAAGATGGGATCATGTGGACACATGTCATCACCACATATTCTCATAAATGGGAATGTGATTTAAATGATGGATCACATTTTATAAAGTTTAGGATTCATATTTAAATGATTTAAAGTGACTAGAAATGCCTATATAGCATATTTTGGTACTAGTCCAAAGTCACTGCATCCAAACCTAAATATTATTACATATTCAGATAGGTATTATCAAATCTGATTTTTGAGAGTTGGAATCAACTCAAAATCTATTATGGTTGATTTTTGAAAAATGTTTGAATGTAGAAAAGTCTCTGTCTTGTTATTTTTGCTATATGTGATCTATAACTCTAATTTATTTAAATCCAACGGTTTTGGATAGATATTTGAATTATCTTTCTAACAATCTTTGAATCATTCAATTTGGTTTGGTAGAACTCTCTGAATTGATTTTTAAACTAGTGGACAAAATTGAGTTTAAGTCTAAATAGAAAAAAATCTTTATTTGAATCTATGGGCTAAGGCGGGAAACTAAATGGGCTGACCTAGTGACGCTCCGCGGCGCAGAGGGAAACTGACAGGGGGCGGGTCCAGACATCAGCGGCTGATTCTAACGTGAAGCGGTACGGGACGATGCGGGCCGTGCAATTAGAACCTAGATCAATGGTCGTGGGTCATCGTCGACGATGGACAGGTCGCCGGTGAGACTGAACCCTAGCTGCTCGGTGGGGGTCGATTTGGGGGCTTACCAGGGCTCAAGTTAACGTGGCGATGGGGGCGATTGAACTGGTGGTCGACGGTGGGCTCAGGCGTGGTCGTGGCGGCTCCTGGGGTGGTCGCAATCGACTACCCCCTTCCTCCTCTGCTACGGCGGCTCCGGTGGAAATTCCAGCGAACGGTGGCTCGAGTGGCTCTGGGATGGTGTGAGGGACTCAGTGGGAGGTGGGGAGTGTGGAGAAATGGTGCTGGGGAGGGCTGCTTATATAGCCCAATGAGGGGACCGAGGGGTGCGATGGTGAGCTCGTCGGTGATGGTGGTACAGGGTGCTAAAGGCATGGGCGGGGTAGGCGGACGGTGCGCTGCCTCCTGGTGGTCATCTAAGTCGCAATGGCGCAACTAGGGGCGATGGCTTTTGGTCGGGCGAGGCTGGCGCTCTAAGCGGGTCCGACGGCGTTTGACGGGGCGTGCGGTGGCTGCAGTTCAAGCGGCAGTGAGAGGGGTTGTCTGGGAGGCTATTGGGGTTAAGGTGATGCTGCACGCGCAAGCTGGGAGCAAGGCGTGAGCTGGGAGAGCGGGTCGGGGACGACCCACTGGAGCGGTCTGTGCATGCCGTAGAGACGGCGGTGTGCGGCTGCTCCTCGGTGGTTCAGGGCTTGGCTGCTTCCGTGGGGTGGACAGGGGATCGCGGTAGGGTGCGGCAGAGCTAGGGGACGAGCTGGTTTAGTGCGGCGTTCTCTTTGGTGCATTGTCCATGTTTGGCCGGCAACGACCATATTTGGGCGGCGCGCCACTACTGCTAGCGGCAAAGGGGGATGTTATCTGGGCTGGGGTAGATGCTATGGGGACAAGGGGTTAAGATGGAGACCAAATTGGTCGATGATCACTGTAGAAATAGTGAAGCTACTGTAGTGTTTGATCTGTGCCTGCCATGTGTTCGACAGAATGGCCGCATGAAGAATTTTTTTGAATTTTGGATTCAAAATTTTTGAGGGTTCTCCACTTAAGTTTGAGATTCTAAGTTTGATTGGAGAGGTCAAGGGGAATTCATTTGAGTGGTTTTTGAAAAGGTGGGATATATGCATATGTAAAGGATTCAATTTTCCAATGCCATTTTTAATTATTGTTTAAATGTTTTTGTAAGATTTAAAAGTGGGCCTTGGTAGATATTTACTTGTACTAGCAAGGGGTGAAAAGAGTTGAGAATGTTTCTGTTTGAATTTGACTTCTAGGAACACCTAAAGTGACCTAGTGGATTAAAATGGCAAAATTGACCATTTGCATTTATTAATTCCATTTGATTTCTTTTTCTTTGGATTTTTTTGGAATGATCTAGATGATGTGGCATTCACCTTTGAATCATTTTACAACCATTAGAACAATGAACATGGCATTTCTAAACAATTCTATATTAATGCAACACACATATGCATTCCTTTTTATTTTAATGCTAAAAAGTTTTTGTTTACCCCAAATTGGGTGATTTGAACTTGATTAACCTTGATCAAAGTTTTGGGATGTTACAAACCTCCCCCCTTAAACAAAATTTTATCCCGAGATTTAAGAAATAAAACTAGGAACTAAAGATATCTGGAAACTCAGTCCTAATGTAACCTTCTCGCTCCCAAGTGGCTTCTTCTTTGGTATGGTTGCTCCATTGGATCTTGAGAAATTTGATACTTTGGGTCCTGGTGGTTCTGTAGGCTTCTTACAAGATACGGATGGGAACTTCACGATATGTCAGATCCTTGTTGATATCAACGGCTTGGTGATCGATGTTCTTGAACACTTCGGTCTTTTCCGGCACCTCCAAGCATTTGCGAAGTAACGAGATATGGAACACATTATGGATGGCTGACATCTCTTCTGGCAGTTCCAGCTAATACGATACTTCTCCTCGATGATTCAGAATCTTGAAGGGTCTGATATATCTGGGGGCTAACTTTCCTTTCAGACTAAAACGTTGCGTTCCCTTCAACGACGAAACTTTGAGATACACAAAATCTCTGACATTGAAAGTTAGGTCTCTTTGTCTCTTGTCAGCATAACTCTTCTGTCTGGATTGGGCGGTCTTGAGGTGCTCACGGACTTTGTGAACCTTCTCTTCGGCTTCTCGTAGGATGTTGGGTCCGAAATTTTGACTCTCTCCTACTTGCGACCAATTCAAAGGGGTAGGACACTTTCTTCCATATAAGAACTCAAATGGGGCCATTTGCAAACTGGCTTGATAACTGTTGTTGTTTGAGAATTCTCCGAATGGCAAGAAATCTTCCCATTTTGATCCGTACTCTAACACACAAGCTCTCAACATATCTTCTAAGATTTGGTTGACTCTTTCAGTCTGTCTGTCGGTCTGCGGGAGATAAGTTGTGCTGAAATTCAACTTGGTTCCTAATCCTTCTTGGACTTTCTGCCAAAATCTTGAGGTAAATTGGGTTCCTCGATCCGACACTATGGTCTTGGGGGTTCCATGCAGACTAAAAATTCTAGCAATGTACAACTCTGCTAGCATCGAACTCTGGTAGGTTGTCTTGACATGTATAGGATGGGCTACCTTGGACAGTCTATCAACGATGACCCAGATTGAGTCATTTGCCCTACTAGAAGTAGGCAAACCGACTCTCTGACAGATATCACACTTGGTGATGTAGCTTCCGATTTCTCTCTTCATCTTGTGCCACCAAAATTGATCCTTCAAATCTTGATACATCTTCGTTCCTTCGGGGTGGATAGAATAAAGTGTATCATGAGCTTCTTGCATGATAACTCGCTTCATCTCCGAATCTGATGGCACACAGATACATCCTTTGTACCACATAACTCCTTCTTCATCTTCGGTGAATCCAGGCAGCTTTCCTGTACCAATACGACGCTTGATTCCGTCGATACTTGCATTTCCCTTCTGGGCTTCCTTGATCTGACTGATCAAAGTGGGTTGAAGTTCAATGCTAACTAAAAATCCTTTGCTAACTAGCTCAGTTCTAAACTGCTCCAACTCTTCATGCAAACTTGGTTGCTTCTGCTTGATCATGGTGTTTAACCTACACGGCAATCTGCTAAGAGCATGCGCTACCACATTGGCTTTGCCAGGGTGATAGTGAATGTCAAGGTCATAATCCTTGATTAACTCTATCCATCTCCTTTGCCTCATATTCAGTTCCTTCTAAGTGAAAATATACTTCAAGCTCTTGTGATCTGAGTAAATCTCACATCGATTACCCATAAGGTAATGATGTCATGTCTTCAAGGCTAAAACTATGGTTGCTAATTCAAGATCATGGGTGGGGTAGTTTTGCTCATGCTGCTTCGGTTCTCTGGATAGATATGCTATGACTTTGACTTCTTGCATCAACACACATCCGAGACCAATCTTGGATGCATCACAATACACATCAAACGGCTTCTTGATATCTGGCATGATCAATATTGGGGCTGAAATCAATCTCTTCTTGAGCTCTTGGAAGCTTGCTTCACATTTGTCGGTCCATTCAAACTTTTTTTCCTTCTTCAACAATTGGGTCATGGGTCTTGCGATGCTCGAAAATCCTTCTACAAACTTGCGGTAATATCCCGCTAATCCGAAAAATGCACGGACTAGGGTTTGAGTGGTTGGGGCTTCCCATTTTTCAACATCTTTGAACTTGGCGGGATCAACAGTGACTCCTCCTGCCGACACAATATGTCCGAGGAATCCTTCTTCTTTCAGCCAGAACTCACATTTGCTGAACTTGGCATACAACTAATGCTCTCTATGGGTTTCAAGGATGATTCTTAGATGTTGATCATGGTATTCTTCCGACTTGGAGTAGATAAGAATATCGTCGATAAACACAACGACAAAATTATCTAGAAAGTTCATAAAAATCTTATTCACGAGATTCATGAAATAAGCGGGGGCATTGGTTGGTCCAAAAGACATGATCGTATACTCATACAGTCCATATCTAGTGGTAAAGGCGGTCTTTGGAATATCTGTTTAACGAATCTTAAGTTGGTGATAACCAGTCCTAAGATCGATCTTAGAGAACACTCTAGCACTAGTCAACTGATCAAATAGATCCTCTATCTTTGGCAATGGGTACTTGTTCTTGATGGTGACATCATTCAGCTTCTGGTAATCTATGCACAAACGGTTGGCTCCATCCTTCTTGTCGATGAACAACAAATGTGATCTCCAAGGCGATGCGCTTGGTTGAATCAAGCCTTTCTCCAGCATAGCATCCAGTTGCTTCTTCAGTTCCACTAACTCTGATGGGTTCATGCTATAGGGTCTTTGAGCTGTGGGTCCGGTTCCAGGAATTAGTTCAATAATGAACTCAATATCCCGATCTAGGGGCATACCGGACAATTCATCTGGGAATACGTCGGGGTATTCACAGACTACTCTGACTTGTTCTATGGTTGGTAGGGCTAGACTCTTGTTGCATTTGAATTGACAGGGCAAGGTTTCAGATATATGCTCTACTGATACTCTAGAGCAACTGGTCATGGTGATGGATTTCTTAGCACAGTCGATCAATCCTTTATGCTTCGACATCCAATCCATTCCTAGTACTACTTCCAAACCTTTGGTTCCAAGTACTATTAGATTGGCATAAAAATCTATCCCATGTATTCTGATAGGCACGGCCTTGAAATTTTTTCTAGCTTTGATGGTTGAACCAGGTATTTGAACTATCATAACATGCTTCAAGTTGGTTGGGTGAATCTTACTAGTGCATGCAAATTCTTCGGTAACAAACGAGTGCGATGCTCCAGAATCAAACAACACTCTTGCTAATACTGAGTTAACAGAAAACATACCCAGCACGACATCAGGCGCTTCTTGGGCTTCCTCGTGTTCATGTGGAAGAGACGGCCGTTGCGGTTGTGAGGGTTCCCTGGGGCGAATCTTCTTTCGGGAAGAACACGACGCTGCTGCTGAGCTGGGGCATTCACGTTGGCAGTGGCGGCAATCTTCTTGGGACACTCATTGGAGTAGTGACCCTTCACTCCACACTCAAAGCAAGTAACCTATGACTTGTCTTTTGTTGCAACAGGCACAACATTTCTTCCAGTCCTTGGGGCAGTGTTGTTGTTGGACTTGGGCGGTGCACAGTTGAATTTGTTGGAGTTGCCGGGGTGGTTGTTGTTGTTTCCTCCGGTCTTCACATTTCCTCCGCTACGGTTGGGGTAGCTTGGATGCGACATTGGGGGTGTATTGTTCCGCGGGGCATATCCGGCAGACGGGTTTGGGTGATACTTCTAGGCACTGTGGGACCCAGCTTGGTGCATCATCTGGCGTTTGCGATTGTCATTCGCTTGATTGATCTTCCCCTCCATCTGAATGGAAGAGTCGACTAGCTCTTCGAGGTCATCAAAACGACTGTTGACTAGCACCGTCTGCATCTCATCATGCAGTCCGTTTAGGAATCTCTCCTTCTTCTTGGCTTCCGTGTTGATCTCATCAGGTGCATACCTGGCGAGGGACAAGAATCTGTCACGATAGTCCACTACAGTCATTCTGCCTTGCTTTAGTTCTCTAAACTCATCTCTCATTCTGGTGACTAAACCCTGCGGCACATGGGTGCAGCTGAACTTGACCTTGAAAGCTTCCCACATCATCACTTGACCGTGGTTCATTGTGCGGGTGCTGTTCCGCCATGCTCTTGCATCTCCTGCCAGATAGTGGGTGGCAAACAGAACTTTCTTGTTGGCATCCACTCCTGCGACTTCTAAGTTATTCTCCATGGTCTGTAACCAATCATCAGCATCCAGTGGGTCTTCAGACTTGCTAAAGATTGGGGGATTGGTATTCTAGAAGTTTTTGAGTTTGGATCCATGATGATCCTGATTTCCATGGCCCTGACTGTTGTGGGCCATCTGGGCGATCTGCTGCAGGGTAGCTAGGTTGGCTTTGTGCTCTTCTCTACTAGCTTTGTGGTCCGAAACTAGCATCTGTAGAATCTGCAGCATCGGGTCCAGCGATGAGCTGCTCCCTCCTTGGTTTTCACGAGTCATCTAAAGGTTGAGATAGATAAAGGGGTAAGAGGGAAAGTTCTAAGGTTCATGGTTTTGGTTTTAATGCTGAAACTTTGAGTTTGACTCAGGTTTTGCAAACTAACTTCTTTTCATTCATTCAAGCAAAGCACATGATACAAACACACACACTACAACATGAAAGGAAAAATAGATGGTTTTAAGAACCATTCTGTAAGCTAAGATACAATGGGACCGATACTTCTCACTCCTACAATAGTTCTCTAGTGCATCTACTCATCATCGATGAAGTCGGAGTCATCATCGTCGATGTAGAAGTCCATGGCATCATTCTCCAGGTAGTCATAATCATTGCTGAGGTACGAGTGAATATCCCCTGGATGTCTTCACCTTCTTCTTCCTCTTCTTCTTTTGCTGCAAGCTGAGCTTCTTGCTCCACGATGGTCTTCTCGAGGTCGGCCACCTTCTTGCGAAGACGAGCGATGGTGTGATCCTTCTTCTCCTATTGCCGGTGAAGTGATTGATGATCCTTGACGAGCAGTGAGAAAGTCTGGGCCCTCTGAGCGGCAATGGCAAGGTTGTGGTTGGCGTAGGCTCGAGCATTGTCCAATTCCTTGTGTCTGTCATACAGTAGGAAGTCGAGGTTCTCCACTTGGCGCTTCAACTCCGGAAGACTTGGCATCTCTAATGGCATTCCCATAGAATCATGCCTTGCATAGTGAGCAAAGCGATTTCCCTGGATCAAGTTGACGTTCTGTCCATAAAGATGGGCGAGAGCTTCATGCATAGCCTTAGCTAATCCATCTAGCCAGTTGTTCTCTCTCAAGGCGAATTGAATCTTCTTGGAAAGTGGTGCTTCCATCTTGCCGCAAAGATCAGCAACTATTAGCCATTGTAAATCTCCTCTCGGGTGATCATTGAGTTGACCTCCGAAGAATTCCGGATGCGGACGCTCAACGTACTCAGACAGTGCATCCAGATCCCTCTCGAAGATCAGTTGGCCTCCATTGCCCAACTGGTAGAACTTGCAGTACTAAACTTCCATCTATACGAATTTAGGATGAGAAAGTTAGTGAGGTGATCAAGTGTGTTAATTTTTATGGAGTAATGTAAGAATTTTTGAGGAGCATGAATCTTTTTGAAAGAATCTCAAGGGTAAGAGGGGAAATAGATTTTCACAAATACTCACTTCTTTGGTTTTGAAACTAAGTTTTGAATTTGGACGTCCATTCTAACTAGGGTCTCCTATGGTCAGGATGGCTCTGATACCAACTTGTCAACACCCGGATTTCTAATCCCAGATGCCTATTAGGCCATACATCGCAATCCCAGGATTACCATTTTTGTGAGACATAACATATTGGATATCACAGTACATCATCCATTACAAACCATAATAAGGTCTTACACAAATAAAGGATCTCACGATCCAGTCTTAGTACAAACAAGTAGCGGAATAATAAGCGTAGCGGTGGGCTCCATGTTCAGTGTCACAGGCCATGCTGATGATGGGAGATGATCCTAGTTGTTGTACTCGTCCAGTTGTCCTTCTTTTGGATAGTCCTCCTCATAGTCTGGACACCGGAATATCTAGGGACAAAGCCATGAGTACTCTTTAAGTACTCGCAAACTATCACTAACAAGTAAGGTAGTTCTAGTAGGAATGCTAAGTTCTAAGTTTATTTGCAATATTAAGGTTGAAACCTAAGCTGAGTTCAGAAACAAAGAAAGATAAAATAAAGTTCTAAATCACCTAAGTGGGAACTTAGTTGTCATAGTCACAACCATGTTGTGGTCAAGTCATGTCACAATTCATTTCATAAGTCATTTTGAAAACATCTGACGACGGAATAGTATGGCCACTCCAACTATCCATAATCGCAGACGTGGCTATTCGAATAGTTTGACACTCTGCAGAGGTGGTACACTTTCACCACAAAATTCAATACATCCATCAGGGATAACCCTGAATCATCATACTTAGTATGCGTATAATCAAACATAACCTTTCCTTTACACACTCTAGTATAAGCACCTCTCCTATGAGCTTGGCCTCCCATCCATGGCCATCTGCCATCCTGGGCACTACATAGGTGGACAACATCAAGAGGTAGCCTCATCTCAAACCTCTGCCACGAGGGAACTCATACTAATGCATATAAACTTCCTGCTAAGCCTTACCCAATTCAGGTATTGTGGTTGTACGGTAAAATTGGAATGGTATCGCATCCGAACCCAACCATCAATTTTTATAAAAAGGGCTAAGGCTCATGCCTCAACATTTTCATCATCATAAACCATTTGTGTTTCTCAACACATGTCAAAACATCTCAATAGAATGACTCATCATTCCAAGGTTTTCATAAGCATTTTCACCAAGTATTCCCATCTAGAGTGATCAAGTTTTTGGTTTAGCTCTAACCCCAAGTTAAGAGTGTTCACTAAGGTGGGATGCTAATCTCAATCTCATGCCATAGAAATGACATCTAGTATAGGCCAAGTTCTATACTCTTTATGCTATCTAAACTACTTTCTAAAATCTCACAAAGCATTACTAAAAGTAAAGAAAACATTGGTAAAGTAAAAGGTAAAACTTCTAAGTAAAACTTGGGATGGGTATAAATCAAAAGGTATAACCAAAGAATGCCTAATGAATCTTGCTTAGGTTCTCTTGCTTGCAAGGGTTAGCTTGCATTGTTAATGATGGCTTGCCTTGGTTGGTGCAGTGGTTGAAATACTCCTCGTCTTCTTCGGGGTGAACTCCTCCTCCTCGTAGACTTGGTCGGTACTATCATCTATAAATACATACGGGATGCACAATCACCAAAAAATACTTAACCAGACTATTTGGCACACTAAGGCACATATTTGATGATCTAGTATCATCACACTCATCACAAGATTTAATGAACTAGTTTCATTTATTTTATTGGAGAAAAGTAATTTCTACTCATTGAAATTAATTAAGATTAAATATTCTCCAATTAAAATATGGGATCATGTGGACACATGTCATCACCACATATTCTAATACATGGGAATGTAATTTAAATGTTGGATCACATTTTATAAAGTTTAGGATTCATATTTAAATGATTTAAAGTGACTAGAAATGCCTATATAGTATTATTTAGGTAGTAGTCCAAAGTCACTGCATGCAAACCTAAATATTATTACATATTCAGATAGGTATTATCATATGTGATTTTTTAGAGTTGGAATCAACTCAAAAGCTATTATGGTTGATTTTCAAAAAATGTTTGAATGTAGAAAAGTCTATGTCTTGTTATTTTTGCAATATATGTGATCTATAACTCTAATTGATTTAAATCCAACGGGCTTGGTTAGATATTTGAATTATCTTTCTAAAAAAATTTGAATCATTCAATTTGGTATAGTATAACTCTCTGAATTAATTTTTAAACTAGTGGACTGAATTGAGTTTAAGTCTAAATAGAAAAATCTTTATTTGAATCTGCGGGCTAAGGCGGGAAACTAAATGGGCCGGCCCAGTGACGCTCCGCGGCGTGGAGGGCAACTGACAGGGGGGTCCACACGTCAGCGGCAGAATCTAACACGAAGCGGTACGGAGCGATGTGGGCCATGCGATTAGAACCTAGATCAACGGTCATGGTTCATCGTCGACGACGGACAGGTCACCGGTGAGACTGAACCCTAGCGGCTCGGTGGGGGTTGATTGGGGGCTTACCAGGGCTCCAACTAACATGGCGATGGGGGCGATCGAATCGGTGGTCAACGACGGGCTCAGGCGTGGTCTACTACGGCGGCTCCGGTGGAAATTCCGGCGAACGGTGGCTCGAGTGGCTCCGGGGATGGTGTGAGGGACTCTGTGGGATGTGGGGAGTGTTGGAGTGTGGATAAATGGTGCTGGGGAGGGCTCCTTATATAGCGCAATGAGGGGACCGAGGGGTGCGACGGTGAGCTCGTCGGTGACGGTATTACAGGGTGCTAAAGGCATGGGTGGGGTAGGCGGACGGTGCGCTGCCTACTGGTGGTCATCTACGGTGCAATGGTGCAGCTAGGGGCGGTGGGTTTTGGTCGGGCGAGGCTGGCGCTCTGAGTGGGTCCGACGGCGTTTGACGCGGTGTGCGGTGGCTGCAGGTCAAGCGGCAGGGATTGGGGTTGTTTGGGAGGCTATTGGGGTTAAGGCGATGCTGCACGCGCAAGCTGGGAGCAAGGCGTGAGCTGGGCGAGCGGGTCGGGGACGGCACACTGGAGCATTCCGTGCATGGCACAGAAGTGGCGGTGCGCGGCTGCTCCTCGGTGGTCCAGGGCTCGGCTACTTCCGTGGGGTGGACAGGGGATCGCGGTAGGGTGCGGCGGATCTAGGCGACGAGCTGGTTTGGCGCGGCGTTGTCTCTGGCATGTTGTCCACATTTGGCCGACGATGACCATATTTGGGCGGCGCGGCACTGCTGCTAGCGGCGAAGGGGGATGTTGTCTGGGCTGGGGTAGATGCTAGGGGGACAAGGGGTTAAGATGGAGACCAAATTGGTCGATGATAACTGTAGAAATAGTGAAGCTACTCTAGTGTTTGATCTGTGCCTGCCATGTGTTTGATAGAATGGCCGCATGAAGAATTTTTTTGAATTTTGGATTCAAATTTTTTGAGGGTTCTCCACTTAAGCTTGCGATTCTAAGTTTGCTTGGAGAGGTCAAGGGGAATTCATTTGAGTGGTTTTTGAAAAGGTGGGATATATGCATATGTAAAGGATTCAATTTTCCAATGCCATTTAAAATTAGTGTTTGAATGTTTTTGTAAGATTTCAAAGTGGGCCTTGGTAGATCTTTACTTGTACTAGCAAGGTGTCAAAAGAGTTGAGAATGTTTTTGTTTGAATTTGACTTCTAGGAACACCTAAAGTGACCTAGTGGATTAAAATGGCAAAAGTGACCATTTCATTTATTAATTCCATTTGATTTCTTTTTCTTTCGATTTGGTTTTGGAATGATCTAGATGATGTGGCATTCACCTTTGAATCATTTTACAACCATTAGAACAATCAAACATGGCATTTCTGAACAATTCTATATTAATGCAATACACATATGCATTCTTAATTATTTTAATGCTAAAAAGTTTTTGTTAACCCCAAATTGGGTGATTTGAACTTGATTAACCTTGATCAAAGTTTTGGGATGTTACTAACCTTCCCCCCTTAAACAAAATCTTGTCCCGAGATTTAAGAAATAAAACTAGGAACTAAAGAGATCTAGAAAGTCAGTCCTAATGTAATCTTCTCGCTCCCAACACTACTAGAGAAATGCTTATGGATAGATTTATTATCAATGGAGCATTGTTTTGAATATGCTCCACTGGTAATTATCAGTGGCGCATTTAAAAATATTCTCCCCTGATATTATTTATAACCGATGGCACACATCACAAATAATGCGCCACTGATAATGTGGGCCCGACACTCTAGAGGCCTATGGACCAAATATCAATGGCGCATATATCCATATGCGCCATTGATATATTATTATCAGTGGCGCACATTCAATATGCGCCATTGATATTCTCCTCACCAGTGGCGCATCCTCTCCTACATGCGCCATTGGTAACTATGTGGGCCCCACCACTCTGAAAGGTGGTAGGAATATCAATGGCGCATTCAGGATATGCGCCACTGATACTTGGTCCTCCAATGGCGCATATAGTAGTAAATGCGCCACTGATAAGTCTTGGGCCCACCACCTGAAAAGGTGGCAGACTTATCAGTGGAGCATTTAGTGCAATATGCGCCACTGATAACTTCGTCCAGATCTACAAGTTGGCATCCACCCCCACCCACCACCATTCCATTCTTCTCCACCCACCACCCCAAACTAGATCTAGCTCGTTCTCCTCCTCCCCACCACCTCAATTTCTCCATTATTGGTTGTTGAACCTACCTTGCTTCATAGTTTTGTGAGGGGAAGCCTCTCTAATTGTTGTAGATCTACTAAACCAACTAGTTTTCCTCCTCCAACATCCATCTTGTTTTCCAACAACAACCACACTATCTCGTCGCGGACTTGGCTCAGTAACGATTCTACTAGGTGAGTTGTTGGAGGACATGCATGTGGATGTTTTGTGTGGAGGGTGGACGTCGGTGCGGTGTGTATGTGTGTGCATGCTTATGTTTGTGAAGCCTTCTTATTAATTGCGAGAGGGATGGTGTGTTTGCATGGATGTGGTGCATGAATGTTTGCAGGTGACGAAGAAGAAAGCATGTTGCTTGCTCTGGTGGTGCATGGATGTTTGCCGAAATGTTGATTAATTTCCGTTTCGGCAAATTTTTGCACTATCCATATGTCCCATTTTTAGGAGATGTCATGCCGATTTTTTCCGGTGGCCATGCATGCATGTGTGTGTGTGCATGATGGTGCTGTGGTTCTAAGATACTCTCTCTTTTTGCTCTATTCCGCGCAAGAAACCATGGTTAGACACATGAGTGAAGGTCGAGCAGCTAGATACAAGAAACGCGTGGTGGCCGACATGATTCTGAACAAGAGGAGCTACATAAGATGTCCATGTCAAACATGTAATCTCGGGAGCTTGGTTGACCCTGATTCCAGAGACCTGGAGTATCACCTGCTCACACGTGGTTTCATGCGCGACTATGATTCTGAAGATGACGAGGACGTCACTGATCCTGAAGACGAGGGCGGGCATGATGATCATCGCGAAGGAGATGCCGACGGCGGACATGATCATGATCATGAAGGAGATGTCGGCAGCGGAGGACATGATGATCAACACGAAGGAGATGATGGCAGTGACGGACATGATGATCATCACGAAGGAGGTGCCAGTAGAGAAGACATAGACACACAAACGACGTGGCTAACCTCGGCCTTGCAGGACCCTCATGTTCAGGAACTGCTTCTCAGGGAGACGAGCAACACCAAAGCTGCTACCAAGGAGATAGATGGGAAAACTCCATTGTATCCTGGGTGCCGGCCCGAGGATACCCGCTTGAACGTAACGTTCAAGGCTCGGGAGATGAAGGCAGAAAGCAAATGGACCGACGTAAGCTTCAACAAAAACATGAGATTCTGGCAAGAACGTCTTCCCAAGGGGAACACGTGTCCAACTAGTATCTAGGAGACCAAGAAAATCGTATGTCCTCTCGACCTACCGTATGTTAAGTACCACGCCTGCATTAATGAATGCGCACTTTATCGGGACAAGTACAAGGATAGAACCACATGTTCGGTGTGTGGCCAAGGATGATGCAAGAGAGGGAACAAGAAAGTTCCTCGGAAAGTGGTATGGTACTTTCCTATCACTCCCCGTCTGCAGCGGTATTGCGTGGACCCTAAGGAAGCAAAGCTCATGCAATGGCACACAGAAAGGAAGAAGCCGGCCGAAGATGATCCACATAACGGAAAGATCCTCACACACCCTTCAGACGCTAGCCAGTGGAACGCACTGGACATTGACTTTCCAGACTTCGGGGGCAATCCAAGGAACGTTAGGCTTGGTATGAGCACCGATGGACTCAATACGTTTGGCAACCAGAGTAGCACACATAGCATCTGGCCCGTGTTTGTATGGCTGTACAACCTCCCTCCCTGGCTGTGCACCAAGAAGAGATACGTACACATGTGTATTCTGATTTAGGGGCCTAAACAACCAGGTATCGACATGCATCTGTATCTCGGGCTGCTGAAAGAAGAGTTAGCAACGCTGTGGGAGACGCCAGCCCATACGTGGGATGCATACACAGGAGATTATTTCCCTATGAGAGCCGCGCTGCTCATGACGGTGCAGGACTATCCAGGTTACGCATACGTGTCTGCCCAGGTGAACCACGGACACAAAGCACGTCAAGTGCATGGATAAGACCCCGCATCTCCAGCTACCAAGGGATCCCGGGTAATCGAAGACCGTGTTCCAACGGACTCGAATGTGGCTTCCAAAGGATCACGCATGGAGAAAGTGTAGAGATCTGTTCGATGGCAAAGTAGAGCTCAAAAAAGCCCCACGTCCGAGGAGCGGAGAAGTGATCCAAGATATGTTGGACAACTGGGAAGAGTGCCCTTTGCAGGGAAAGAAGTGTCCGAGGACGAAACCGCTGCATGGTGTGTGGAAAGCTAGGCTGGGACCTGCCATGCTGGATACCTCCACACGCCCCATATCCTTGATGTCATGCACATCATGAAGAACGTGTGCGAGAGTCTGCTTGGCACTATCATCAACATGCCGGATAGGACCAAAGACGGGACGAAAGGAAGGAACGACCTGATGGAACTTGGCATCAAGGAAGAACTTCATGAGACACCGCCGCCGCCTGATGATGATGAGACGGCGCCTGAAGATACTCAAGGTCGCCGCAAAAAGGGTTAAGAGGGGAATTGCAGTGTTTCTGGCTGCCTGCTTCACTCTAAGTGAGCAGGAGCTTGAGCAGTTTTTCAACTACCTCCTAGGAGTAAAAGTTTCTTACGGTTACTCGGGGAACATAGGCAGATATCTGGACAAAGCGAAGAAGAGGTTCAGCGGGATGAAGTCTCACGACTGTCCTAATGACGCAGATACTTCCCGTTGTGATCTGAGGGATAATGGACGAGCACATTCGTGAGACACTGTTTGGCCTCTGCAACTTCTTTGACGTCATCTCGAGGAAGTCGATTGGCTTGAAGCATCTCGACACACTACAAGATGATATCGTCGTGATACTATGCGAGCTCGACATTTACTTCCCGCCCGCATTCTTCGACATCATGGTCCATCTACTCGTCCATGTCGTGAATGACATCATTCATCTCGGGCCAACATTCCTACACAACATGATGCCGTTTGAAAGGCCTAACGGTGTTATCAAAAGATCCATACGCAACATGTCC
This sequence comes from Avena eriantha, assembly GCA_910589775.1. Taxonomy (NCBI): domain Eukaryota; kingdom Viridiplantae; phylum Streptophyta; class Magnoliopsida; order Poales; family Poaceae; genus Avena; species Avena eriantha. The sequence continues at coordinate 502,138,850 of OU342743.1, forward strand.
CATCCAGGTGGAAGCATTGCCAAGGGCTTTCTGACCTACGAGTGCATATCTTTCTGCCAGAATTATCTACGCACCGATCCGGACGATGAGGATGACCCTATTGGTTTGCCCAAAAGGACGCACCTCGGTAGGCTCGCTGGATATGGCCACCACAAGGGCTTTCACACCATGCATGTCGGCGCGAAGGGTCGACGTGACGACTTTGACAGGGCACACCGGGTCGTGCTACAACACATCAAATTGGTCGATCTTTGGGTGGAAGAGCACAAAAGCTTAATCGAGCAGAAGTTCATTGACCTTGGTCGACCGAGGAAGAAGGGAGACGTAACAAGAGAGCACAACTCTAGCTTCACGGCTTGGTTCAAGAAGAAGCTTCAAGACAATCCACCCGCAGACCCGCAAACGCCTTGTACGGAGGATGAAAAACTAATTTTCGCCTTGTCAAATGGCCCCGGGCACAACGTGAGGACATATCAGGCATACGACATCAATGGGTACAGATTCTACACCGAGAAAAGGGACATGAGTAGCAACTATCAGAACTCAGGAGTAATGATGCTATCCTATGCCGATGACGAAGCCACCATCAAGGAACGATTTTTCGGAAGGATTGAGGAGATCTGGGAGCTCGACTATGCCGGATAGAAGCTGCCGATGTTCCGTGTCAGATGGGCCAAGAGCGTCCAAAAAGAGGGTCGGTAGTTCACCACCATGGTTATACCAATGCCTCCGCAAAGAATGCCTCCGCAAAAAATGAGCCATGGGTACTCGCGAGCCAAGTTGACCAATGTTTCTTCATCACTGACCCGTCAAAGCCAAGCCCTATTGTCGTGAGGAGCGGCAAGAGGAGCATCATCGGAATGGACAGACCCGCCAACAAGCAAGACTTAGAAAAGAACGGCGATCCGAAGATCGAAGAGGAATTTGACAAGTACTTCAACAAGCCGACTACTGCAGGAAAAGGAAGACCACCCTACCTACTAAAGGTTGTCCGTTCACGAGAAGAAACCTTAACCTTTCCTGGCTAAAGTATTCAACCGCGGGGAAGAAGGGCAAGAAGATTGCAAAGAGACGCTAGCTCGGAATCGAGATCATGCACACATGACATGACATTTTTATGGAGAATATTGGTGTGTATGGATATTGAATAAGATGTCATTGTTTTAAATTGATTTGTGAATGTTAAACTTAATTATTATTTGTTACAAAATATACTAGATATTAATGAAAACTATTTTGGAACATATTAAAAAAATTAATATTAAAGTCAATTACTTCCACAAGTATTTAGGAAAATATTTTGTAAAATATTAAAATATACTAGATATTAAAATATTTTGTAAAATATACTAGATATTAAAATATTTTGTAAAATATACTAGATATGCGCCATTGGTATTTTGTAAAATATTAAAAAATTTAAAAAAAAGTTGTGAGAGAGCCCAGGAATCGAAGCTGAGAGCTCCCAGTAACAGCAGATGCACACAGCGATGACCACCGCGGTAGACGTGTGTAGGTGACACAAACCAGGGCGTCGTGGTTTTAGGCTAAGTGCAAAATACCAATGGCGCATATCGGGAAATATGTGCCACGGATATTTTACACAGTTGGGAATATGCCCAAGGGGCAATCATGTATGATGTTATTTCCAATGTATTCATAAAGTAATTGTCCATGTATGAACTACTGATATATATCATTGAATACGTGATTCGATTGTGGAACTATATATTCATGTTGTTTATACTAATTGTCCTTGGTCGTTGAGGTTGTGTTGGACACACAACTTAGACCAATGTGAAAGTCGGCAGATGACTCGGTTCCACTTGTCATGGGCATGGAGATGCTATCCCGACTTACACGGATTCGACTAAAGAGTTTAGCGAGTCGGATTGACCCATATTGAGATGCAACAAACAAGTCGTCATTTGCATGTCTCAATCAATGTAATCCTTAGACCTGAGGTTATTGCACAGTCCGAGTTGAGGATCACCGACTTAGGTTCTGTCAAAAACATTGTTCCGTTACTGGGCAGTTATAAAGGCGGAGTTCGGGTCGACTGAGAATCAAGCTGCGTGATGTGAATAACCAAGATGGGATTTTGCCCCTCCATCTAGAGAGATATTCTCTGGGCCCTCTCGGAAGATATGATTCGGAAAGCATGGCCATGCGTGACTCGGTTAAGTGTTAACCGAGGCGACCGACTAAGAGTTAGTCGGATGAATCACTTATCTCGGATCGAGAAAGAGAGTCGGACTATTTAAGGGATGACGATCATTCGCCTATAGTTCGACAAGGTATATCGTGAGGCAAAAGGGACTCAAACGAAAGTCACATTGGAAGGTATGTCGTCATGACTCTTTGGTACTTGGGAGTTGGCACGTTCTGCTAGGAGCCACTACCAACTGATCGGTCACGAGTGAGACTCGGATCATGTCCGGGTCACCATGAGCCTGTCGGGTCACACACTTAAGAGCGAGAGCGTATTTGGGTTGGACCCAAAAGGGAAATGGACAGAGTCAGTGAGTTGGACTCGCAGTGACTAATATAGGCCTTTTAGTGAATGGGCCACAAGTGAGTGGAGCCCACTTTCACTCCCTATATAAGCTAGGGCGCAGGTGCTTAGAGCACACGGTTAGGTCACTCCATGTGTTAGAAACCCTAGCTCCAGTCCAGTCCTATCGCCGCCATACCGGACCTAGCAGTCCATCGCCGGCGCTCCTCGTCATACGTGTGGATACTGGCGGAGGTGCTGTACGTTCAGCACTTCGACGATTGTGGATCGGAATGGATCGTGAGGGCTGCACTACATCAAGCGACATGCTTCATCGATTCTGCAACCGCGCGTCTAGTGGTAATTCTCGTGGCCTACTACCTCAGCTAGATGTTGGTACCGCCGGCTTCGCCCTGTCGTAGCGCCTTAGTTGTCATTGCGAGTTTCACAACGCCGGTAGATATTGTATCTATGCATAACTTGTTTTTGCAGGATGATGTTGTGAATGGTATGGCTTATGTGCATGTGATGTGTGTAATCCATACATGATCTGCGTATCACAGTTTTTGTCAGCCGGCTAGAGTCTAGGTGCTATCATTTTATTGTATAACAACCTGCGTGTCAGATTCTCTATGTAATTTACATTACTAGCTAGTGTAGCTGTTTGGAGAACCCGGATGACATGCAAGTCGATGTACAAGTCGGCTACATGGAGTAAGACGGCACGTGACAAGAGTTGACACGAGTCGGATTACAGGTTTTGTGGAGATGGAGATCGCCGTGAAGAGAGCCATACCATTTCACATTATAATTTCTTTATTTTGTGTTATTGTTATGTCTCTGTTTTACCTCTATTAGATAGTTGGTAGAAAGTAATCCCTCAAAGAAGGTCTAGTCAGTTTCCCCCCCAGTGCTGCACCATCCCAACTCGGACATTTTTGGTAGTGGGCTCATAAAATTGAGGTACTATCAATTCTTTCCGACTAGGTGGGTTCGAGTCGGACTCTTATAGCAGAAGCACTCGGTAATCTAGACGGGTCTATCACAACGGTTTTGGGACTTGGGTAAAAGTCGGATGGGAGCCAGGGCATGTGATGCCACCCATCCAACAGTAGTCGTATGAGATACGATTGACAAGGAGTTGTCTACCTAGATCACTTGACGGCTAGCGGTGATGCTAAAGCTCACTAGTCGACTTGCTTATTTAGGATCCTGAATCACTAAGTAACCACCGAAGGGGTGTTGGTTCTAGTGGGAGCATAAATATTAAAAAATTTAATATGCTTGCTCTTTATGGATACATGTCTTAAGTGTTTTGCATATTTTCTGTTGTAGATCAATGGCACCTAGAAGTCTTCCTCAGAATTCCAGTTTTGCTTTGAGAACCATCTTAGAGAAAGATAAGCTAAATGGAACTAACTTCACGAACTGGTATTGTAATCTGAGAATTGTTCTCAAGCAAGAAAAGAGGGACCATGTCCTAGACAACCCACTTCCAGATGAGCCGAATGAGAATGCGACTGTCGCAGCCACCAATGCCTACCGTCGGATTTGTGATGAATCCACAGAGATTAGATGTCTTATGCTTGCTCACATGGAACCGGACTTGTAGCAGCAGTTCGAGAATGTTGATGCCTACAATATGATCGAAAGCCTCAAAAGTATGTTCAAGGCTCAAGCAAAGACTGAGAGGTATCAAGTCTCTCGGGCCTTGTTGAGCTGCAAGCTTAAGGATGGCGATCCACTGAGTCCGCATGTGATCAAGATGGTTGGTTACGTGTAGTCTCTAGAAAGGCTTGGCTACCCCATTAGAGAAGAGTTCGCTACGGACATAATTCTGAACTCTCTTCCTAGTGCGTATGGTTAGTTCATATCGAACTACCACATGCATGGTATGGATAAGAAGCTCACTGAATTACATGGGATGCTCAAGCAGGCTGAGGCGGATCTCAAGAAAGGTGCTGGTCAAGTGTTGATGGTACACTATAAGGCTAAGTTCAAGAAGAGTTCTTGGACTAATAAGAAGAAGGCTAAGTCGGGAGGTAAGGCTGAGGACCCGGTCCAAAGCGCTTCCTTAGGGACTAAGCCATCTCCTGTCGCTGGATCCACTTGCTTCTACTGCAAGGCGGATGGCCACTGGAAGAGGAATTGCAGCAAGTATCTGGCTGATAAAGCCAAGAGTGGAGGTGTGACTTCCGGCTCAGGTACGCTTGTTTGCAATGTTATAGACATTTATCTTGCCGATACACCTGGTAGTTCTTGGGTATATGATACTGGATCAGTTATTCACATCTGCAACTCGTTGCAGGGACTGGTAAGAACTAGGAGCGTGGCGAGAGGCGAGGTTGACATTCGAGTCAGCAACAAACCGAGAGTCGATGCGTTGGAAGTTGGCACAATGCAACTTCATTTACCTTCTGGATTCTTAATGGAGCTGAATAATTGTTATTATGTTCCAGTGCTTAGTCGAAACATTATTTCTGCCTCATGTTTGATGAGACAAGGCTATGAGTCCAATATTAAGAATAATGGTTGTTCTTTATATTTGAACAATATGTTTCACGGCTTTGCACCCGTCCAGCACGGGTTATTTATTTTGAATCTTGAAGGTGGATCTATCTATAACATAAATGTGAAAAGGTTGAAACCAAATGATTTGAATAAGACTTACTTTTGGCATTGGCGGCTTGGTCATATAAGCTGGAAACGCATGAAGAAGCTCCATGATGATGGACCCCTAACTTCGTTCGACTTGGAGTCATTCGAGACATGTGAATCCTGCCTACTCGGCAAGATGACCAAGACACCTTTTGCAAAGAGTTGTGAAAGGGCGTCCGACTTATTGGGACTAGTACATAGTGATGTATGTGGCCCAATGAGCACGACAGCCAGAGGCGGTTATGAGTACTTCATTACCTTCACTGATGATTTGAGTAGGTATGGATATATCTACTTGATGAAACATAAGTCGGATGCCTTTGAAAAGTTCAAGGAATTCTAGAATGAGGTACATAATCAACTCGGCAAGAAAATTAAGTTTCTTCGGTCGGACCGAGAAGGCGAGTACATGAGCCATGAGTTTGATGACCATCTGAAGAGTTGTGGAATAGTTCCCCAACTCACTCCTCCAGGAACGCCGCAGAGAAACGGTGTGTCGGAAAGGAGAAATCAGACCTTGTTGGACATGGTACGATCAATGATGAGTCAGACAGATCTGCCTTTATCATTTTGGGGTTATTGTCTAGAAACTGTAGCGTTCACACTAACAGAGTACCATCAAAGTCGGTAGAGAAGACACCGCATGAGATGTGGACTGGCAAGAAGCCGAGTTTGTCTTTTCTTAAGATTTGGGGTTGTGAAGCTTTTGTCAAGCGACTTCAGTCGGACAAGCTTACAACTAAGTCGGATAAGTGTATTTTCGTAGGATATCCGAGGGAAACCTTGGGTTACTACTTCTACAACCGAGAAGAGGGCAAAGTGTTTGTCGCTCGGAACGGTGTCTTCCTTGAGAAAGAGTTTCTCAGTTAGGGAGTCAGTGGGAGCATGGTGCAACTCGAAGAAATTCGAGCGGTACCGCCCAGTAGTGAGTCGCCAAAAGCCTTGGAGGTTGAGCCGGTCGTGGTACTTGAGCCGGAAACAACACCGACACTGCGAAGATCGGCCAGATTGCAAAGTGTTCGTGATGTGTTACTGTTAGACAGTGATGAGCCGGCAACTTATTCGGAAGTGATGGTAGGTTCTGATTCTGAGTCATGGCTTGGAGCCATGAGATCCGAGTTAAAGTCCATGGATGAAAATCAAGTTTGGAACTTGGTTGATCTGCCAGACGGTGCAAGACCGGTCGAGTGCAAATGGGTCTTTAAGAGGAAAACTGATATGGATGGAAATATTTGTATCTATAAGGCATGGCTTGTCGCGAAGGGGTTCCGACAATTTCAAGGAGTTGACTACGATGAGACTTTCTCACCCATAGCGATGCTTAAATCAGTTCGGATCATGTTAGCTATAGCTGCCTATTTCGACTATGAGATATGGAAGATAGATGTCAAGACGGCTTTCCTTAATGGAAATTTAATAGAGGACGTGTATATGATACAACTCGAGGGTTTTGTTGATCCGGCTAATGCTGACAAGGTATGCAAACTTCGGAAATCCATTTATGGGTTGAAGCAAGCATCTCGGAGTTGGAACATTCGCTTTGATGAGGTAGTCAAATCGTTTGGCTTCATCAAGAGTGATCATGACTCTTGTTTAAACAAGAAGTTTAGTGGGAGCAAAGTAAACTTTCTAATCTTATATGTGGATGACATATTACTGATTGGAAATGACGTCCAGATGTTGCAAGAGACCAAGGAATCATTTGAAAAGAGTTTTTTGATGAAAGACTTGGGTGAGGCGACTTACATACTAGGATTCTGGATCTATAGAGATAGATCAAGGCGGCTCATTGGATTGAGTCAGAGTACATATTTGGACAAAGTGTTGAAGAAGCTCAACATGGAATCGTCTAAGAAGGGGTTCTTACCGATGTCCCATGGTGTGAAACTTAGCAAGACTCAGTGTCCTTCGACAATTGATGAGCGAAGTCGGATGAGTGCGATTCTGTATGCTTCTGCAGTCGGATCCATCAAGTACGCTATGATTTGTACTAGGACGGATGTTTCCTATGCTCTAAGTGTTGTGAGCAGGTATCAGGATGACCCTGGAGAAATCCACTGGGCAGCGGCTAAAAATATCCTCAAGTACTTGAGAAGGACTAAGGATATGTTCTTGGTTTATGGAGGTGAGGATGAACTCAGTGTAAGGGGTTACACGGATGCGAGTTATCTCACTGACTTGGATGATTCTCGTTCGCAATCCAGATATGTGTTTGTAATAAACGGAGGGGCTGTGAGCTGGAAGAGTTCCAAGAAAGAGACGTACGGTGTCTGCGTCTACGACAGAGGCTGAGTATATTGCTGCCTCAGAGGCGGCAAAGGAAGCCGTTTGGATGAGGAATTTCCTCATGGATCTTGGTGTGGTTCAGGGCTCGTCCAATCCGTTAGACATGTATTGTGATAACAATGGTGCTATTGCACAAGCCAAGGAACCTAAACAACACCAGAAGAACAAACATATACTCATGCGGTACCACCTTATTTGCCAGTTCGTGGATCAAGGTGATATCAAGTTATGCAATGTACACACGGATGCAAACATTGTGGATCCGTTGACAAATCCACTTCCACAGCCGAAGTATGAGGCGCACCTTAGAGCTATGGGCATTAGATGCATAGACATGTGATGTCGGATGATTAAGTCTAGTGCAAGTGGGAGACTGTTGGGAATATGCCCTAGAGGCAATCATGTATGATGTTATTTCCAATGTATTCATAAAGTTATTGTCCATGTATGAACTACTGATATATATCATTGAATATGTGATTCGATTGTGGAACTATATATTAATGTTGTTTATACTAATTGTCCTTGGTCGTTGAGGTTGTGTTGGACACACTACCTAGACCAATGTGAAAGTCGGCAGATGACTCGGTTCCACTTGTCATGGGCATGGAGATGCTATTCCGACTTACACGGATTCGACTAAAGAGTTTAGCGAGTCGGACTGACCCATATTGAGATGCAACGAACAAGTCGTCATTTGCATGTCTCAATCAATGTAATCCTTAGACCTGAGGTTATTGCACAGTCCGAGTTGAGGATCACCGACTTAGGTTCTGTCAAACGTTGTTCCGTCACTGGGAAGTTATAAAGGCAGAGTTCGGGTCGACTAATAATCAAGCTACGTGATGTGAATAACCAAGACGGGATTTTGCCCCTCCAACTGGAGAGATATTCTCTGGGCCCTCTCGGAAGATATGATTCGGAAAGCATTGCCATGCGTGACTCGGTTAAGTGTTAACCGAGGCGACTGACTAAGAGTTAGTCGGATGAATCACTTATCTCGGATCGAGAAAGAGAGTCAGACTATTTAAGGGATGACGATCATTCGCCTATAGTTCGACAAGGTATATCGTGAGGCAAAAGGGACTCAGATGAAAGTCGCATTGGAAGGTATGTCGTCATGACTCTTTGGTACTTGGGAGTTGGCACGTTCTGCTACGAGCCGCTACCAACTGATCGGTCATGAGTGAGACTCGGATCGTGTCCGGGTCACCATGAGCCTGTCGGGTCACACACTTAAGAGCGAGAGCGTATTTGGGTTGGACCCAAAAGGGAAACGGACAGAGTCAGTGAGTTGGACTCGCAGTGACTAATATAGGCCTTTTAGTGAATGGGCCACAAGTGAGTGGAGCCCACTTTCACTCCCTATATAAGCTAGGGCGCAGGTGCTTAGAGCACACTGCTAGGTCACTCCATGTGTTGGAAACCCTAGCTCCAGTCCAGTCCAGTCCTATCGCCGCCATACCGGACCTAGTAGTCCATCGCCGGCGCTCCTCCTCATACGTGTGGATACTGGCGGAGGTGCTGTACGTTCAGCACTTCGACGATCGTGGATCGGAATGGATCGTGAGGGCTGCACTACATCAAGAGACATGCTTCATCGATTCCGCAACCGTGCGTCTAGTGGTAATTCTCGTGGCCTACTACCCCAGCTAGATCTTGGGATCACCGCTTAGGAAAAGTTTTGTTTTTCTCTGCGTGGCCCAACATACACTTAGCCAAAAACCGGTTGGCCTCTCTCCCTGCTCAAGAACCCTAGCGCATTATTCCCCTTTTGTTTTCACGCCGCGCCACCGATGAGTAAGGAGAAGGCAGCGCCGCGCGTGCCACCGACGAGGAGGAGAAGGGCAGCGCTGCGTGTGCCACCAACACCAAGATCGAGCCTCCTCTCCTCTCGCGATCGAGCCCTCTACTGTCGCCCGCTACCGGAGGAGTCGCCTTGCCGCCCCCGTTGCTAGTGAGCCTCCCCAACCTCAGGTTGAGCTCTCTCTCCCCTTGCCCCTTCCCCTCTCACTCAATTTGCTCTAGGGTTCTAGGAATTTGCTCTAGGGTTTGAGAGAGCCAGCCCGCCGGTCTACCGCACTAGAGCCTTCTGTATTTTCCCTACAACCGCCATTGCGCATGATAGCCTGTCCGCCGGCCTCAAGGCGATGTCCCCTTGCGAGCCTCCACGCTACCACTACGCCGCCGCCCCACGTGAGTCTGCTCACCGGCCTCAGCACAGCCGCCTCGCGCGAGCCTAAACGCGAGGCTCGCCCTGTAGCAGACACCCGAGCTGACCGCCTCCTACTGTCCTGCACATCCCCTATGCAATTCGTACTCGAAGCGGCGTCCTCGAAGCAACACCATCCTGGGTTACACCAAGGAATCCGACACCATTGTTGTGTCAGTGTACTACAATGCCCACAACTATGATCTGTACCTACTTCAGCTCGACTCCATGGAGTACAAGAAACTCGATGGACATTTTATAGACAACGCCCATTATCGTCCCTTTGTAAGCTTCTACACACGTGATATATGCTAGCTTATTTTAATTTGCAGTACATGTGGCTAGTGTGACATGATATGATTATTCTTTATACATGGTTACCAGCTAGAATACGTGGTAACAGCTTATTAGTTATATTTTTCCAAGTGTCTTGGAATGCCTTCCTATTATTCCAAGTGTCTTAATTTATCTTTATCTATCATGAAACATAGTAAGTTGTTCTGGGTAATTTTCTATATCGTATCGTTGCAACGAAGGCTGACACACTTTCTCTAAAATTTTCATATATGCTTTATTTCATGTTTTTCATATATATGCTTTAACCGTAACGTGCTTTGAGAAGTGTTGACTATATATAACAGCTTATATATTTTCCTCTTTGTTTGATTGATGAAATTAATATCCGTCCTGTTTAGTTTATAACTAGCATATATAGTGGTTCGCGTAAATGCGCAAAAAGTGTCATGCCTTCTTATTATCCCAAGTGTCTTAGTTTAGCTATATTTGTGAGCATGAAGGATAACAAGCTGTTTTGAGTAATTTGTTATTTGGTATGGTTGCTGCCAAGGCTAACACACCTTCTGTAATTTTTCATATATTGGTAGCTACAAGACATTTGCCGTGCTTTGAAGAGTTTACGCACGAGTAGTTATCCTCTTGGTTGGTCGATGAAATTTCTAACTGTGTTGTTGTTTTCTGTGTTATAGTTTAGCTCTATTTTTCCTTAAATATAGCAGACTCTTTTGAGTAATTTATTATATCACCTATGTAACATCCCAATTTCAGCAATCCTGATTTGTTGTCCTGAATGCAAAAATCAGGGGGAACAAAAACTTTTTCTTGTGCTTTAGTGCAGTGCTTGCTTGTTGTTTGTTTGCACTTGTGCTTATGAAGTGTATCTTAGGATACTCCTTACCTCAACCTGAATTTTCAAAAGCTATTTACCAAAACTATCTTGGCTTACTTTACATATTCTCAAACGTTCTGGCATTTAAAAACAGGAGCCAAGATGCCTATGTAACCAAAACTATTTTTTGTAGCTTCTATTAATAAAACTATGGAGAGATATATAATAAAATCTCCTTATGTTTTCAAGACAGAGCATTCAAATAATCTTATCTCTAGCTTTACCAAAACCTCTTGTTCAAAGCTTTTGAATTCTACTCTTGGTAGAGATACCAAGAAACCTCATCTTATTCAAAACTCAACCTCTTCAAAATCCCCCAACCTTACCTCCAAGCTAAGCTTGATGGTAACCCCTAGTAATAGTTGATTACTGTATAAGATGAGTTGCCTTGATCTGTTGTCTGATGAGTTGCCTTGATCTGCTGATTGATTTGTTTGCTTAGGAAGTAGAATGAGCTACCTTAGAAGCTCATCACTAGGATCAAGATGTTTTCCAACCCCTCAATCCCTAAGATAGAAATCAAACCTTGTTATGATCCCTAGCCACTAGGTGATCATCTCAAACCCTTAACCAGATCAATTCTAAGGACTTCCATTCTAGATGCTTCCAAGTCCTGAAGACCAATATCAAGCAAGGATCTCTTCTACTCACTCTAGACTTCCATATCACCCACTTGTTAAAGCCCTGATACCTTGCAACTCCTCCGAGAACATTCCCTCTCATACTCTAGTCAAACTCCTCAAAACTGACAATTTTGACAAAGTGTGGAAACAGTTTCAACATCACCTTTTTGAATGCCTCCTTTTCTCAAACCATGTGCATTTTTGGATATGCACATGAACCATATTGTTAACCATCCTAAGGCCTACCAAGGACCACATTGGCCCCTGGTTAGATCCTCCTCGAACCCACTTGTCCATGATGGTTTTGCAGACAAGAAAATAACATCTCCTGCAAAACTAGTCACCATGCCTACTTTGGTAGAAGCTCACACCCTCATACGAACCCCTATGGACCAACTCTCTACATGGTTGTGTTCTACTAATGGATTTCTATCTAAACCTACTTCACTTGCCCCAAGTGGATCTCTGTGCTGCTTAAACCCACATGGTTTAGGAGGCTTCATGACTCTTTCAGCATGGCAGCCTTATTTTCAACAAACTTTGCCATCCTTTCTAGATCCCCTCAAATACAATTAATTCAAACTCTTTATGCCATGATCATATTTATGACCTGGTCTACATACCCATCTATCCCTTGCACCAAGGTGAACTCTAAGCTCCAAGATACAAGCATGTTTTGGTGCTATAAAAATAACACCACCTTAGATCATCAACTCATTGTTTTCCATCCTTTTCTAGTTGGAATTTCATTCCACAAGGTTGCAGATGCTTGCTACACCTTGTCTATCTCATATACATTGATCCTAAATATTTGTCAAATATTATCCATAATTATTATGGCCCCAAAACTGTTTAATTCCTTAATTAGTCAGAATCTCCAAAACTCCCTCCCTAAAGGAAAGTTTGGTTTTTACCAAACCACTTCCCCAAATTTTGGCTCATGTGAGTCCCAAAACTCATATCCTATCTGTCCATATCAAAAATAAATATTTTTGAGAAGCTTTATTATTTCTTTTTGCCTTTTTTCTTAAAAGGCTGAATTGGAATAATAATTGTTTTATGCACTTTTAATCCTCAATAAATCTTGGGAAAATTCCCCTTGGTGTGTTTTCACAATTGGGACCCTTCCACACCAAAATACATCCTTGTCCAATGGAAATTTACCAAATGAACGTCTAGAAATCATTTCTGTCCTCTTTGAGTAATTGGATTTAAGTGGACTAAAACCCCACCTAAAAATCCCAAATAAATCCTAGGAGTCTACCTTTACCTCCTCTACTCAGCAGTACCATTTTCTCTTTTGGTCCAATGCAAATATCTGGATTTCCATCACAACCAACCATTGGATCAATTTTGGCAAACTAGCAAACCACTAGTGTAAACCACTTCCACACTCCATCAAAACTTAATCAAAGCTCAACCTCAGCACCATGACTCCTCATTGGTCGACTCCCACTATAGCTCCATCCCAACAAATCCCCATTGTGCCCTTGTACTAGTAGTAAGAGAGAGATAAACCCAAATCTTACAAAGATCCACTCCATTTAATTACCACTGATGCCGCCCCCTCCTCCCTAGTCCAGCACGACCCAATTACCATCCTACCCCTCTCCACCTCCCTCTGGACCAATCCCTGGCCAGCATTGCCCTCCCCCTTGTCCAAAAAGGTAATTCACCCCACCTAGCCATCCCTCTTGGTATAAAGGCCAGTAGCCCTTCCCCCAGATCTCCCTTGCCCTAATTTCCTTCCTCTCACTCCCACTTACCTCCCCCGAGCACCCCACCATCTACCCTGCTCTGTTTTGTCCGAAGGAAGAAGGAGGGGAGCTCTCGGCCTCCTCCCAAAAATCGAGCAAGGCTTTCCCCCCTCTGCTCTATTCCTTCTGCATGTCAGCCCATGTGATCCCCTTGCTCTCCTGCATCTAACGGTGCTCTTCTTTTTGCCTAGGACCCCCTCCTCCATCGCCGACGTTGAGCACCGACGAGGTCGCTCTCGGCCACCGTCGCCCGAGCTGCTTCCAGTGGTCCTCCGCCATCGTGTTGCCCACCGATTTGCTTAGCGTCGTCGACCACGTCACCCTGCACCATCCCCGACCTTCCCCGAGGCCTCTGGTGAGCACCCTGCCCTCGCCGGCGCCGCTGCCTAGGGTTTCATCGCTGGCGTTCTGTTCGCGTAGACGATGACCCTGGTTCGTCCATCGCGTAGATCTGGCCAATACCCCTTCGGTCCCCTCCTCTCGCTGACCGCCGGGCCCTGCTTGCCAGTTCAAGCGCCGGCTCCTAGGCGTCGCGTTGCCCCGCCTTGGGCCGGCCTACCTCGGTGCGGCCCAGTTTCCCCAGATCTGGCCCACTGCACCTCCTTTTCTTTTTCTTTTTAGCTAACCTATTATTCCAGAGAAGTTCCTGTTAGGAATAAATCCAAATAAAAAGATAACCAAGTCCAAATGTCTAGATTTAAAATTCTGATTGTACTCTGATGTTTTCTCAAACATGAAGAGGCAACCCCATGTCCAAAATCGATTCCCATATTGGCTAGTAATTATTCTGCTAAAATGTGTCTAGAACACTAATTAAAATCCACAAAAAGTTCCACATCTCCATTTGGGATGAACAAAAGACCTACAGGAAGGTATTTGAAATACCTATCCTCCAGTACAGGCCCTATACCAAGGTGAACTATATTCTGCCTTTAACAAAAATAACAAAACTAGCAACTTTCTATCTTAGATAAATTCCCCAGGTCTAACCAAAGGTGGTATTGACCTGATTCCACCTGCCAGTACACCCCAGAACCAATATTTACCAAACCCCAGCAGTTAATAATTTATTGAGCTCTGGTTGAATTTTAGTGATTTAAATACCTCTATAAGGGTTATTTTCACTAAATAAATCACTCCAGGAGTTTGGCAACTCCAAAAAGGGTGAATCCAATTCCTACAGAAAGGTATTCTAAATACCTAGCACATACCCTTGAAAGCAACTCCATATCTCCTGTAGTGTTAATCTAGAAATAAAGAGAAGATTCATACAGAACGGCCTTTGGGCATTTCCTGAGGGCATTCTGTTAACTCTTTCGACTCGATTCCAACTCTGAGTGGTTCATTATATCAAATACTCCCAAACCATCCATGGAAATGATTTTTGGATCTCCAGAACTTTTCTGGTGAATTATTCCCTCAAACTAGAGTTTAATCCACTATAAAAAGCATAACTAATTCTAGAAAATTGTTAATCAAGTGAAACCACTTGTGATGGTTTTGTTTTGTCAAGACCTGTCAGAGGATATCAATTTTGCATATTGGTATCCTACTGACCATAGATCCCTAATCCAAGTTCCTTATATCTAGCCTTGACAACTATCTTCCAATAGAAAACCACCTCGGTGGCAATTTAGTAATTCCGCTCCAATCAAACCCAACCCTCCAAAACCTCCCAAGTCCAGTAGTATTTCTCATGTTTGTTTGCTGTATGACTTGATGTTGTATGCCTTGTATTGATTGTGGACTTGTGTGCTTGCATGTGTACCCATTGACGACGACAGTGTGACAAGAAGGAAGGGAATTCTTCTTATTATTTTATTGGGTATTCTTTGTCATCTAAAGAACTACAGGGACTTATTGTTGATCACAGGAAAGCCACCCTTCCTGAACTCTGATATATGTCCTATTCTCTTTTACCTGTTTTGTATCCTCTTTACAAATTGCATTATCTACCTGCATGTTTTGCTTTATAAATACTGCGATAGTAACTTGGCTCCTCCAAGTTATGATTTCGTGTCCTTCGAGGAACCACCCAGACGAACCGATCATTTATCCCCTTTAGACCGAGAGTACGATGGTTAGCACCCTACCTCCTTGGAAACCCTGGTTTTGAGAAAATAAACTGTTTTGGGATTTTCCCCACTACAATTGTCTCAAAACGACTTTGTAAAACCCTGGGAAGAGGCATCGTTCCTAGTGGAAGTTTTAACAAAAGAAATGGTGATGAGAAGAAATGGAAATGTGATGGGATGTTCTATGCCTTTACTAGAACAATTTTTATCCGCGCAACCACATTACCCTAGGTACTGGGGCTTAGCTCATAGTTTGTCCGCATTAGCCGAGGCAATTTCTACCATGCTTATAGGGAGAAATCCCTGGAATTCCGGGCGGGTGCCACCAGATCAAGGATCTGAAGCCCGTCGCTTGCTTCGGCAAGAGTGAGCCTGAACAATCAGGACTCCGGTGCAACAATTGGGTCTCCCGCGGATGGTATGACTTAGGTAGTATAGAAGGGAGTGGAGTCACCCAATTTAAGGTATACGCCAAGTTGCGGCTTGGGTATGCGCGTGTACAGAAGGAAGGACTATGGCTGGGAGCCACATACTCGTTGTCGGGGAGAACAAACCCAAGAGGAAAAGCATGCTTTTCTAGTGTAGACAAGCGAAAGGTTAGGTTTGATTATCCGGAGCCCCATCTACAGTGGTAGTGGGCCGTGGTTGTATCCCAGCGGATGTATTGATTCTTGTGGATAAAGTGTGCAAACTCTGCAGAGTATAACCTATTCGAATAGCCGTGTCTGTGGTCAAGGACGGTTGTAAAGGTGTTGGCTAGGAGTACACAAACTGTGCTTGTTTAGGAAACAAGTACTTTGAGGACGAAGGATCCGGGGGAACCCTAGATCGAGACCTTTGTTTTGACCCGAGGGGTCTAAAATGTTCAAAAAGGATTTTCAACCACAAAACTGTTTTCAAAACTCTTTTTCAACAAAGATAATGGAGATGTCTTTGTTTATAAAACAGAAGCATGTATTCAAAACTCTTTTTCAACAAAGATATGGAGATGCCATAATTTCAAAGTTAGGTTAGGCCTTTTCAAAAGCAACCCCAGATAGAGTTATCTCGCCACAACCAGAATTGCATTTCCTTTGTTCACTTATCTTGGTGGTTTGCGAGTACATTCAAGGTACTCACGGCTGTGTCCCTGGCTATTTACTTGGCCAGACTTTCAGGAGATTAAGGTGACATCCAGCGAGCTAGGCCGTCTTCCCAGTCAGCTACCTGTAGGTTGAGGCACGATTGGGCTCTACGCTTGGCGATGTTCTGCTGCTATTGATGTTGTAGCCATAATGGCATTTATGTAAGTCTTGCTTTTCATTATGTTTCGGATGCTGTAATGGTACCTGTCGGTTATGTTCCACGGCTCACTGATCATGGGAACATGGATGTTTGCATAACAGGGATTTCTCGGATGATTAATCCGGGAAGCCCACAACATACTTTCTATAATTTTTCCTATTATATGGTTCCTTGCAATATTGACAATAATAAGTGTACAAGCAAGCCATGTTTGTAAAGATTTGTGTGTTGTATAGCTAGGTTCTATTGACCTTACAGATGATATTCTTTCTTAATTACTATTATTGTTGGCTTGTTACATTTAGGCTCCTTGGTTTTAATGTTGGAGGACAACCCATGCTCCAACTATACTTACTGTTCTAAGGCTGCTAGCTTGTGTTGTGCTAGCTTCTGTTCTTGCTGTGCTAGCTTCTGTTCTAAGGCTGTGCTAGCTTCTGTTCTAAGGCTACTGCTACTGTTCTTACTATGTTCAAAGGTACATCTGGAGCTATGCAAGGCCCTCATTTCCTTCCTCTCACTCCCACTTACCTCCCACGAGCACCCCACCCTCTCCCCTGCTCTGTGCTGTCCGAAGGAAGGAGAGGAGCTCTCGGCCTCCTCCCAAAAATCGAGCAAGGCTTTTCCCCCTCTGCTATATTCCTTCTGCATGTCAGCCCATGTGATCCCCTTGCTCTCCTGCATCTAACGGTGCTCTTTGTTTTACCCAGGACCCCCTCCTCTGTCGCCGACGTTGAGCTCCGACGAGGTCGCTCTCGGCCACCGTCGCCCGAGCTCCTTCCAGTGGTCCTCCGCCGTCGTGCCGCCCACCGATCTGCTCCGCGTCACCCTGCACCATCCCCGACCTTCCCCGAGCCCTCTGGTGAGCACCCTGCCCTCGCCGGCGCCGCGGTATTCTCGCCGGCGTTCTGTTCATGTAGACGACAACCCTGGTCCATCCATCGCCACTTGAACGGACAGCCAGATCTGGCCGATACCCCTTCGGCCCCCTCCTCTCGCTGACTACCGGGCCCCGCTTACCAGTTCAAGCATCGGCTCCTGTGCGTCGCGCAGCCCCGCCTTGGGCCGGCCTACCTCGGTGTGGCCCAGTTTCCCCAGATCCGGCCCACTGCACCTCCTTTTCTTTTTCTTTTTAGCTAACCTATTATTCCAAAGAAGCTCCTGTTAGGAATAAATCCAAATAAAATGTTAAACTAAGTCCAAATGTCTAGATGTAAAATTGTGATTGTACTCTGATCTTTTCTCAAACATGCAGAGGCAACCCCATGTCCAAAATCGATTCCCATATTGGCTAGTAATTATTCTGCTAAAATGTGTCTAGAACACTAATTAAAATCCACAGAAAGTGCCACATCTCCATTTGGGATGAACCAAAGACCTACTGGAAGGTACTTTAAATACCTATCCCCCAGTACCGGACCTATACCAAGGTGAACTATATTCTGCCTTTAACAATAATAACAAAACTAGCAACTTTCTATCTTAGATAAATTCTCCAGGTCTAACCAAAGGTGGTATTGACCTGATTCAACCTGCCAGTACACCCCAGAACCAATATATACCAAACCCCAGCAGTTCATAATTTATTGAGCTCTGGTTGAATTTTAGTGATTTAAATACCTCTATAAGGGGTATTTTAAGCAAATAAATCACTCCAGGAGTTTGGCAACTCCAAAAAGGGTGAATCCAATTCCTATAGAAAGTTATTCCAAATACCTAGAACATGCCCTTGGAAGCAACTCCATATCTCCTGTAGTTTTAATCTGGAAATAAAGAGAAAATTCATACAGAACTGCATTTGGGCATTTCCTGAGGGCAGTCCGGTAATTTTTTCGACCCGATTCCAACTCTGAGTGGCTCGGTATATCAAATAATCCCAAACCATCCAAGGAAATAATTTTTGGATCTCCAGAACTTTTCTGGTGAATTATTTCCTCAAACTAGAGTTTAGTCCACTATAAAAAGCATAACTAATTCTAAAAAATTGTTAATCAAGTGAAACCACTTGTGATGGTTTTGTTTTGTCAAGACCTGTCAGAGGATATCAATTTTGTATATTGGTATCCTACTGACCACAGATCCCTAATCCAAGTTCCAAATATCTAGCCTTGACAACTATCTTCCAAGAGAAAACCACCTCGGTGGCAATTTAGTAATTCCGCTCCAATCAAACCCAACCCTCCAAAACCTCCCAAGTCCAGTAGTATTTCTCATGTTTGTTTGCTGTATGACTTGATGTTGTATGCCTTGTATTGATTGTGGACTTGTATGCTTGCATGTGTACCCATTGACGACGATAGTGTGAGTGTCTGACGACAAGAAGGAAGGGAATTCTTCTTATTATTTTATTGGGTATTCTTTGTCATCTGAAGAACTCCAGGGACTTATTGTTGATCACAGGCAAGCCACCCTTCCTGAACTCTCATATATGTCCTATTCTCTTTTACCTGTTTTGTATCCTCTTTACAAATTGCATTATCTACCTGCATGTTTTGCTTTATAAATACTGCGATAGTAACTTGGCTCCTCCAAGTTATGATTTCGTGTCCTTCGAGGAACCACCCCGACGAACCGATCATTTATCCCCTTTAGACCGAGAGTACGATGGTTAGCATACTACCTCCTTGGAAACCCCGGTTTTGAGAAAATAAACTGTTTTGGGATTTTCCCCACTACAATTGTCTCAAAACGACTTTGTAAAACCCTGGGAAGATGCATCGTTCCCAGTGGAAGTTTTAACAAAAGAAATGGTGATGAGGAGAAGTGGAAATGTGATGGGAAGTTTTAAGGCATACGCCAAGTTGTGGCTTGGGTATGTGCGTGTACGAAAGGAAGGACTATGGCTGGGAGCCACATACTCGTTGCCGGGGAGAACAAACCCAAGAGGAAAAGCATGCCTTTTCTAGTGTAGACAAGCGAAAGGTTAGGTTTGATTATCCGGACCCCCATCTATAGTGGTAGTGGGCCGTGGTTGTATCCCAGCGGATGTATTGATTCTTGTGGGTAAAGTGTGCAAACTCTGCAGAGTATAACCTATTCGAATAGCCGTGTCCATGGTCAAGGACGGTTGTAAAGGTGTTGGCTAGGAGTACCCAAACCGTGCTTGTTTGGGAAACAAGTACTTTGAGGATGAAGGATCCGGGGGAACCCTAGTTTGAGACCTTTGTTTTGACCCGAGGGGTCTAAAATGTTCAAAAAGGATTTTCAACCACAAAACTGTTTTCAAAACTCTTTTTCAACAAAGATATGGAGATGTCTTTGTTTATAAAACAGAAGCATGTATTCAAAACTCTTTTTCAACAAAGATATGGAGATGCCATAATTTCAAAGTTAGGTTAGGCCTTTTCAAAAGCAACCCCAGATAGAGTTATCTCGCCACAACCAGAATTGCATTTCCTTTGTTCACTTAGCTTGGTGGTTTGCGAGTACATTCAAGGTACTCACGGCTGTGTCCCTGGCTATTTACTTGGCCAGACTTTCAGGAGATTAAGGTGACGTCCAGCGATCTAGGCCGTCTTCCCAGTCAGCTACCTGTAGGTTGAGGCACGATTGGGCTCTACGCTTGGCGATGTTTCGCTGGTATTGAT
The DNA here is from genome assembly GCA_910589775.1 of Avena eriantha. Taxonomy (NCBI): domain Eukaryota; kingdom Viridiplantae; phylum Streptophyta; class Magnoliopsida; order Poales; family Poaceae; genus Avena; species Avena eriantha. Next base: position 502,159,009 of record OU342743.1, read on the forward strand.
GTTGTAGCCATAATGGCATTTATGTAAGTCTTGCTTTTCGTTATGTTTCGGATGCTATAATGGTACCTGTCGGTTATGTTCCACGGCTCACTGATCATGGGAACGTGGATGTATGCATAAGAGGGATTTCTCGGATGATTAATCCGGGGAGCCCATAACATAGTTTCTATAATTTTTCATATTATATGGTTCCTTGCAATATTGACAATAATAAGTGTACAAGCAAGCCATGTTTGTAAAGATTTGTGTGTTGTATAGCTAGGTTCTATTGACCTTACTGATGATATTCTTTCTTAATTACTATTATTGGTGGCTTGTTACATTTAGGCTCCTTGGTTTTAATGTTGGAGGACAACCCATGCTCCAACTATACTTACTGTTCTAAGGCTGCTAGCTTGTGTTGTGCTAGCTTCTGTTCTTGCTGTGCTAGCTTCTGTTCTAAGGCTGTGCTAGCTTCTGTTCTAAGGCTACTGCTACTGTTCTTGCTATGTTCAAAGGTACATCTGGAGCTATGCAAGGCCCTCATTTCCTTCCTCTCACTCCCACTTACCTCCCACGAGCACCCCACCCTCTCCCCTGCTCTGTGATGTCCGAAGGAAGGAGAGGAGCTCTCGGCCTCCTCCCAAAAATCGAGCAAGGCTTTTCCCCCTCTGCTATATTCCTTCTGCATGTCAGCCCATGTGATCCCCTTGCTCTCCTGCATCTAACGGTGCTCTTTGTTTTACCCAGGACCCCCTCCTCTGTCGCCGACGTTGAGCTCCGACGAGGTCGCTCTCGGCCACCGTCGCCCGAGCTCCTTCCAGTGGTCCTCCGCCGTCGTGCCGCCCACCGATCTGCTCCGCGTCGCCCTGCACCATCCCCGACCTTCCCCGAGCCCTCTGGTGAGCACCCTGCCCTCGCCGGCGCCGCGGTATTCTCGCCGGCGTTCTGTTCATGTAGACGACAACCCTGGTCCATCCATCGCCACTTGAACGGACAGCCAGATCTGGCCGATACCCCTTCGGCCCCCTCCTCTCGCTGACTACCGGGCCCCGCTTACCAGTTCAAGCATCGGCTCCTGTGCGTCGCGCAGCCCCGCCTTGGGCCGGCCTACCTCGGTGTGGCCCAGTTTCCCCAGATCCGGCCCACTGCACCTCCTTTTCTTTTTCTTTTTAGCTAACCTATTATTCCAAAGAAGCTCCTGTTAGGAATAAATCCAAATAAAATGTTAAACTAAGTCCAAATGTCTAGATGTAAAATTGTGATTGTACTCTGATCTTTTCTCAAACATGCAGAGGCAACCCCATGTCCAAAATCGATTCCCATATTGGCTAGTAATTATTCTGCTAAAATGTGTCTAGAACACTAATTAAAATCCACAGAAAGTGCCACATCTCCATTTGGGATGAACCAAAGACCTACTGGAAGGTACTTTAAATACCTATCCCCCAGTACCGGACCTATACCAAGGTGAACTATATTCTGCCTTTAACAATAATAACAAAACTAGCAACTTTCTATCTTAGATAAATTCTCCAGGTCTAACCAAAGGTGGTATTGACCTGATTCAACCTGCCAGTACACCCCAGAACCAATATATACCAAACCCCAGCAGTTCATAATTTATTGAGCTCTGGTTGAATTTTAGTGATTTAAATACCTCTATAAGGGGTATTTTAAGCAAATAAATCACTCCAGGAGTTTGGCAACTCCAAAAAGGGTGAATCCAATTCCTATAGAAAGTTATTCCAAATACCTAGAACATGCCCTTGGAAGCAACTCCATATCTCCTGTAGTTTTAATCTGGAAATAAAGAGAAAATTCATACAGAACTGCATTTGGGCATTTCCTGAGGGCAGTCCGGTAATTTTTTCGACCCGATTCCAACTCTGAGTGGCTCGGTATATCAAATAATCCCAAACCATCCAAGGAAATAATTTTTGGATCTCCAGAACTTTTCTGGTGAATTATTTCCTCAAACTAGAGTTTAGTCCACTATAAAAAGCATAACTAATTCTAAAAAATTGTTAATCAAGTGAAACCACTTGTGATGGTTTTGTTTTGTCAAGACCTGTCAGAGGATATCAATTTTGTATATTGGTATCCTACTGACCACAGATCCCTAATCCAAGTTCCAAATATCTAGCCTTGACAACTATCTTCCAAGAGAAAACCACCTCGGTGGCAATTTAGTAATTCCGCTCCAATCAAACCCAACCCTCCAAAACCTCCCAAGTCCAGTAGTATTTCTCATGTTTGTTTGCTGTATGACTTGATGTTGTATGCCTTGTATTGATTGTGGACTTGTATGCTTGCATGTGTACCCATTGACGACGATAGTGTGAGTGTCTGACGACAAGAAGGAAGGGAATTCTTCTTATTATTTTATTGGGTATTCTTTGTCATCTGAAGAACTCCAGGGACTTATTGTTGATCACAGGCAAGCCACCCTTCCTGAACTCTCATATATGTCCTATTCTCTTTTACCTGTTTTGTATCCTCTTTACAAATTGCATTATCTACCTGCATGTTTTGCTTTATAAATACTGCGATAGTAACTTGGCTCCTCCAAGTTATGATTTCGTGTCCTTCGAGGAACCACCCCGACGAACCGATCATTTATCCCCTTTAGACCGAGAGTACGATGGTTAGCATACTACCTCCTTGGAAACCCCGGTTTTGAGAAAATAAACTGTTTTGGGATTTTCCCCACTACAATTGTCTCAAAACGACTTTGTAAAACCCTGGGAAGATGCATCGTTCCCAGTGGAAGTTTTAACAAAAGAAATGGTGATGAGGAGAAGTGGAAATGTGATGGGAAGTTTTAAGGCATACGCCAAGTTGTGGCTTGGGTATGTGCGTGTACGAAAGGAAGGACTATGGCTGGGAGCCACATACTCGTTGCCGGGGAGAACAAACCCAAGAGGAAAAGCATGCCTTTTCTAGTGTAGACAAGCGAAAGGTTAGGTTTGATTATCCGGACCCCCATCTATAGTGGTAGTGGGCCGTGGTTGTATCCCAGCGGATGTATTGATTCTTGTGGGTAAAGTGTGCAAACTCTGCAGAGTATAACCTATTCGAATAGCCGTGTCCATGGTCAAGGACGGTTGTAAAGGTGTTGGCTAGGAGTACCCAAACCGTGCTTGTTTGGGAAACAAGTACTTTGAGGATGAAGGATCCGGGGGAACCCTAGTTTGAGACCTTTGTTTTGACCCGAGGGGTCTAAAATGTTCAAAAAGGATTTTCAACCACAAAACTGTTTTCAAAACTCTTTTTCAACAAAGATATGGAGATGTCTTTGTTTATAAAACAGAAGCATGTATTCAAAACTCTTTTTCAACAAAGATATGGAGATGCCATAATTTCAAAGTTAGGTTAGGCCTTTTCAAAAGCAACCCCAGATAGAGTTATCTCGCCACAACCAGAATTGCATTTCCTTTGTTCACTTAGCTTGGTGGTTTGCGAGTACATTCAAGGTACTCACGGCTGTGTCCCTGGCTATTTACTTGGCCAGACTTTCAGGAGATTAAGGTGACGTCCAGCGATCTAGGCCGTCTTCCCAGTCAGCTACCTGTAGGTTGAGGCACGATTGGGCTCTATGCTTGGCGATGTTTCGCTGGTATTGATGTTGTAGCCATAATGGCATTTATGTAAGTCTTGCTTTTCGTTATGTTTCGGATGCTATAATGGTACCTGTCGGTTATGTTCCACGGCTCACTGATCATGGGAACGTGGATGTATGCATAAGAGGGATTTCTCGGATGATTAATCCGGGGAGCCCATAACATAGTTTCTATAATTTTTCATATTATATGGTTCCTTGCAATATTGACAATAATAAGTGTACAAGCAAGCCATGTTTGTAAAGATTTGTGTGTTGTATAGCTAGGTTCTATTGACCTTACTGATGATATTCTTTCTTAATTACTATTATTGGTGGCTTGTTACATTTAGGCTCCTTGGTTTTAATGTTGGAGGACAACCCATGCTCCAACTATACTTACTGTTCTAAGGCTGCTAGCTTGTGTTGTGCTAGCTTCTGTTCTTGCTGTGCTAGCTTCTGTTCTAAGGCTGTGCTAGCTTCTGTTCTAAGGCTACTGCTACTGTTCTTGCTATGTTCAAAGGTACATCTGGAGCTATGCAAGGCCCTCATTTCCTTCCTCTCACTCCCACTTACCTCCCACGAGCACCCCACCCTCTCCCCTGCTCTGTGATGTCCGAAGGAAGGAGAGGAGCTCTCGGCCTCCTCCCAAAAATCGAGCAAGGCTTTTCCCCCTCTGCTATATTCCTTCTGCATGTCAGCCCATGTGATCCCCTTGCTCTCCTGCATCTAACGGTGCTCTTTGTTTTACCCAGGACCCCCTCCTCTGTCGCCGACGTTGAGCTCCGACGAGGTCGCTCTCGGCCACCGTCGCCCGAGCTCCTTCCAGTGGTCCTCCGCCGTCGTGCCGCCCACCGATCTGCTCCGCGTCGCCCTGCACCATCCCCGACCTTCCCCGAGCCCTCTGGTGAGCACCCTGCCCTCGCCGGCGCCGCGGTTTTGTCGCCGGCGTTCTGTTCATGTAGACGACAACCCTGGTCCATCCATCGCCACTTGAACGGACAGCCAGATCTGGCCGATACCCCTTCGGCCCCCTCCTCTCGCTGACTACCGGGCCCCGCTTACCAGTTCAAGCATCGGCTCCTGCGCGTCACGCAGCCCCGCCTTGGGCCGGCCTACCTCGGTGTGGCCCAGTTTCCCTAGATCCGGCCCACTGCACCTCCTTTTCTTTTTCTTTTTAGCTAACCTATTATTCCAAAGAAGCTCCTGTTAGGAATAAATCCAAATAAAATGCTAAACTAAGTCCAAATGTCTAGATTTAAAATTCTTATTGTACTCTGATGTTTTCTCAAACATGCAGAGGCAACCCCATGTCCAAAATCGATTCCCATATTGGCTAGTAATTATTCTGCTAAAATGTGTCTAGAACACTAATTAAAATCCACAGAAAGTGCCACATCTCCATTTGGGATGAACCAAAGACCTACTGGAAGGTACTTTAAATACCTATCCCCCAGTACCGGACCTATACCAAGGTGAACTATATTCTGCCTTTAACAATAATAACAAAACTAGCAACTTTCTATCTTAGATAAATTCTCCAGGTCTAACCAAAGGTGGTATTGACCTGATTCAACCTGCCAGTACACCCCAGAACCAATATATACCAAACCCCAGCAGTTCATAATTTATTGAGCTCTGGTTGAATTTTAGTGATTTAAATACCTCTATAAGGGGTATTTTAAGCAAATAAATCACTCCAGGAGTTTGGCAACTCCAAAAAGGGTGAATCCAATTCCTATAGAAAGTTATTCCAAATACCTAGAACATGCCCTTGGAAGCAACTCCATATCTTCTGTAGTTTTAATCTGGAAATAAAGACAAAATTCATACAGAACTGCATTTGGGCATTTCCTGAGGGCAGTCCGGTAATTTTTTCGACCCGATTCCAACTCTGAGTGGTTCGGTATATCAAATAATCCCTAACCATCCAAGGAAATAATTTTTGGCTCTCCAGAACTTTTCTGGTGAAATATTTCCTCAAACTAGAGTTTAGTCCACTATAAAAAGCATAACTAATTCTAAAAAATTGTTAATCAAGGGAAACCACTTGTGATGGTTTTGTTTTGTCAAGACCTGTCAGAGGATATCAATTTTGTATATTGGTATCCTACTGACCACAGATCCCTAATCCAAGTTCCTTATATCTAGCCTTGACAACTATCTTCCAAGAGAAAACCACCTCGGTGGCAATTTAGTAATTCCGCTCCAATCAAACCCAACCCTCCAAAACCTCCCAAGTCCAGTAGTATTTCTCATGTTTGTTTGCTGTATGACTTGATGTTGTATGCCTTGTATTGATTGTGGACTTGTATGCTTGCATGTGTACCCATTGACGACGATAGTGTGAGTGTCTGACGACAAGAAGGAAGGGAATTCTTCTTATTATTTTATTGGGTATTCTTTGTCATCTGAAGAACTCCAGGGACTTATTGTTGATCACAGGAAAGCCACCCTTCCTGAACTCTGATACATGTCCTATTCTCTTTTACCTGTTTTGTATCCTCTTTACAAATTGCATTATCTACCTGCATGTTTTGCTTTATAAATACTGCGAGAGTAACTTGGCTCCTCCAAGTTATGATTTCGTGTCCTTCGAGGAACCACCCCGACGAACCGATCATTTATCCCCTTTAGACCGAGAGTACGATGGTTAGCATACTACCTCCTTGGAAACCCCGGTTTTGAGAAAATAAACTGTTTTGGGATTTTCCCCACTACAATTGTCTCAAAACGACTTTGTAAAACCCTGGGAAGGGGCATCGTTCCCAGTGGAAGTTTTAACAAAAGAAATGGTGATGAGAAGAAGTGGAAATGTGAGGGGAAGTTTTAAGGCATACGCCAAGTTGCGGCTTGGGTATGCGCGTGTACGAAAGGAAGGACTATGGCTGGGAGCCACATACTCGTTGCCGGGGAGAACAAACCCAAGAGGAAAAGCATGCCTTTTCTAGTGTAGACAAGCGAAAGGTTAGGTTTGATTATCCGGACCCCCATCTACAGTGGTAGTGGGCCGTGGTTGTATCCCAGCGGATGTATTGATTCTTGTGGGTAAAGTGTGCAAACTCTGCAGAGTATAACCTATTCGAATAGCCGTGTCCATGGTCAAGGACGGTTGTAAAGGTGTTGGCTAGGAGTACCCAAACTGTGCTTGTTTGGGAAACAAGTACTTTGAGGACGAAGGATCCGGGGGAACCCTAGTTTGAGACCTTTGTTTTGACCCGAGGGGTCTAAAATGTTCAAAAAGGATTTTCAACCACAAAACTGTTTTCAAAACTCTTTTTCAACAAAGATATGGAGATGTCTTTGTTTATAAAACAGAAGCATGTATTCAAAACTCTTTTTCAACAAAGATATGGAGATGCCATAATTTCAAAGTTAGGTTCGGCCTTTTTAAAAGCAACCCCAGATAGAGTTATCTCGCCACAACCAGAATTGCATTTCCTTTGTTCACTTAGCTTGGTGGTTTGCGAGTACATTCAAGGTACTCATGGCTGTGTCCCTGGCTATTTACTTGGCCAGACTTTCAGGAGATTAAGGTGACGTCCAGCGATCTAGGCCGTCTTCCCAGTCAGCTACCTGTAGGTTGAGGCACGATTGGGCTCTATGCTTGGCGATGTTTCACTGGTATTGATGTTGTAGCCATAATGGCATTTATGTAAGTCTTGCTTTTCGTTATGTTTCGGATGCTATAATGGTACCTGTCGGTTATGTTCCACGGCTCACTGATCATGGGAACGTGGATGTATGCATAACAGGGATTTCTCGGATGATTAATCCGGGGAGCCCACAACATAGTTTCTATAATTTTTCATATTATATGGTTCCTTGCAATATTGACAATAATAAGTGTACAAGCAAGCCATGTTTGTAAAGATTTGTGTGTTGTATAGCTAGGTTCTATTGTCCTTACTGATGATATTCTTTCTTAATTACTATTATTGTTGGCTTGTTACATTTAGGCTCCTTGGTTTTAATGTTGGAGGACAACCCATGCTCCAACTATACTTACTGTTCTAAGGCTGCTAGCTTGTGTTGTGCTAGCTTCTGTTCTTGCTGTGCTAGCTTCTGTTCTAAGGCTGTGCTAGCTTCTGTTCTAAGGCTGCTGCTACTGTTCTTGCTATGTTCCAAGGTACATCTGGAGCTATGCAAGGCATAACGTGCTATTTTTTCCTGCACCTGGAGCTATTTTTTGCTCTTTGTATATGTGTGATTGGATGTCTGTCATCAATTTGAAAACTGGAGAACATTATTTTGTATGAAAAATGTTGCAAGGAATTCATTTGAGTTGCGCGTTTCTCCCAAAGTGTTGATTCACTTCCGTTTCGGTTGAGAAATGGGCACTCCTAGGTCAAAAAAACAGCAAAGTTCATGCCGAATTTTTCGGTCGACTCTAGCTTGCACTAATTACATTGTTGCATTTTTTCTATGAAGAGCAAACTTGTCGAGCGGAGACAAAGACGTCAGGGCTGGCCCTTCTAAGCCCATGAGCATCGAGGAACGAGCAAGAAGAGCCAACGAGGAGGCCGAAGCTACAGATCACGATGAAGTTGACGAGGAGGCCCAAGCTGCGGACCAAGAAGATGATGAGGAGTCTGAATATGAGGAGGAGGCCGAAGATGGCGACGACGACGGAAGCAGTAATGGTTACGAGGAGGCCGAAGAAAGTCATGGCGGTGAACGTGTGGACGGCGATGGCGCCTCCCCGCCCGCTAGGAAGAAGAAGAATAAGGTTGAAAGGCAGGAGCGGACGCTACCGAAACTCGGCACCAACTGCGAAGAGTTTACCCTTGTGAAACCGGGTGGCCAACCCTTGGAGCCTGCGAAGCTTCACAAACGGTACAAGTTCCCAGATGAGTACGATAACCAAAAGCTCATAGGGAACAAGGTAAATAAGTTAGCCCTCACGAGGATGAGCACCGCCTTGAGCAGCTAGAAAAGTCGAGTGAAGAGGAGGATTAACGAGGGTAAAAGTTGGAAGGAGATAAAGAAGGCCGAGCCGATGCTCGACGGAGATGAATTCATCAAGTTCAAGGCGAACTGCACTTCACCGGAAGGTCAGGAATGTACCGAGTGGGGGAGGAGTATGCGGGAGCTGAACATAGGTAACAAACATTGCAGAAGCGAGAACTACTGAGGAAAAAGGGCCGTTTGGGCAAAGGAGGATGCCAAGTATGCCCATCTAGGGAAAGATAACCCGTGGCACAAATTCACGGACGAGCAGGTGATGCAGTTTGTCCACGCCCGCTACTATCTCCAACCCGAACTCAAGGAATTCGTTACCGACGAAGATGATGTGAGGAAGTTCTAGAAAAGGCTGGTAAGGAATTTATCTCGGAGTACATCTGTGTTTCTAATTAAGTAATGAAGCCGAATTTCTAAATGGGATCACTTTACTTCTCTTCAGAGATCCGAAGAAAAGTCTTGTGCGTCAAGTGCGAGCTCGTCCCAGGGGTCGACGGCGAACCCGTGGTGGGACACGCCCTTCAACAGGGCGACAAACGTGTTCAAGAGGAGGGCCAAGTCCATGCCGCCGACTTCATTTGGCCGCGTGTCCAGCTATGGTACGTACGAAAAGGTTGGCGACTTTAGGAAAGAGGACCCAAAGGCAAAGAAAGAGAGGAAGGCCGCAGCGGTAGCGGCAAGTGAAAAACGTGAGGTTGATGTCCTCCGGGAGCAGATGCAACAGATGCCGAGGCTGATCGACGAGAAAGTGAAAGAGAAGATCTGCGAGATATTTCCCAATGAGCTGTGGGAGGGGATGGCTGCTTGGAATGCGGCAGGTCGACGAGGGCGGCTCATGGTGCCTAGCCTCTGTAGCAGCAACTCGATCCAGCACGTGTCGCCGAACATGTTGACGCCCGAGTCCGCCAACGTCGAGATGCACCCGGCCGCTCCGGTGCCCCCTCTCGCCGGTGCCAACACCAATGCGCAGCCGGAGGTCGCTCTGGTGACACCTCCCGCCGGCGCCAACACAGAGCCGCAGGTCACACCGATGCCCCCTCCCGCCAAAACTAAGGCACAACCGACAGTGCTTCGTAAGGCATCTCAGCGGGAGGATGATACCGGTGTCTCGACATTAGCCGAGCTCAACGCCATCTCCAAGGTAATGACGCCGACCAACACATGCATGTTGATAACATTTCATCTCCTTTGCCTTTGATGACTAGCTAGCGCCATCTCACGATGCTTGTTCTTCCGCAGGACACTCCTTGCACGCTCGTACCAAATGCTCGTACCGCGTTGCCGACAACCCAAATGCTCGTACCAGAACATGCACGCGTCTAGACTTCCATGGTACCCTAGAGGAGACGCCTCTGGATGCTGGTGTCGCTGGTCCTTATAAAGGCACCTAGGGAATCCTTTTCAGCCCCACCACACTCCATAAGGCAGCGGATGAGCAGATGGCTGCTAATGTCGAGACGAAGAAGCATCGCAAGAGAACCAAGAAGAATAATAAGTAGTCTTTGAGCCAGCCGGGTCCGAAGAGGCCCCGGGCTCAAGACGACCCGTTAACACACCCCCCTGAGGGAACCTTGACCAGGGTTCACATAGCTGGTCAACCGATTCTGTGTGAGGAGCTGATAAAAAATGCAAGTGGAGCGATGGCTAACCTGCAGCATGGTATTCTATATCTAGAGGAGTGCCTTCTTAAAGAAGAAAATCCATCGTACCCTGTTTTCATGGTCAATGTTCCAACGGGCGTGGGCTTCGTTGATAATGCCCCCACGGATATCTTCTACTTATCGTATGAGGACATCTTCAAGCTTTTCCATGGCAAGTGGATGAACTATAACTTGGTTCGCCTATACGCGCTCCATCAGGTGATGAAGGTCAATAGAGATAAGACCCCTGGCGTCGCGATAGTGGACCCCTACTTCATGCGTGATAGCCAGTTGGTGAATCTAGTGACCCGGGCTAGCGCAAGGAACTACCTCCAAAATTTCATGGTGGACAACAAGAGTGGAAAAGAGCTTATTTTTCCTTTCTTTCCTGAGTAAGTGCACACACTCACTCTTCGCCGTAACTTGTCCTTTCTTAGTTTTCGGTTTCTCCTTTCCCAACATTGTTTCATTTAAATTGTTTTGCGCAGAGAAAAATACTGCACACTGATCCTCATTCACCCGAGTTATTCGCTAGCCACGTACTTGGACTTGGGGAGCGAGCAAAATAAGAAAGACTACACCAACATAAGGAGTCTTCTAGATGATGCTCTCGAGGTATACGCCGAAAATGGAGGCGAATTCAAGAAGGGGGCGGAAAATTTCAGGGATGGCAGACACGTGTTCAAACACGTAATGAAGTTCGCCTTCGTCAAGTAGCCGGATAACAGGGTCAAGGAGGCCTACTACGCCCTCCATCACCTGCAGGCGATCGTCCGAGATGCACACATCATTACGTTGCCATCTAGTCTCCGATTATGGGTCAAAGCTGAGGCAAGAATGGACGATGATGAACTTAAGGACGACTTCTTACGCATCCAGACTCAGATTGCGACCATCGTGCAAGAAGATGTCATCACAAGGGGGGGCCTTATCCTGCAAAAGAGCATTCAGTAAGTGTGAGATCGAAGCACGGCTCAAGGCGTAGGTTGATTGTAGGACATGGACAACAAAAGACGGCTACAAACCATTCCCGGCACCGTGTAAAACAAAGTCTTCATGATGTAGTGTTCCTAGCTAGCTAGCGCTTAGCCGATTTGTGTATCTCGTGTGTGTGTGTGTGCGTGTGTGTATCATAAACTTTAACTTGCCTTTGCTCGAAATGGTCGTTGTTGGACTTCGTTTACTTATTACCATGTGTATGAAACTTAATAGCTTGCCTTAGGTCGAAACCTTCTTTTTTGTGGAGATGCATGTGATGAACCTTTTAATTCTTTTTGTTGCATGATATAGTACTTATATGCCTTGTGTATAGAGATGTCGTGCTACATGGTGTTTAGAGGGAGGGTCCCAGGAGTCTACGACCAGTGGGAGGATTATCATAAGAAAGTGAACAAGTTCAGTGGCAACAGATACAAAGGGTACCCGGACGAGAGAGAATGCGGAAGCTAGGTGGAGGAACCACCTCCTTGGAGAGTAGAGAGACAGGAACCAAATGAAGACCTTGATGACCGTCTTGCTCATCACCGCCATTGCGGTTGTACTCTACTCGGTCCTTTAGTAGTTTAGGGCTTGGCTAATGATCATGATGATCAACTTGTTGTAATGTGTAATGTATGAGAAGATGAGATCAATTTGTTGTAGACTTGTATAATATTCAGGCACTTGTCACTATGTCGGGTTCTAATTGATGTGATGATGTATAATTCTAGTGGTATTATTATCTCTGTTTTTACACTGTTTGTATCTGTATAAATACCTGTATATGTACCTGTATATGTACCTGTATACGTACGTGTATATGTACCTGTATAAATACCTGAGAGCCTGGTATTATGTATACCTGTACGAAACATCAGTGCCGCATATTTTATTCATCCAGTGGTGCATCTAGTATTAGTGGCGTATTTGGATATATGCGCCACTGGTAAAATATCAATGGCGCATATTTAAGGTGCGCCACTGGTTGTACCCTATCAATGGCGCATATTTGATATGCGCCATTGATAAATAATTACTAATGCCGCAACACTAGTGGCGCATCCCATATGCGCCATTGGTAGGAAAAAAATGCTCTACTGATAAGAAATTCTCTACTAGTGCAAGTGGCTTCTTCTTTGGTATGGTTGCTCCATTGGATCTTGAGAAATTTGATACTTCGGGTCCTAGTGGTTCTGAAGGCTTCTTCCAAGATAAGTATGGGCACTTCACGATATGTCAGATCCTTGTTCATATCAACGGCTCGGTGATCGATGTTCTTGAACACTTCGGTCTTCTCCGGCACCTCCAAGCATTTGCGAAGTAATGAGATATGGAGCACATTATGGATGGCGGACATCTCTTCTGGCAGTTCCAGCTGATACGATACTTCTCCTCGACGATTTAGAATCTTGAAGGGTCCGATATATCTGGGGGCTAACTTTCCTTTCAGACTAAAATGTTGCGTTCCCTTCAACGGCGCAACTTTGAGATACACAAAATCTCTGTAATTGAAAGTCAGGTCGCTTCGTCTCTTATCAGCATAACTCTTCTATCTGGATTGGGCGGTCTTGAGGTGCTCACGGAGTTTGTGAACCTTCTCATCGGCTTCTCGTAGGATGTCGGGTCCGAAAATCTGACTCTCTCCTACCTACGACCAATTCAAAGGGGTATGACACTTTCTTCCATATAAGAACTCAAATGGGGCCATTTGCAAATTGGCTTGATAACTGTTGTTGTATGAGAATTCTGCGAATGGTAGGCAATCTTCCCATTTTTATCCGTACTCTAACACACAAGCTCTCAACATATCTTCTAAGATTTGGTTGACTCTTTCAGTCTATCCGTCGGTATGCGGGTGATAAGCTGTGCTGAAATTCAACTTGGTTCCTAATCCTTCTTGGACTTTCTGCCAAAATCTTGAGGTAAATTGGGTTCCTCGATCCAACACTATGGTCTTGGGGGATCCATGCAGACCAACAATTCTAGCAATGTACAACTGTGCTAGCTTCGAACTCTGGTAGGTTGTCTTGACAGGTATAAATGGCCTACCTTGGACAATCTATCAACGATGACCTAGATTGAGTCATTTCCCCTACTAGAAGTAGGCAAACCGGTGATAAAGTCCATTCTGACGCAATCCCATTTCTATTCCGGAATCTGCAATGGTTGCAACAGTCCTGGGGGTCGTGTGAGGCTCACCTGGGCTCCAGCTAGGGTCGGTGATGGGTGCGAACGACATTATAGACGGCAGCAGTTCGAATGGTGGTCGCGGCGGGCTCCGGCTAAATTCCGGAGTTGTGGTGCTCGCCTTGCTCCGGGGAGAGGTGTGGGAGGTTCTGTGAGAAGTGGGGAGTGGGATGGTGTGGTGAATTGAGGCGGAGGTGGTCTCTATTTATACACCGGCGAGAGGGACACTGCGGCATGGGCTGGCTCCTCTAGCGACGGCGGTACAGCGAGCTATTGGCGTGGCTAAGGGTAGGGGGCGACACGGTACTTCCTGGCGGTCATCATAGGCTTAATGGCGCGGCACGGGGCGGTCGAGAATTGTCGGGCGCAGGTGGTGCTCTGCGCGGGAGCGGTGGTGTTCGAGACGGCGTATAGTGGCTACGGGCCGCACGATGGCGAACAGGCATGTTTGGGAGGTAGCTGGTGTTGCGTTGAGCGTGGGCACGCACGGTGAGGGCAAGGCACGGCGTGTGCACGCGTGTCGGCTGTGGCGCTCTGGCACGCTCTCGGCATGGCGCAGAGAAAATGGGCGCGACGATTTTGGGTGGTCCACGGCTTGCCTGCGGTCGAGTGTTGGACAGGGGTGGCGGTGGATGGTCGCCTATCTCCTAGTCATCGTGGGAGAGGGCAAAGTGGTCTGTGATTAGCTGTCCATGGTCGACCGGCGTGGTGAGCGTCGGGCGGCGCTGCACTGGTGCAACGACAAAGGGGGAAGTGGTCTGCTGCGCTGCTAGGTGCTGGGGGAGACCAGGGGAGTGAAGAGGGGACAAATGGTTGAGTGATCATTGCTCCAAACAGTGGAAGTTAGGTAGTAGTTTTCTGTGTCTGTAATGTATTCAACCAAATGGCCGCATGAATTCAAATTTGAAATTTTTGAATGAAATTTGGTGAGTGTTCTGAGCACTTTCTTGAGTGTCTATGGTTTCTTGGAAAAGTCAAGGTGAATTGTTTTGAGTGGTTTTTGCAAAATGGTGATCTTAGTACATACACTTGATTCAATTTTGAATTGTCCTTTAAATATATTTGAAAATAGTTTCTGTGAGTTTCTAAAGTGGGCTTGGGTTCACTTTGACTTGGTCTAGCAAAGGGTGAAAATAAATGGAAATGTTTCTATTAGAAATTCTTTACTAGGAACAAACAAAGTGGCCTAGTGGTTAATTTTGGTCAAAATGACCATTTGATCATATGCTTTATATTTGATTTCCTTTGCTTTGGATTTTGTTTGGAAATGGCCTAGGTGATGTAGTATTCATCTTTAAACCATTTCTTATCATTTTTAGCAAACGCAGATGCCAATTTCACTCAATCATATACTAATGCAAATCACACATACATTCATATTCAATTTAGTAATAAAAGTTTTTGTTAACCCTAAACTTGGGTGATTAGAACTTGATAATCTTAATTAATATTTTGGGGTGTTACAAACCTTCCCTCCTTAAACAAAATCTCGTCCCGAGATTTAAGAAAACTAGGAACTAAAGAGATTTGGAAACTCAGTCCTAATGTAATATTCTCGCTCCCAAGTAGGTTCTTCTTCAGTATGGTTGCTCCACTGGATCTTGAGAAACTTGATACTCCGGGTCCTAGTGGTTCTGAAGGCTTCTTCCAAAATACGAATAGGTACTTCATGATAGGTTAGATCCTGGTTGATATCTATGGCTCGGTGATCGATGTTCTTGAACACTTTGGTCTTCTCCGGAACTTCTAGGCATTTGCGAAGTAACGAGATATGGAACACATCATGTATGGATGACATCTCCTCTAGCAGTTCCAGTTGATATGATACTTCTCCTTAGCGATTCAAAATCTTGAAGGGTCCAATATATCTGGGGGCTAACTTCCCTTTTAGACGAAAACGCTGCATTCCTTTCAGGTGTGATACTTTGAGATATACAAAATCTCCGGCATTGAAGGCCAGGTCTCTATGTCTCTTGTCAGCATAACTCTTTTGTCTGGATTGGGCGGTCTTGAGGTGTTCATGGACTTTGTGAACCTTCTCTTCGGCTTCTCATAGGATGTCGGGTCCTAAAATCTGACTCTCCTACTTGCGACCAATTCAAGGGCGTACGACACTTCCTTCTATATAGAAATTCAAATGGGGCAATTTACATACTAGCTTGATAACTGTTGTTGTATGAGAATTCTACGGAAGGCAGACAATCTTCCCATTTTGATTCATATTCTAACACACAAGCTCTTAACATATCTTCTAAGATTTGGTTGACTCTTTCGGTTTGTCCGTCGGTCTGCGAGTGATAGGCTGTGTTGAAGTTCTACTTGGTTCCTAATCCTTCTTGGACTTTCTGCCAAAATCTTGAGGTAAATTGGGTTCCTCGATCCAACACTATGGTCTTAGGGGTTCCATGCAAACTAACGATTCTAGCAATGCATAGCTCTGCTAGCTTCGAACTCTGGTAGGTGGTCTTGACAGGTATAAAATGGGCTACCTTGGACAGTCTATCAACTATGACCCAAATAGAGTCATTTCCCCTACTAGAAGTAAGCAAACTGGTGATGAAATCCATTCTGACAGAATCCCATTTCCATTCTGGAATCTTCATTGGTTGCAAAAGTCCTATGGGTCATTGATATTCCGCTTTGACTCGCAGACAGATATCACACTTAGCTATGTAGCTTCCAATTTCTCTCTTCATATTGTGCCACCAAAATTGCTCCTTCAAATCCTGATACATCTTTGTTCCTCTGGGATGGATAGAATAAAGAGTATCATGAGCTTCCTGCATGATAACTTGCCTCAGCTCGGAATCTGCTGGCACACAGATATGTAGGGGTTCCGCGCATGAAAACAATAAATTTTTACCCTACACCCCTGAACCCCTGATGTTGCCAGGACCTATCTATTTGTAATACAGTAACAGGAGGGGCTTTTCACGAACTTACCCTTGAAGACGGAAAAGCGTTATCAACGCTCAGGAGAGCATGGTTCATGTAGATGAGCCGAAGCCGACCTCAAGGTCATGATGAAGTCCTCTCACTCCCTTGGACCCAACGACTTGAGTGCCTCAAGTGCGACACCTCGCGGGGACTTACACACGTCCGGTGCCTGACGATGACTCCCGCTTCCCTGATCCAGCAGCAGTTGCGGAAGTAGAGCTCCTGGATCCGAATCATGCAGCGCAACGGTGCTCCGCGGTGAACATGTCTCTCGTTCGCGCAGTCCGACCTTGGGACCACGGTCACGAGAGAGAGAGAATATCAATTGGAGGTCTCCACAAAAGTGAGAAGACCTATATTGAATATTGTGTGTATTTATCTGGCCAAATACCCCCACTATATATAGGGGGAGGGGAGGTACTACCTCCCTCAAAGTCCTGGGGTGGGACTAAAGGAGAGGAGAGGGGGAGGGGGTGGCGCCACCGGCCACCCCATGGGCCCCGTGCGGGGGGCTAGCCCACTAGGGCGCCGGCCTCCCCACTTGGCCCTTCTCCCTCTTGCATTTTCCCTAATGGGCCCTCTCCCCTCCGGGAATTGGCCCATTAAGCCTTTTGACCTTTTAAATTGATTTTATCTTTATTAAATAATTATGAATAAATTATTAAATCAATATTTAACTTTCATTCATATATTATTCAATCTCTATGGCTATGGAACACTTCCACCTCCACTCCGGACATCCTCCGGACTTACCGAAACCCTTTCGGTTTTCTCTCTACTATTCTTCGGTGATTCTACCGATCCTATAAACACTCTCTAATAATCATCAAGCCCTTGAGCGTGATACCCCACGGTTCGGGAACACTCCAGGCATGGTCGGGACACTCCCACACGAATGATCGACATAGGGACCTGGATGGCCATGTGACCCCTGTGCGTTCCACGAAGATCTTTCATCGTTTGAACTGGGACAATCGTGTCTTATTCCCTTTGTCTCTCGATACTTGCATTGCCTGAGATCTGATCAACGACATCACCATGTCGTGTTCAATCTCGTTACCGAACTATGCTACTTGACTCGTTCCGACAAGTGATATACATGTGATCAAATCATACGCTGCGCAGCTATTGGATATAACTTCCGATTGGTCCCTTGAGTGTCTTTCCATCACATGGACGGACAAATCCTGCTCTTGACATATATTGCCTCTACGATTTCCTCCGAGTACCTAAACACACCTTTATAAACACTGTATTACCAAGTGGCGCTTGATGCTATCTAAGCACTCTCGGGAGACAGTGATTGATATAGCCTCACAGTCTAAGGAATAGTCGACGAGGATCCATTTCTAATCATCATAACTTGAACTTTGTGACATGATTGGGTCATGATGTTTAGATTGGGTATTAGTTCATCATCTCATTCTCAAAATGAGTTGACTCCATTTCCAACTGGCATAAATGCCACATGATCAAGAAACATGATCCTCTGTTGACCAATGAACCAGTGACTAGAGTTTCACTAGGAACCCCTGGTTGTTTATATATCACACGTGTATTGATGTTTCCACTCAATACAGTTATAGCATGATATAAAACTTAATCATAAACTATATGAAATATGATAATAGTCCTTATTACTATTTATCTCTAGGGCATATTTCCAATAGTCTCCCACTTGCACTAGAGTACAAATACACTAGGTGCATTTATTCTGTAATCATTGGCACCATATATCCGGTATCCTGAACATGCTTGCTCATGGAAGAGGTTGAGTGTTGGGTCTGTACTTTACAGTCCCAAATCCTTTGCAACTTACTAATGTCACCTTGATTGACATTAATACTTTATCATCACATGATAACATCTGTGTGTATGCACTGTCGCTATGGCATCAGAACGAGGCCTAATTCCAGGAGCCTAGAGTGACTTTAGATCAACCTCGAGGGCTTTCTAATGGGCACTGTGCCCTGGGACACATCATTCTATGTTAAAAGTGAACTAGCCCTATTGGGTTCGCAGCATAGAAAACAAAAAAATTCCTACGATGGGAACTATACGCCAAGATCTATCTACTAGATGCAAGCAACGGGTGGATATACATCCATAGAGAACTTACCCTCGAAGACAACAAAGCTTTGTTAACGAGATGGAACTCTTGGATGATGTAGTCGTACACTTGCCGATCTCAAGATCGTGATGAAGTCCAGCAGGTCCGGCTCCAGCACGTCCATCAGATCCAGCTCCAGCAAGTCCAGTACCACCAAGTCCAGCACCACAAAGCAGCGGTGCATCTGTGATCGCACACACGTCTAGTACCCCGACAACCTCCGTCCCTCGCTCCAGCAAAGCAGCGGAAGCAGCAACTCCTTTCTAGATAAAGCCACCGGGAACATGTATCTTGCTAATCCGAGACCATGGGGAATAACTAGAGGGGGGAGAGATCCTTCACAAGGAGGTATGTCTTGTGAGGAGGAGAGGGGGGCACCCAAGGACCATGGCGTGGCAGCCATGGTGGTGCCCCCACCTCTTCCACATTCATGTGGGTGGAGCTCCCAGTCCCATAAAAAGCCTCCACTCAATATTCCACTCACACATGCATTAAATTTCCACCAAATTTAATACAAGCTCTCATTAAATAAAACTATTTTATTTATTTTATTCAGAATTTTATTAATTACATTAATTAACAAACATTCACATAAAACCCCCTGCAACATTTCAATATCACATGCAGAACCAGTTTCAGCAATTTCACCCGAAACAATTCCGGTTTCCATCGAAATGATTCCAGCGCTTTCTTAAATCTTTATCTGAAACATATTTGCTCCAAATGATGTCGGTATCCCTTAAGTGTGTCACCCTATGGTTCACGAATAATGCAGACATGATCGAGACCCCTCTCCGATCAATAATGAACAGCGGGACCTGGAGATCCGTACTGACTCCTGCACATTCAACGATGACTTCTGTGATCGTGAGAACCTTTAACGTCAGCAATTTAATCCCTTTGTCTCATGATATAATACATTTCCGAGATTCGATCATCGGTATCAAAATACCTAGTTTGATCTCGTTACCGACATGCACTGTTTTCTCGTTCCCGTGATATAACATTCTAGTTATCACATCACTTGCTTGCAAGCTATTTCAATGTGATATCACCGAGAGGGCCCAGAGTATATCTATCCGTCATCGGGATGGACAAATCCTACTCTTGATCCATGAGCCTCAACATAACACCTTCGTAGCACTAAACCCACCTTTATAGTCACCCTGTTACGGTGTGACATTTGATGTTATCAAGATACTCTTCCAGTATTAGCAATTAACATGATCTCATGGTCTAAGGACTAAGATTACTTCGTATGATGTTATAGCAATATAAACATAATGACTCTGATCATAATGCTATACTTCGGATAAATGGTCATCACATCATTCCACCAATGTTGTGACCTTTTTATTAACAACATCCAATGTCCATGATCAGGAAACCTTGATCATCGTGTTAATCAACGAGCTAGTTTTATGAGAGGCATTACTAGGAACTTTGTATTTTGTTTATTAAACACACATGTATTAACGTTTCGAATTAATACAATTATAGCATGCAAAATAAACATTTATCATAAACATGGAATAAGATAATAACCATTTTATTATTGCCTCTCGGGCATATTCCCTCCAGTCTCCCACTTGCACTAGAGTCAATAATCTAGTTTGAAAAACTTTGCGTATTGAAAACCTTTAGCTTTCTTGTGTTGCATATACGCGATTGCTAGTGGTTAACATAATCTCCGGATCTGGCAGTTTCAGGTCTGTGTGTATTCGCATGTCTTTTTGCGTCTCTACGCATCACTCATTCTCAAATGAGATGGCATTGTATAAATTTGGTCCTTTGGTGAGACCTTTAGTTTGTTTGGGTTAAAACTATGTTGATATTATTGTCATACAATATATCTTCATAGTATTAGCCCACTTTGAACCACACCTAGTTTGATAACAAACTACTTAACACAAATGCCCTCCTGTGCTGCTACTATAGCAGTCATATACTTAGCCTTTTGTTGTAGTATCCGTCACAATGTCTCAACTTTGGAACTCATCCGAATGCGTCATGCAACATCCTTTCCATTACATTGTGCCACCCATAGTCTAAATTGAGATAAATTTAATTTGTATCTTGTGAAAAAACTAGTATCAATGTAACACTTTACAATGAACTACCTTTAACTATTTGTCACTTATACATGATATATTCTTAGTTCTTCCAAATCTCATAAGAATATCTTTACTATCGTCCAATGATCATCTTATGAATCATTCTGGTATGTGCTCATAACATATACAACATGTGACATATCTGGATATATACATATCATGGTATAATCGACCAAAATATTCATGTGATTTTACTCACCAAGTGTTGAAGCACTTGAATCTTGATACAATCCTTTCCATGCAGCAAGAACCTTTCTTGTTGTTTCCATATTGAACCCTTTCAATATCTCGTATATGTACGTCTGGCATAACCATATTAGCGCGTCAATCTATCCATATAGACATTGATGCCAAATATTATGGTTTTGCCCAAGTCTTTCATTGAAATCCTATTTTAATGAAATTCTTAACTTGTGTCAATAAAAGATACATCATTTCCAATCAACAATATGTACTCTACATAATGTATTGGAAATTTTTCTCAGCGCTCCCACTTAATTTCTTGCAAATACAAGAATCTTCAGCATCTCCGATGAAATTAAACTCCTTTAACATTTTCATCATGGTGAAGATTCCAACTCCGCTATGCTCACTTCAACTATTGAAGTTTGCATGCCCTTTTAGCACGCTTTGAATTAACAAAACCCTTCGGACCGTGTCATGTAAACGTCCTAGGTAACCATTCTATTATAAGAACCTTGTTTTGTTTATTCAACTACCATATACCCAATTATATGTAGTGGTTGCTACATTAATCCGTCAAGACTAAATATCGCTATGAAAGATCAAATCTTGTCATAGTCAACTCCTTGAACATTGCCGTAAACTTCTTTCTGACATGTCAACTATTTCATAGATGTTAAACACCCATGTCTATTTCTTTATAGATCCAAACACGACCGATAGGCTTCACGCCTTTCCGGAGGGTCTTCCAAGTTCAGAAACTTGATTTCTCGTGTATGGATACTATCACGGATTCTATGACTTCTAGTCATTTTAATGAGCCAGGGCCCATCATCGCTTCTTTGCATGTAGTCGGTTCATCATTGTCAAAACAATAATGACTTCTGTTTCAAATCTTACTATTTGATTCTTACCGACCCACATGGTTCAATAGGAACTCTAATCTCAAGATCACACCCTTTGTAATCACGGGAGCCATGAGCATTGTGGCTGCCACTGGGACACTTTCTGGCGCTGCGCTACTTAGCACATATAGCTAAGGTTCAACAACCTTATCAAAGTTCTATTGTCCTCCCACTTAACTTTTCACGAAAAAATCCTTCTCAAGAAACTTGACGTTCCAAGCGACAAACTCTTTTGTCCTTGGTGTTATGGAGAAATTCCCAACAAATTCTTTGGGATAACTTACAAAGATGTGCTTATCCGACTTTGGTTGTAAACATTTTACTTATGCATAGCATACCAAAATTTAAGAAAAGACAATTCGGGTTTTATCCCAAACCATAACTCATATGGTGTCATTTCAACAGATCACGATGGTGCTCTTTTCAGTGTAAAACTGGTTGTCTCTAAAGCTTTAATCCTTAAAACATAATGGCAGTTTTATGAATGACACCTTTGATCTTACCATGTCAAACAAGGTTTGATTTGATCTCTCGAACATACCAAACTCCTGTGGTTTATTGGGAAATGCAAATTCATGGAACAATTCCTGAAATCTTAGGTGTTTTGATAAACCCGTAACTCAAATATCTTCCTTTATGATCAAATCATAAACTCTTTTATTTTCTTGTTACAAGTTCACTTCATCTTGAAAGTCTTTGAACAATTTTCAAATGTTTCATACTTCTTCCTTATTAAGTGAATATATAGATAGATTCACTCAAATTTCTGGAGAAAGCATATGAAGCAAAAAGATCCATCGCAGATGGCTACACATAATGGACTATATACATCAACATGCATAATATTCAATAAGTTAGTCATCTATTCCTCTTTGGCCTATGGACGGAGTTTCAATTATCTCGAGGAAAGTTTCACAAGCGTCAATTGATCAAAATCAAAAGACTCAAAAAATTCATCAACATGGAGTTTCTTCATGTTTACTTTCCAATATAATTCAAACAGCGATGTCACTTCATAAGTGATCTTCCAATCATTTGTCTTACGACATTTTAGCAATAATATTTATGTATGTGATTTCTCCAACTATACTTGTAAAAGTTCATCCATCCTTTATGGAATACGATAATTATTTGAACAACCATTGTTCTCGTAATACCGAAATAAAATTACAATTATTAAAACAAATCTTGAAGGCTAGGCTTGACGACAACGAAAAACACAATAACACTTTAATTGTTTTCGATGAACATCATCACTTATTCTCTTGCTAGTTGCTTAGGCCGCTGCAGTTCATGAATTGTGTTGTTCTGTATGACAAGTCACACCAACCAATTCGGTATCCAATACCGGTATCCAATACCTCAGAACCACATTGTTTAACAAGCAAGGAATACAGCCATAACATGTATATCTTCTATATACCTAAGTTGGACATCTCCAAACTTTTCTTTTCTGCCAAATATTTTATAGATTCTCTTTCAACAATTCCTTTTCTTTTAAAAGAATCTATCAACATCAATAGTGGTGTCATTCACATGACACATAGTACAAAGTGTATATATTCAAATACTAATACATATGGACTTGCACTTTGAAGTGGATCACCATCATCAAATGTTTGGTGTTCTTTCAGAAATCCATTCTTTAGTAATCTATTAGTGCAGTAAACATTTTACTTACATCTTCTATTCATCCTTATCATGACAACTTTCATGATCAAGCTACTATAGCCTATAAGAAAGAATCGCGAGTATAATGTTAGTTCCCAAAACCTTTTTTGAGATCCAGATGCCTAGCATCTCCATCCTTCACAAATTCTCATATAATATTAGAACATGTATTTTTCTAAATTGTACTCCATCATAATGCAACCAAAAACATTGTTTCAGATATCACAATATCTTCCACACATGATGGTTTCTGAAACAATTATTCAGCTCCTAGATAATCTTGATATTAAAACAACTTTTGAATATCAAAAATCATGAAGGCAATCATGATACTTTAGATACTAACACTGGAATTCTTACTCTTGATTTAATACTACTTATTAAACTTCATGGAGTAAATAGAATTTGCTGAAAGAATGCAATAGGACTTCTAAACTTTAAATTGACATTCAAAAACAATACGATACTAGTTCGTAAAGTAAATATCTAGAATTCTACAATTCTATTATCTCAATTAAAACTAAGCATAAGGTAGTGAATAGATGCCAATGACTACAACAAATTATGCAAATTCACTTTGATTTAGTTTATGACAAATTGTGTTCAATTAATCCAAATTAGAAATGAACTCCCACTCAAAAACGACATCCCTCGTGCCTTTTTGGTGATGATATGAACCAAATCCACTACACCAAGTCCGATCATCACGAGAGTCGGTGTAGCTTCAAAGGCGAGCATCAATATGGGCATCACATCAACTATATGACTCATGCTTAACCTTTTGGTCCGTGTTCCGAGGCCATGTCTGTACATGCTAGGCTTGCCAAGTAAGAACCTTAGTATTTGCGTGTGTAAAACTGTCTTACACCCGTCGTATGAAAGCGTAGAGTCGAGAACACCCGATCATCACGTGATGTCTGGAAACACGATCCATAAAACGGTGCATACTTAAGGAAGAGCACATTTTATCTTGATATCTAAATGAGGGATCATCTTATAATGCTACCAAAAGAGCCAAACTAGCAATATAAGATGCAAACATCTAATGTGTAAAGTGAGATGATATGGGCCATGCATTTTATCTCTATCATTTGCATCGTGGTATGATCTCTATCATTCCTTTGTGTGTAAGGCCAAGGTCTATGGAAATTACACGTTAAGTGTGTTGTAAGAGTATCTATCATACATCTACTTACAACATTACCATATCATGACACTAGCCCAGCAACAATGTAAACTAGACGCCTCTAATTTATCCATTGCAAGTTTTACGTGGCTTAGGGCTTTCGGAGATAGAGCCGGTCTTACCTACGAACATGGAACCACAACGAGGATTACCAATTTATTAGCAACTCGTTATAAATCAGATATTTACTATAGTAGGAGAGACAGACACCCGCCAGCACTTATGCAAAACTAGTTGCATGTCAGTCGTGGAACCGGTCTCATGTGCGATGACATGTAAGGTTGGTCCGGGTCACTTCATCCCACTATGCCACCAATATCCAAAATATATGAAAGAATCAATAACATGATCATCATCGCCCACATATAAACATACGTGTACTACCCGTGCAAAGCACCTACGCATAGATCAGGCTCTGATACCACTATTGGGTTCGCAGCATAGAAAAAAAAATTCCTACGATGCGAACTATACGCCAAGATCTATATACTAGATGCAAGCAACGGGTGGATATACATCCATAGTTAACGAGTTGGAACTCGTGGATGATATAGTCATACACTTGCCGATCTCAAGATCGTGACGAAGTCCAGCAGGTCCGGCTCCAGCACGTCCATCAGATCCAGCTCTAGCAAGTTCAGCACCACCAAGTCCAGCACTTTAAAGCAGCGGTGCATCCGTGATCGCACACACGTCCGGTACCCCGACAACCTCCGTCCCTCGCTCCAGCAATGCAGCGGAAGCAGCAACTCCTTTCCAGATAAAGCCACCGCGAACATGTATCTCGCTAATCCGAGACCATGGGGAATAACTAGAGGGGGAGAGAGATCCTTCACAAGGAGGTATGTCTTCTGAGAAGGAGAGGGGGGCCACCCAATGGCCATGGCGTGGCAGCCATGGTGGTGCCCCCACCTCTTCCACATTCATGTGCGTGGAGCTCCCACTCCCATAAAAAGCCTCCACTCAAAATTCCACTCACACATGCATTAAATTTCCACCAAATTTAATACAAGCTCTCATTAAATAAAACTATTTTATTTATTTTATTTATTTTATTCAGAATTTTGTTAATTACATTAATTAACAAACATTCACATAAAACCCCCTGCAACATTTCAATATCACATGCAGAACCAGTTTCAGCAATTTCACCCGAAACAATTCTGGTTTCCATTGAAATGATTCCAGCGCTTTCTTAAATATTTATCTGAAACATATTTGCTCCAAATCATGTCGATATCCCTTAAGTGTGTCATGCTACGGTTCGCGAATAATGCATACATGATCGAGACCCCTCTCCAATCAATAATCAGCAGCGGGACCTAGAGATCCGTACTGACTCCAACATATTCAACAATGACTCTTGTGATCGTGTGAACCTTTAAGGTTGTAACTAAATCCCTTTGTCTCACGATATATTACATGTCCGAGATTTGATCATCAGCATCCAAATACCTAGTTTGATCTCGTTACCGACATGCACTCTTTTCTCGTTCCCGTGATATAACATTCTAGTTATCACATCACTTGCTTGCAAGCTATTTCAATGTGATATCAACGAGAGGGCCCAAAGTATATCTATCCGTCATCGGGATGGACAAATCCCACTCTTGATCCATGAGCCTCAACATAACACCTTCGTAGCACTGAACCCACCTTTATAGTCACCCTGTTACGGTGTGACGTTTGATGTTATCAAGATACTCTTCCGGTGTTAGCAATTGACATGATCTCATGGTCTAAGGACTAAGATTACTTCGTATGATGTTATAGAAATATAAACATAATGACTCTAATCGTAGTGCTATACTTCGGATGAATGTTCATCACATCATTCCACCAATGTTGTGACCTCGTTATTAACAACATCCAATGTCCATGATCAGGAAACCTTGATCATCTTGTTAATCAATGAGCTAGTTTATATGAGAGGCATTACTAGGAACTTTGTATTTTTTTATTAAACACACATGTATTAACGTTTCCAATTAATACAATTATAGCATGCAAAATAAACATTTATCATAAACATGGAATACGATAATAACCATTTTATTATTGCCTCTCGGGCATATTCCCTTCAAGCCCCGCCATAACATTATACAACACTTTAGATGGTACCCTTATCTATTATTATAAATGTATTCATCGAAACACGAGTGCACTCTGTGCAACTTTCGATGTTTTGTTCACCTCACTTCCTACTTGACTTTCATCGGTATTTACAGGAGTTTCCAACATATTCCCTTATAACATAACTCTTTATGCTTTAAGATATGTCATCCTTTATGGATTTGGAAAATATGTCTGCACTTATCTTATTAGACACTGCGGATAAACTTAGCTCAACGTTCCGTGATTCAAACTTAATCACTTTTAAATGTTTCTTATTGGATCACATATTATGCTACGTTATCATCATGGTTTTCTAAGATAGAACCTATGTCTCAACATAGTGGATGATGATCATCCTTTTCTTTCAACCATTGCTGTTAAACTTAATGCTATTCCTAACTTGAGTTATTAAGGACCAGTTCCTTAATTAACTTCTATTCTGAAACCCTTTTCAGAATCCCTTAAGGAATACTACATAATATCATAATACACTTATTATCAAATTCTACCCCTTATAAATCATTATTTATCGGTACTTGC
The DNA here is from genome assembly GCA_910589775.1 of Avena eriantha. Classification (NCBI taxonomy): domain Eukaryota; kingdom Viridiplantae; phylum Streptophyta; class Magnoliopsida; order Poales; family Poaceae; genus Avena; species Avena eriantha. Next base: position 502,186,117 of record OU342743.1, read on the forward strand.
GCTTTTATTCTTAACACACTTAAGAATCACTCCTATAAGCTCCCACTCAAAATATGTTCCTAACATATTTGGGTATGAGTCACTACTCTTACTCAAACTATGTTCCGACATATTTGAATTTGAGACTTATATTGCTCCCACTCAAAAAATATGTCATTCACATATTTTTTTAGGAAGACTTTCATAGCTCTCACTCAATTTCATGCAAATTACATATCTACTCACTATTTTCAAGAACTTCAATTTTTTTTGATCAAATATCAAGCATGGAGATTTACTATGAGGTACTAGTACTTTTACTAATTTTAAATCCACTGGATATTAAGCACACATGAATAAAATTCATTTGAATTCATCCAATACTTGACAAATTGTGCCTTTGTCATTCACCCCATTTTCTACTATGGCTTTGCAGTCATTTGGGAAAATCCAAGTAACCCATTTTTACTTGTGAGATTCAGCAACGAATTGCTTTCTAATCTCAAGGGAATTTTGCTTTGGGATTTCTCATTATTCTAGTTTACCATTATTTCCTTAGTAGTTCGTAGGTATGTCATATTCCAAGAGTCATGAAAAATGATTCACAAATATCTACATACTAGATATGGATTACATTTTGAATCCTACTTCATGTAGTGAAAACTCCAGTGGGGAAAACACGATGATCATTATCATTCATTCTTTCCTTTGTGAAGAGACTCGTTCAGGAACTTTGTCCATTTAGCTTCTCAACACTCCGATGCAGGGATTTGAATCCTCATCGTGTTTCACACTATCTTCCATTTGCTCCATAATCGAGAAATATCACTAAAAGTGAATTTTCTCAAGAATGCACCAAAATCTAAGCAATACAAGTTTTGCTTCTTTTGGTTTTAGCTATGGATTTCGTATTCAAAGTTTCCAATTAATACTCTACAATGACTTATTCTCTATTGTTTTGGTTATATTGAATAACCCTAAAACTTTTACAACGATCCATACTAGATATGGAGCCGCTTTCATGAATTCAAATGGTTCACTATATATTCTAATTGAGTGCTAACTATTACTAGCTAATGGTCTCTACATCTACACTACAACGATTTATTTGGTGCCATTTATTTACCCATTTTGATATCTAATATCATGTTGTGATGCTTTGCATTTTGACATTTCAAAACGCTTTGCATTCCACAATTTCTTTGATGCCAATCTTATAATGTTGAATTTCATTACTTTTGATCAAATCATAGTAATTAGATTCTCTTTTATATTTATACCCTTTGTTCATGAAACACCTTGATCATATCAAATAGTTTCATAATCATGTTTCCTTTGGTAAACTACTTTACACTTTTAAACAAACATATAATGATAATTACCAATTTTTTTAAAACACAATACATCGAATATGTATTTACTTTTAACAATTCATTAAAACACTTTATATTCAAGTAATACACGGTGTTTAAGTTATTTTGCTGAACTTAGGCATGATTTATATGTGATAAGAAATCGAATGACTTTCACATATTATCACATAACTTTGAAATTTAAACAATGGTTTCATTCATTAATGAATATCATTTAAGTTGGGTATTTTAAGGCATTTCAATATTTGAGAAATGTTTATGCATTATCAATTAGTTTCAAAACAAGCAGGATAATTCACATATAATCAAAGAAGATATCAACACAAATAGAAATCATTGATAAAAGTGGAACAACTATTTGTTACAGACTCATATGAATAATCGTCTCACAAAGTATGAGACACACTAAAGAAGGTCATAATATTATGATTACAATAACTATCCAAAACATAAACAAAGTGATAAATGTCGAGGGAGGGTGTCGTCGGCCATCATCGTCATGCTCGCCATCAACACGCAATGTCACCTCCTCTCCAACAAGCACCTCTCATGCAGAAGGACCTGTTTTCAGCAAAACATAACAAGTATCAAATATACTTAACACTGGAAATGTGTTTGCAAGATTATAACATTTATAAAATTTTATATGAAATATATACCTTTGTCATTGATGACCTCAGCGACATTTGGTTCAACCAACACATTCCTGAGATATGTTACGAATCGGTGGAATTACATTGATTCCGCATCGCCTCTCATAATGCAAGTCCTGACTTGTGCTTGGTATAGCTTGGTGGTAGCGACTGCAGCACAACGCCATTTGCAAAAGAGCCCGTCATCCAGCTATCCAGGAAGTATGCAGGCCTCATGTACATATCATGCATGCGCTCCAAGTGGTCGTCAAGTGATGAGTTCTCCTCCATCTTAATGGAGAGGAAGTCTCCCATCATCTCATGCTCCCATATGCGTGCTTCTTCCACGAATTGTGTCCTAAGCTGTAGCATTACCGTACGAGGGTTGACATCACCCATGAAAGGCCACAGCTCATCCACCATTCCGAAATGCATTGTAACTGAAATGAAGGAGGCCACTTCCCGACGGAGATAGCGGTCTTCCCGCTGCTCTAGGGTCTCTAAGTCAATGGGCTGATCCAAATCCATCCCGTCGAGTATGTAGTCGACCACGTCATTCTCACTAATGAGAACGTGGAGACGCGCAACCCATATAGAGAAGTTTGATCCATCTAATCTGAGCTTCTCTCCTTCTAACCAATCAATCGTTCACAGGAAAGGTGGCATCGGGGAGAACTTTTCTACATTTACAATTGCAAAAAGGAATTTAGACTAAGTTTATAATTAAATGAGTTAATAATAACTCCACTCAGAAACACCTATCCCCATAACGGTTCCTACTGATAACACGACCCCTATCAGCCACATCTCCCCCGATCGTCACGGCCATCAATGTGGGTTCAAGGGTGGACGCTAAACGTCGGTCACATCATTCATGGGACTCGTGCTTGATCTTTCGACCATCCACGTTCTGAGGCCATGTCTGCACATGCTAGGCTCGCCAACTCAACCTTAGTGTATTCGCTGTGCAACATGTCTTACACCCACTGTATGCGAACGTAGATATGTCTAACACCCACACCTGTACCGTGGATCGCCTCATGCCGAGGAACTTTCTTGGTGGTGCACACTAAGGGAGAACACAATCGTTGGTAATTTTTTAATAGGGATCATCTTATTATTCTACCGTCGAGTATCTAATACTAGCACACAATAAGATATACAAACAATAACATTGAATGTAAATGCGATGTGATATGGTCCTTCACGTCGTGATCTCCATCTGTCGTTACCGGATTCCCGCGCCATAGACACCAGGGTACCAGTGTCATTCCGGCGTGGTAGTCCATCACCTCCGTGAAAATCTACTACTACGTAACATAAGGTAATCACTTTACCTTTGCCATAACCATATCACAAAGCAACGCCCCTTGCAAAAAAAGTTAGATGCCTCTACTTTATCTTTGCATGTGTTACGTGGCTGAATGGGCTTTCGCACAAGAACCGTTCTTTCCTACGAACTTTCAGCACAATTCTGATCAAGTAGTTGTCTCTACTACACCCCTTTCAGGGCCCTCCGTTGCAAATGGCATACCAACTAATGCGAGAGAGACAGACACCCCCTAAGCCACTTTATACGGTACAAGCCATATGTCAAGCGTGGACCAGTCTCGCAAATGAACACGTAAAGTCGGTTGGGGGCCGCTTCATCAAGCATTACTGTGGTATACACAAGTACACATGGGAGGGGAACAACTAAAAGATGAATGCCCACACGCTACATCTACTGTGTTCTACCCGTACTAGCATTACTACGCATAGATCTAGCTCTGATACCACTGTAGGGGTTCCGCGCATGAAAACAATAAATTTTTACTCTACCCCCATGAACCCCTGATGTTGCCAGGACCTATCTATTAGTAATACAATAATGGGAGGGGCTTTTCGTGAACTTACCCTTGAAGACCGAAAAGCATTGTCAACGCTCAGGAGGGCGTGGTTGATGTAGATGAGCCGAAGCCAACCTCAAGGTCGTGATGAAGTCCTCGCGCTCCCTTGGCTCCAACGACTTGAGTGCCTCAAGTGCGAGACCTCACGGGGAGTCACACACGTCCGGTGCCTGACGATGACTCCCGCTTCCCTGATCCAGCAACAGCTACGGAAGTAGAGCTCTAGGATCGAAATCCCGCAGTGCGACGGCGCTCCGCGGTGAAGATGTCTCTCGTTCGCGCAGTCCGAACTTGGGACCACGGTCACGAGAGAGAGAGAGAGAGAGAGAGAGAGAGAGAGAGAGAGAGAGAGAGAGAGTATCAATTGGAGGTCTCCACAAAAGTGAGAAGACCTTTATTGAATATGGTGTGTATTTATCTGGCCAAATTCCCCCACTATATATAGGGGGAGGGGAGGTACTACCTCCCTCAAAGTCCCGGGGTGGGACTAGAGGAGAGGAGAGGGGGACGCACCGTCGGCCAGCCCATGGGCCCCACGCGCGGGGGGGGGGGGGGGGAGGGTGGCTGGCCCACTAGGGCGCCGGCATCCCCTCTTGGCCCTTCTCCCTCTTGCATTTTCCCTAATGGGCCCTCTCCCCTACGGGAATTGGCCCATTAAGCCTTTTGACCTTTTAAATTGATCTTCTCTTTATTAAATAATTATGAATAAATGATTAAATCAGTATTTAACACTAATTCAATATTATTCAATCTCCGTGGCTATGGAACACTTCCACCTCCACTCCGGACATCCTTCGGACTTACCGAAACCCTTCCGGTTTTCTCTCTACTATTCTTCGGCGATTCTACCGATCCTATAAACATTGTCTAAGCATCATCAAGCCCTTAAGCGTTATACCCCATGGTTCGGGAACACTCCAGACATGGTCGGGACACTCCCGCACCAATGATCGACAGAGGGACCGGGATGGTCATCTAACCCCTGCGCGTTCCACAAAGATCTTTCGTCGTTTAAACCGGGATAGTCGTGTCCCTTTGTCTCTCGATACTTGCATTGCCCGAGATCTGATCAATGACATCACCATGTCGTGTTCAATCTCGTTACCGAACAATGCTACTTGACTTGTTCCGACAAGTGATATCCCTGTGATCAAATCACACGCTGCGCAGCTATTGGATATAACTTCCGAGTGGGCCCTTGAGTATCTTTCCGTCACATGGAGGAACAAATCCCGCTCTTGACATATATTGCCTCTACGATTTGCTCTGAGTACCTGAACACACCTTATAACCACTGTATTACCAAGTGGCGCTTGATGCTATCTAAGCACTCTCGGAGACAGTGATTGATATAGCCTCACGGTCTAAGGAATAGTCTATGAGGATCCATTTATAATCATCGTAATTTGAACTTTGTGACATGATCGGGTCATGATGTTTAGGTTGGGTATTATTTCATCATCTCATTCTCAGAATGAGTTTACTCCATTTCCAACTGGCATAAATGCCACATGATCAGGAAACATGATCATCTGTTGACCAATGAACAAGTGACTAGAGTTTCACTTGGAACCCCTGGTTGTTTATATATCACATGTGTATTGATGTTTCCACTCAATATAGTTATAACATGATATAAAACTTAATCATAAACCATATGAAATATGATAATAGTCCTTATTACTATTTGTCTCTAGGGCATATTTCCAACAGTATCCCACTTGCACTAGAGTACAAATACACTAGCTAAGGACGCCATGTCTTCAATGCTAAAACTACGGCTGGTAGTTCAAGGTCATGGGTAGGGTAGTTTTGCTCATGTTGCTTTAGTTGTCAGGACAAATATGCTATGACTTTGCCTTCCTGCATCAACACACATCCGAGACCAATCTTGGATGCATCACAATACACATCAAAAGACTTCTTGATATCCGACATAATCAGAATTGGGGCTGAAATCAATCTCTTCTTGAGCTCTTGAAAACTTGCTTCACATTTATCCGTCCATTCAAACTTCTTATTTTTCTTCAACAACCAGGTCATCGGTCGTGCGATGCTCAAAAATCCTTCAACGAACTTGCGATAGTATCCCGCTAATCCAAAAAATGCATGGACTTGGGTTTGAGTGGTTGGGGCTTTCCATTCTTTAACATCTTTAATCTTGGCGGGATCAACAACGACTCTTCCTGCCGACACAATATGTCCTAGGAATCCTACTTCCTTCAACCAGAACTCACATTTGCTAAACTTGGCATACAACTGATGTTCTCTATGGGTTTCAAGGATGGTTCTCAAGTGTAGCTCATGATATTCTTCTGACTTGGAATAGATCGGAATATCGTCGATAAAAACAACAACAAACTTATCTAGGAAGATCATAAAAATCTTATTCATGAGATTCATGAAATAAGCGGGGGCATTGGTTAATCCAAGATACATGACCGTGTACTCATACAATCCATATCTGGTGGTAAAGGCGGTCTTTAGAATATCCGTTGCACGAATCTTGAGTTGATGATAACCAGTTCTAAGATTAATCTTAGAAAACACTCTAGCACCAGTCAACTGGTCAAACAAATCCTCTATCTTTGGAAGTTGGTACTTGTTCTTGATAGTGACATCATTCAGCTTCCAGTAATCCGTGGACAAACGGTAACCTCCATCTTTCTTATCCACAAATAATACTGGCGATCTCCATGGCGATGCGCTTGTTAAATCAGACCTTTCTCCAACATAGCATCAAGTTGTTTCTTCAGCACCACTAATTCCTATGGGTTCATACTATAAGGTCTCTGAACTATGGGTCCAATTCCAGGAATTAGCTCAATGATGAACTCGATATCCCGATCTGGGGGCATACCGGGCAATTCATCTGGGAACACGTCGGGGGTATTCGCAGACTACTCTGACTTGGTCTAGGGTTGGTTGGGATAGACTCTTGTTGCATTTGAATTGACGGAGCATCGTCTCAGATATATGCTCTACTGATACTCCAGTGCTACTGGTCATGGTTATGGCTTTCTTGGCACAGTAGATTTATCCTTTATGTTTCGACATCCAATCCATTCCTAGTACTACTTCCAAACCTTTGGTTCCAAGTACTATTAGATTAGCATAAAAATCTATTCGATGGATTCTGATAGGTATAGCCTTGCAAATGTTTCTAGCTTTGGTGGTTGAACCAGGTATTTGAACTATCATAACATGCTTCAATTTTGTTGGTTGAATCTTAATAGTGCATGAAAATTCTTCTGTAACAAACAAGTGTGATGCTCCAGAATCAAACAACACTCTTGCAAGTACTGAGTTAACAGAAAACATACCCAGCACGACATCTGGCACTTGCTGAGCTTCTTCAGCATTCATGTGGAACAAACGGCCGTTGCGGTTGAGCGAGTTCCCTAGGGAAAATCTCCTTCCAGGATGAACACGGCGTTGCTGCTGAGCAGGTGCATTCACATTGGTGGCTGCTACAAGCTTCTTGGGGCACTGATTGGATTCGTGACCCTTGACTCCACATTCAAAGCAAGTAATCTGGGACTTGTCTTTTCCTACAATAGGCACAACATTTCTTCCAGTCCTTGGGGCGGTATTGTTGTTGGTGGTGATGTTGTTGTTGGACTTGGCCGGTGCACGGTTGAAGTTATTAGAGTTGCTGGGGTTATTGTTGTGGTTTCCTCCAGACTTCAGGTTTCCTCCACTACGACTGGGATAGTTTGGACGGGACATAGGGGGTCTGTTGTTTCTTGGGGCATATCCTGCAGATGGGTTGGGGCGATACTTCTGGGTATGGTGGGATCCAGGCTGGTGCATCATGCAACGCTTACAGTTGTCATTGGCTTGGTTGATCTTCCCTTCCATCTGAATGGCAGAATCTACTAGCTCTTCTCGATCTGCAAAACGGATATTGACTAACACATTCTGCATCTCATCATGTAATCCATTTAGGAACCTTTCCTTCTTCTTTGCTTCAGTGTTAATCTCACCAGGGGCATATCTAGCTAGTGACAGAAATTTGTCATGGTACTCAACTACCGTCATCCTTCCTTGCTTCAGTTCCCTGAACACATCCCTCATCCTGGTGATCAAACGTTGGGGCACATGGGTCCGGCTTAACTTGATCTTGAATGCTTCCCAAGTCATCATCTGACCTTCGTTCATGGTACGGGTGCTATTCCACCAAGCTCTTGCATCTCCTGCCAGATAATGGGTGGCAAACAGTACTTTTTCATTGGCTTCAAGTCCTGCAACCTCCAAGTTGTTCTCCATGGTTTGAAGCCATTGATCAGCATCTCAAGGATCCTCAGACTTACTAAAGATAGGTGGGTTGGTATTCTGAAAGTTCTTAAGCTTGGATCCATGGTGATCCTGGTTTCCGTGACCTTGATTATTGTGGGCCATCTGAGCTATCTGTGGAAGAGTGGCTAGGTTGTCTTGGCGTTCGCCTCTACTAGCTTCATGGTTAGAAACTAGCATTTGTAGAATCTACAGCATCGGGTCCGGAGATGAACTGCTTCCTCCGGGATTTCCACGAGTCATCTAAAGATTGAGATAGATAATGAGATAAGAGGGAAATATCTAGGGTTCATGGTTTTGTTTCAAAAGATTTAAACTTTGAGTTTGACTCAAGTTTTGCAAACTAACAACTTCCTCTCATTAAGTCATTCGAAGAACACCATACAAACACACACCACAACACAAATAGAAACAGATGGTTTTAAGAACCATTCTGTGAAACTACGATACAGTGGGACCAATAGAACTCACTCCTACGGTAGTGCTCAAGTACATCTAATCATCATCAATGAAGTCGGAATCATCATCATCAGTGTGAAACTCCATGGCATCATCCTCCTGGTAGTCGTTGTCTTCGCTGATGTAAGAGTAAAGATCTCCCTGGATATCTTCACCTTCCTCCTCCTTTGCTTCAAGCTAGATTTCCTATTCACGGATGGTCTTCTCGAGAGTGGCTACCTTCTTGCAAAGACGATCGATGATGCGATCCTTCTTGTCACCCTGACGACGAAGTGATCGGCGCTCCTTGGCGAGGATTGCGTGGGTCTGGTCCTTCTTGACTACAATGGCATGGTTGTGGTTGGCGTAGGAACGGGCGTTGTCCAACTCGTTCTGCCTATCATACAACATGAAGTCAAGATTGTCCACCGGGTGTTTCAGCTCCGGGTGTCTTGGCATCTCCAAGGGCATTCCCATAGAATCACGCCTTGCGTAGTGAGCAAAGCGAGTTCCCTAGATCTGGTTGATGTTTTTCCCACACAGATGGGCAAGAGCTTCATGCATAGCCTTCTCTAATCCATCTAGCCAGTTGTTCTCCCTCAAGCTGAATTGGATCTTCTCCGAAGTGAGTGCTTCCATCTTGCCTCTGATATCTGCAACTATCAGCCATTGTAGATCTCCTCCTACGTGATCGTTGAGTTGTGCCCCAAAGAATTCCGGGTGCGGGCGCTCAAGATACTCCGACAGCGCATTTAGATCCCTCTCAAAGATCAGGTGGCCTCCGTTGCCCAGCTGGTAGAACTTGCAATACTGGACTTCCATCTATAAGAATTTAGGGTGAGTAAGTTAGTGAGGTGATCAAGTGTGTCAAATTTTATGTAGGAATGCAAGAATTTTTAAGGAACATGACTTTTTTTGAAAGAATCAAGGATAAGAGTGGGAATTGGTTTTCATAAATACTCACTTCTTTTGTTTTGAAAATAAGTTTTTGTTCGGACGTCCATTCTAACTAGGGTCTCCTATGGTCAGGATGGCTCTGATACCAACTTGTCAACACTCAGATTTTTAATCCCAGATGCCAGTTATGCCATACCTCGCAATCCCGGGATTACCATTTTTGCGAGACATAACAGATCTGGTACCATAGTACATCATCCATTACAAACCATGATAAGGACTTACAAATAAAGGATCTCATGATCCAGTCTTAATACAAATCAAGCAGCGGGAAATAAACGTAGTAGGGGCTCCATCTTCAGGGTCACATGCAATGCTGACGATGGGATATAATCCTAGTTGTCATAGACCTACTGTTGTCCATCATCCTGGTAGTCCTCCTCATAGTCTAGCCACGGGAATAGCCAGGGACAAAGCCATGAGTACTCTTTAAGTACTCACGAACTATCAATAACAAGTAATGTAGTTCTAGTTGGAATCTTAAGCTCTAGGTTTATTTGCAAAAAACCAGGTTTATCTCATACTGAGCTTAGAAGTAAACAAAACTAAGTTAATGTTCTAAATCACTTAAATGGGAACCTAATTTCCATGTCCACAATCCTATTGTGGTCAAGTCAAAGTCATAATTCAATTCACAAGTCATTTTGAAAACATTTGACAACAGAACAGTATGGCCAGTCCAACTGTCCATGACCATGGACGCGGCTATTCAAATAGTTTGGTGTAGAGGTGGTACACTTTCACCACAAAATTCGATACATCCATCAGGGATAGCCCTGAATCATCATACTTAGTAAGCGGATAATCAATCATAACCTGTCAATTACACACTCTAGTATAGGCACCTCTCCTATGAGCTTGGCCTCCCAGCCATGGCCATCTGTCATCCTAGGCACTGCATAGGTGGACATTCATCACGAGGTAGCCTCATCTCAACCTGTTTCCGCGAGGGAACCCATACTAAGGCATATAAACTTCTAGTTAAGCCTTACCCAATTCAGGTATTGTGGTTGTACGGTAGAATTGGAATGGTATCGCATCTGAACCCAACCATCAGTTTTTATAAAGGGCTAAGGATCATGCCTCAACATTTTCATCATCAAATCCTTTTGTGTTTTTCAACACATGTCAAAACATTTCAATAGAATGAATCCTCATTCCAAGGTTTTCATAATCATTTTCAGCAGGTATTCCCATCTAAAGTGATCAACTTTTATGCTTAGCACTAGCCACTAAAGTGGAGGGTATTCACTAATGAGGGACTAACCAAGTGTAACTAGCCAACTCTAGTTTTATGCCTTTTGATGACATCTAAGTATAACTAGTTAGGCCCAGTTTTATACTCTTTATGGTATCTATTCTAATTTTTTCCAATACTCACAAAGCACTAACTAAAAGTAAAGAACTTTGGTAAAGTAAAAGAATAAAGCTTGCAAGTAAAACTTGGGATTGGTACAATCAAAGTTGTATAACCATTCATTCCTAATGCATCTTGCATAGGTTATGAAGTGGGCAAGTGTTAACTTGCATAGTTCTAGCTTGCAATTAGTGCTGGCATGCCTTGAGTAGTGCAGCGATTGAAGTTTTCTTCTTCTTCTTCTTGGTAGTACTCCTCCTCGTATCCCGGGTCGGTACTATCGTCTATAAATGAATACGGGGTACGCAATCACCAAACAATACTTAACTATTTCTATTTAGCAAACTAAGGTTCACACTAGATGGTCTAGCATCATCACAATCATCACATGAAATAAAGACTTAGTCTTATTTATCTTATTTTAGAAAAGTAATTTCTACTCATTGAAAATACTTAAGATTTATTATTCTCCAATTAAAATATGGGATCATGTTGACACATGTCATCACCACATATTCTAATACTTGGGAATGTGATTTAAAGTGTTGGTCATATTTTATAAAGTTTAAGGTTATCATTTAAAATAATTAAAGTGACTAGAAATGCCTATATAGCATTCTTTTATTACTAGTCTAATGTCACTGCATTTAAACCTAAATATTTTTACATATTCAGATATATCTTGTCAAATGTGATTTTTGAGAGTTGGAATCAAATCAAAAGCATTTATGGTTGATTTTCTGAAAAATGTTTGAATGTGGAAAAGTCTTTGTCTTGTTATTTTTGGTGTAGGTGATCTATAATTTCAAATGGTTTGAATCCAACTGTCTTGGATAGATAATTTGAATACCTTTCTAACAAAATTGGAATCATGCAATTTGGTTTAGTGAATCTCTTTGAATTGATTTTTTAATCTACTGACAGAATCTGGTTTCAACTAAAATGGAAAAATCTTATTTGAAATGGCGGGGTCTGCGGGGGAAAGGAAATGGGCCGACCCAGCTACACTGCTTGGGCGCATCGGGCTGCTGACATGAGGGCCCCACTAGTTAGTGGCTCAATTAACCCGAAACGGTATCGTTCAATCTAGGCCGTGTGATTAGAGCATGATCTAACGACTAAGGTTCATCGTCTACGACGAATAGCTCCGGCGAGATTCTAACCCTAACACGGCGGTGGGGGTCATGTGGGGCTCAGCTGGGCTCCAACTAGGGTCGGTGATGGGGGCGAACGACAATATAGACGACAACGATTCGAATGGTGGTCGCGGCAGGCTCTCGCTAAATTACGGCAATGTGGTGCTCGCCTTGCTCCAGGGAGAGGTGTGGAAGGTTCTGTGAGAAGTGGGGAGTGGGATGGTGTGGTGAATTGAGGCGGAGGTGGTCTCTATTTATACACCGACGAGAGGGACATTGCGGCATGGGCTGGCTCCTCTGGCGATGGCGGTACATCGAGCTATTGGCGTGGCTGAGGGTAGGAGGCGACGTGGTGCTTCCTGACGGTCGTCACAGGCTTAGGGGCGCGACACGGGGCGGTTGAGAATGGTCGGGCACGGGCGGTGCTCTGCGCGGGAGTGGCGGTGTTCGAGACAGCGTACAATGGCTACGGGTCGCGCGACGGCGAATGGGCATGTCTAGGAGGTAGCTGGTGTTGCATTGAGCGCGGGCACGCACGGTGAGGGCAAGGCACGGCGTGTGCACGCGTGTTGGCTGTGGCGCTCTGGCACGCTCTCGGCATGGCGCAGAGAAAATGGGCGCAGCGATTTTGGGTGGTCCACAGCTTGCCTGCGGTCGAGTGTTGGACAGGGGTGGCGGCGGACGGTCGCCTATCTCCTAGTCATCGTGGGAGAGGGCAGAGTGGTCTGTGATTAGCTGTCCATGGTCGACCGGCACGGTGAGCGTCGGGTGGCGTTGCACTAGTGCAACGACAAAGGGCGAACTGGTCTGCTGCACTGCTAGGTGCTGGGGGAGACCAGGGGAGTGAAGAGGGGACAAATGGTTGAGTGATCATTGCTCCAAACAGTGGAAGTTAGGCAGTAGTTTTTTGTGTCTATAATGTGTTCGACCAAATGGCCGCATGAATTCAAATTTGAAATTTTTGAATGAAATTTGGTGAGTGTTCTGAGCACTTGCTTGAGTGTCTATGGTTGCTTGGAAAATTCAAGGTGAATTGATTTGAATGGTTTTTGCAAAATGGTGATCTTAGTACATACACTTGATTTAATTTTGAATTGTCCTTTAAATATATTTGAAAATAGTTTCTATGAGTTTATAAAGTGGGCTTGGGCTCACTTTGACTTGGTCTAGCAAGGGGTGAAAAGAAATGGAAATTTTTCTTTTAGCAATTCTTTACTAGGAACTCACAAAGTGGCCTAGTGGTTAATTTTGGTCAAAATGACCATTTGATCATATGCTTTATATTTGATTTCCTTTTCTTTGGATTTTGTTAGGAAATGGCCTAGGTGATGTAGTATTCATCTTTAAACCATTTTTTATCATTTGTAGAAAACACACATGGCAATTTCACTCAATCATATACTAATGCAAATCACACATACATTCATATTCAATTTAGTTATAAAAGTTTTTGTTAACCCTAAACTTGGGTGATTAGAACTTGATAACCTTGATTAATATTTTTGGGGTGTTACAGGGTGCCAAGAAGAGCTTCAGATTCCTCCCGATCTAGAGATGGAGATGGCGGCGGCTATAGACTCTTTCATGGAATTTTGATCACGTACTTAGGGTTTTCATCTCGAGAGACTTTTATAGGTGAAGGGCCAAGGTCGGTGGAGCACCAAGGGGCCCACACCCCTGGTGGCGTGCCCCCCAGGCCGCGCCTCCACCAGGTGTGGACGCCCTGGTTCGCCACTTCGTCTCCCCTCCGGACTCCGTGTTACTTTGGGTAAAATATTGACTTTGGCTTTTGTCCTATCCAATTCTAAGAATATTTCCTTACTAGATTTTCTGAAACCAAAAACAGCAGAAAACAGGCAACTAGCACCGTGGCATCTTGTTAATAGTTTAGTTCTAGAAAATAAGTAAAAATACTCCAAAGTGTGGACAAAACATAAGAATGTAGATATAAAACAAGCATGGAACACCAAAAATTATAGATACGTTTACAACGTATCACTATACGGTCGAAAATTTTGCTCCGGCCATATAGTTGGTCGTTACAGCATCTACCTTTGTTGGACGGCTCCTGGTTTCTTCTAGACTGAAGGAAATCTCGTATCTTTTACTTTAATGTAGTGATTGCCTCCTTTAAACGACATTATCTGCGCAGGAAAAATACAAGAACAAAGGATTGCATACCCCTTTGAATATTAGCATTAGTGGCAGGGTTTAGAGAGATATTTCATCAAAAATATGATTAATATCCAGTTTAAAACTGGACATAGATGGCTATATTTCAGATCCATGAACCTCCCAAGCTTAAACTTGATCATCCCGAGCAAGAAAATCAAAATCAAAAAGGAACTCAACATTTAAAGTGAAATAATGAGATGGTGATCTTACTCATGATTAATAGTCTCATGTTTCCTCCACTTCATAAATCTGAAAAACTTCAGCATAGATTGAGTAATGGCAAGCATATCATACATGTTTCATGCATCCTTAAAGCGCAGCAAAATTATTGTGAACGTGTATGATTCAAATGAGTAAGTTTTATTCCATGTCAAGTAATCAACTCATAGGCTTGCATTTGAATAGTAAAGTATAATCATGTAAATTAAGAGTGTGAGAGTTGTCGTGAAAAGCATATATACTAGAGTATCTCAATTCTACCACATCAACGAATCAAGACTTTGCAAGCACTACTTTTCTATTCATTGTCCTTCAAGAGTTTCAGTTTTTAAGTAATTGAGAGCATGCCAATTTTTTATTAGTTTATCGGGCTGTGATGGACACTCATGGCATCACTAAGGTTTTTGTTCCTTTTGCATAATAATTACTCATAATAGCAAGAGGAGTGATTCCATCATGATTACAGCTACCCGGGAGTGCCAAGAACCTTACCCACTATAGCATTGCTGCTACAGTTGTTTAATCAACTCATAGCCGAAATCTAGGAGTTTCTTCCATGAAGATCGTTCCTAGGCCAGCGGAGTTGTTGGCATCCCATGAAGTTTGACACACATAAAGCTATATCATTCTTATGATTCACAAGTTAGACTTTGGCATGCTCACAAAAACCGCTAAACATTAATTCAATCGAACAAATCCTTTCAAAGAGAGCTATCAAGTCAATCAAAATTTTCAGTGGAGTCGAGTGTCTCTACAAATAAGCCTTCAAGACTAAGTACTACAACACCCAAGCCTTCAATTGTGAGACTTTTTCTTATTACAATTGTTTAGCAATTTTTAGGCAAGACATGGTTAATTATGATAGCTGGAACAAAATGAGCCCAATTAAATAAACATGCAAATGACAATCTTACTTTGATACAAAGACTCACTCCACAAATATAATATCTCAACATTCACTAATAACTACCATGGGTTTCTCAAACTTCAAAAGTGGAGAGTCATAAGGCATACCTCTCATGTTTGGTTCCACTTCTCTCTTCCTTTTTTATTTGTTTGTTGGAAACTCGAAGTCGATCACTCTCCTGTAAATATACGAAGAACTCGAGGCAGAAATAAAAGAAAGAGGGAAAATAAGGAAAAATGGAGAAATCTTTTTGTGATTTTTTTAAGAGAGGGAATTAAAAGAATAGAAAATTGGTGGCAAACCTCGGCTAGACAATTTTGAAAGCAAATAGAAAGAACTAAAGATAAAGTGTTGGGGAAACAAACACGAGTGCTTATAAACTCAAATAAAAACATAACGTCAAAATAAAATAAAAGCAAATGAACGCCAAATAAAGATACATGAGGAAACTTCCCCAAGCTCAGGCTTTTGCAAGCCCTGAAAATCATTATGGTGGCGGGAAACAGTCGTTACTCCATTTTGCAAATTGAGTGGAGAGGGTACTTGTTAACTCTCGGAGGTTCAAAGAGAGGTTGTGCATCCTCTCCACAATCCCTCCAAGTCCTTGGAAGTCTTGGTATGTAGTGAACCGGGTTTGTGGCTGCTCTTCTTGGTGAGGGACTTCCTGCTCCTCCTCTTGGTCCTCATCCTCTTCAGGAATCTCCTCCTCGGGTTGGTGTTGTTCAACCTACACATCATATAGCAAACGTCCTTCCTCGATAGAGAAAATACGATTAGGCAAAGGAGCGGGGTAGATACGTCCAACTCCAGCAATATGCAGATAATAAACACCACCTCTCCTAGTGAGCATTCCACAAGCCCTCAAGGTGGACAAGCCAACACGCGTCTCACCTAGTACGGGTTGCAACTCACCTATAACGATGTCTAGGGCAGTGGCAAGCAGGGTGATGACGCCTCCACCTATGATTGGCCCTTGGCTTTGGGAGGCTTGCTGCTCCAGGTAGCGCACAAGGATGGCGCCCAAGTTGAGTGACAGGTTGCAGTTGATGTAAGCAGCCTTTGCGAGGACTAGGATGTCCTCCTCGTTGAGTCTCGTGAACTTATTGCGTGTCTGCAAGGT
The DNA here is from genome assembly GCA_910589775.1 of Avena eriantha. Taxonomy (NCBI): domain Eukaryota; kingdom Viridiplantae; phylum Streptophyta; class Magnoliopsida; order Poales; family Poaceae; genus Avena; species Avena eriantha. Next base: position 502,202,595 of record OU342743.1, read on the forward strand.
GTTAGAAATAACATAGAAGAAATAGCGAATTGCGGGATGTTGAATATTCTTCCCCTTGTTCACTCTACTAGTGAAACTCATTCCATTATAGTATTGATAGGGGGAAGGAATTAAGCTAGTAAAGGATGCGCGTAAAGCATGAACATCATTATTTGGCAAATTAAAGCATGCGCACCATTCATCTAATTTTAAAGTGTAGTTGTTGTTCATCAGACGGAAAGAAATAGTATCCTCTCCTTGCCATAGTTTAACGGTGCTTTGCAACGAACTAAGGAATTCAATGGTTAAGCGGCGATAAGTAGGTACATCATTGTACACAAAGTTTTGCAGGCCAGCTCTATTGCAAAGTAAATTAAAGTCATGAGAAATACCAAGTTGGTTCAATATAATGGGGCAATCCCACTTGGTGGCCTTCACTTCGTGGTTCTTGATCTTGTTGAAGTGTTCGCGATGGGCCTCATCCCTAGACCGTATCCCCATGTATTCCTGGGTGATAGCCCGAGAAGTGCTATCAGTGGCACGAGCATGAGTTTGGCTCCTGGTGTTCATCTTCTAAAACATTGAAGAAAGGCAAAAATAAAACTTTTTGATCCAAAAATAGTAAGTATAATATGTTCCTCATCTAAGCACACTAAAGATTCTTCTCAAGATAATAATCTAGGCAAGAAAATCATGGCAACTGGTTCATAGTAGGTCTCACCCTAGATTGATAATGACAATATCAAAGATGAATTTGCAAAAAGTAATTGGAGGATCGGAGGAGAAACATACTGTAGATCACTTATGTGCGAGGAAATCGAACGAAATTGAATAGAGATGAAGATCCCTTGATGTTTTGAGAGAGTTTGGAGGTAGAATAAGGAAAAGGGATTGAAGTTTTGGAGTTGGAAGTACCTTCCCGTGCGATTTTGTGGTCGGACGCAACTATACGGGCGCAACTATACGGGCGGAACATGCGTTCCGGTCATATAGTTGGCATTCTGTCAAAATATTAGGTCTTCCTCCTGGCGGTGCGGCTATACAGACGCAACTATATGGGCGGAACAAAATGTTCTGGCCATATAGTTGGTCGTTAAACTGTGTGTCCCTGCGAAAGAAAATTTGCAAAAAGCCTCGATATCTATATGACCGGAACTATACGACAAGAATTTTTATTCCTTCTGTATAGTTGGTCGTTAAACTCCCTGTACATCTGAAAAGAAATTGTATGGAGTCATTGATATCTATACGACCAGAACTATAAGGCCCAAATTATTTTATTCCCGCCGTATAGTTGGTCGTTAAACTATTTGTACATATGAAAATAAATTGTACGGAGGCATTGATATCTATACGGCCAGAACTATACGGCCGGATTTTTTTGTTCCCGCCGTATAGTTTGTTGTTAAACTCTCAATACATATTGTAGAAAAAATTTCGATGGTAAAGATAACTATACGACCGGAGCTATACAGCCGGAATTTTTATTCCCGCCGTATATTTGGTCGATAAACCGTCTGTGTGCATCAAAAATTTCCTGTTTCTCCGTAAACTATTTCTTTTACTGTAACTTAGCAATATACCTTGTTTGTTACTTGACAGAAAATATTGTTGACCAACAATAGCATGTATAATGCAGAATTTTAAGTACTACTAAATTTCTTCTTCTCTAATGGAGTTTTGTAGCACTCTTTATTTAACAAGAACTTAAACTAAAACTAAAAACTTAACTCAAACCTTAATTTAACATGGGTTGCCTCCCATGGAGCGCTCTTTTATGGTCAATAGCTTGACCTTGATGATACACACTTGGGCTAGATGAATGGAACAACCACTCCAAAGTAATTGGCCTTGAAAGTGATAGCCTCCTTCTCGTCATGTTTGGCTTTCTTCTTCCTAGGGAAATGAATAACAAAAGTATCCCACGAAGGAAATTGCAGCTTCACGTTCCCTTCATGAAGGTTAATTAAAGCCTTTATAGTTCTCAAGAAAGGACGGCCTAGTATTATAGGAGCAACAATATCTTGAAGCATGTCAACAATAACGAAATCAATGAGCCAAGGACAACCTTTGATGTAAACTAAAGTGTTCTCCTTAATCCCTACAGCTTGTTTGTAGGTAGAATCTACTAGATGCACCTAGATCACAAAGTGCAACTATCTCATTAGTTCCAATCTTTATCTTAATAGTAGGCTCAAATATGTCATCTAGTTTAACAGGTAACTTTTCAGCGATTTTCTCGTATTCAACTTCAAGCTCGCGTACCTTAATTGCTACTTGATCAACAAAGTGTTGATACATGGCTTCATCGTTACCTTCACTTACCGGAATTTTCATGTTGATCCTTTTTATGAGATCTTCAATAGTGTAGCTTGGTGAAGGGACATTACTATAATCAAGTTCTTCAGGCTCCTCCCTTTGGATCCTCATCATTTTGAGTTCTTCAACAGGATTGGGCTCAACTTTACCTGCAAATATAGCTTGAATGAGAGTTTGACTCTCGGTTATCTTACCTAGCTGTGCCTCAACGATCCTTGTTCTTTATTGAAGGGCTTGCAAATCATTTCTCAAACTAACAGCTTGGTTAGATAATTTACCAAGCATAGCATCATGGTTCTCCATAATGTTTACTAGAATATTATTTTGTTCACTGTGAGTCTAAAAGACTGAAGTGTTTCTTGGAGACTACCATTACTAGTTCCCATATTATTATTAGAGTTATTTGTAGGACTAGCATAATGTTTTTGAAATTAGGATTGTAACTCTTCTTCCAAGCGGGATTGTAATCATTACGAGCTACGAAGTCTATTTCTTCTATATTTGTTTCAGGGGTGGCTCTTACCTGAGTTTCCTTACCTTTCACGGCTAGTATGAGCTCATCCAACTTAGCATTAAGATATTCGTTCTATTGTGGTGAGACAGAGTTCACCTTCTTTGTGTTTGATCTTTCCACATGCCATTGTGCATGGTTGTCTTGCATATTGTCTAGCAGCTGCTTTGCTTCGATAATATGTTTACCAATGAATGTTCCTCTAGCTGCAGTATCAAGCATAGACTTAGACACAGGATTAAGAGCATTATAAAATAAATGGAGGATTAACGAATCTTCCATCCCATGACTAGGGCAGTTTCTTAGGCATTCTTTCATCCTTTCCCATGCAAGTGCTAGTGGCTCGCGCTCTTCCTATCTAAATCCAGTAATATTAGATCAGAGTTGCATAGTCTTTGCAGGTGGGAAAAATTTAGTCATAAATAAAGAAGTACATCCCACCCATGATGTAATAGTATTTTTAGGCAAAGATAGCAACCATTCTTTAGCTCTTCCTCTTAGAGAGAAAGGAAATAGACGTAATTTGACCGCATCAGGGTCAATGTCTTTTATACGCATCATATCACATATTTTAGTGAGAGTATTTAAGTGCATACATGCGTCTTCAACAACAGAGCCTCCAAATTGATTCTGTTGAACCAAACTTAAGTAATGGGGCTTAATTTCATAGTCATCAGCAGCAATTGTTGGCTGAGTAATAGGAGTATGCAAATAATCATTATTGGGAGTAGCAAACTCCCCAAGCTTCTTTTTAGCCATACTTCCTATGTTTTTTGGGTTTTCTTAGATTAAAAATTATAACAAGAATTTAAAGACTAACTATTTTTTGGTTTATAAAATAAAGACTGAAAGCAAACTAACAAAATTAAAAACAAGAATTAAAACTAGCAAGGTTCCTAATAACCTCACCAGGGTAGTTATTGCTTCCCCGGCAACGGCGCTAGAAAAAGGGTTGATACCTTCGATCCGGATTACGGATGTAGTATAGCGCTTTTTCCCTAGTAGACCTAGGTTATCGAATCCACGGGAAGAGAATACATAGTGAAGTTACTTTAACAGACCTTCGGCAGTTTTAGAGTTCGTTTTGTGCTTTTACCGGACCAGTAGCTTGTGCCTTTTTGTTGTTGTCGATGATGGAGAGAGAGGGCCTAGGTTGTTCGGCTTCACCTGTAGCTGTGCAAAAACATCTAATGGAAATAAAAGATAGAAATAAAGTATGCGTGTACTTGTTAGAGGAGCTGGAGGAACATTTAGATTAGTCATCACTCATACTCCCTATACCTGGCTCAATCCTCGGGGTCTTGGGTACCTGACAAGTCCTTGGATTGAGGCAAGAGAGGATACAATAATCATCATGTCATACAAACTAATACACGATACCGTCTATGATAAATCACATGCACAATTGCTACATGGCTAGGTCGAAGACCTTAGCCCAAGGATAATTACTCACACACAGAGATGAGATCAACAATCATAAACATTGTAATGAAAATCATAAGATCGATAGCAATAGTCTTACAATGTCGCTAATCGGAAAAGAGATCTACTATTACAAGTGGTGGAAGATGGCTATGGAGATGGAGAAGGGTTTGGAGATCTTAGGCGGCTTTTTGGTGGAGTCTATCTTCTTCGGGGCGAGGTGAGCATTCTGTCTCCGTTTCTCGTCGCCCAAGCTTTATATAGCGGTCCCTTCACGAAAGTTGTACTGTTTGACCTAACGGTGGTGGTGCCAACTATACGACTGGAGCTATACGGTCAGAAATTATGATCCAACCGTATAGTTGGTCGTTACAACATCTGCCTTCATTGGACGGCTCCTGGTTTCTTCTAGTTGAAGGAAATCTCGTATCTTTGACTTTAATGTAGTGATTCCCTCCTTTAAACGACATTATCTACGCAAGAAAAATACAAGAACAAAGGATTGCATACCACTCTGAATATTAGCATTAGTGGCAGGGTTTAGAGAGATATGTCATCAAAAATATGATTAATATCCAGTTTAAATGTGGACGTAGATGGCTATATTTTAGAGCCATCACTACCCTCCCATGTGTACTTGCTACTATCTCGGTAATGTTGGATGAAGCGGCCCGGACCAACCTTACGCCTAACCGGTTCCACAACTAACACACGGCTTGTACCATATAAGTGGTTGGCGGGTGTCTGTCTCTCTGACATTAGTTGATATGGTACTTTCAAAGGATAGCCCTAAAAAAGGATTATAAGTGGAAACTAGTTAATCCATGTTGTGGTTGGATTCATAGGTAAGAAGTGGTTCTTGTGCAAAAGCCCAATCAACCACATAGAACTTGCAAACATAAAGTAGAAGCGTCTACTCTGTTTTGTAGGAGGGAAAGTGATATGTGTGGTTTAGGTAAGTGTTTATGGGATAGACAGCCGAAGGCAAGGTGACACCGTGAACCTGGTGCAAATGTCGGCGCTCCCGATGGAGATCAAGACGGGATAAACCACCAAATATCACACATACATAACTGTTTTCATTAGATTTTAGTTGTTGTGTGATCTTGTTGTGCTAGTATTAGACTTAAGATGGTAGAATAATAAGATAATCCCTCGTACTATAATACCAATATTCGTGTTCTCCACATGTTTGCACCATAAAGGAAGTTCGCAATTATGAAGCAAGCTGTGATGATCGGGTGCTAGACATCTTTGCGTTCGTATACGATGGTGCAAGCCATGTATGCACAACAATACACTATGGTTAAATTTGGTGAGCCTAGCATGTACATACATGTCCTAGGAACACAGATGACCGAAAGTTCAAGCATGACTCACATGGAAATGTGATTGATATGGTGATATCTACCCTAGAAGCTACATCAAAGGCCGTGATGATCGGGGATGATGCAGTGCAAAGGGATTGTGTAGTCACCAAACACATATTGAGGGATGTTCATTTGAGTGGGAGTTCTTGTATTTTAGTTTGATTAAATAAGAACCCATATTATGAACATTAAGATTAACTACTTTACAAATACTATTGTAGTGTCTCGCTCTACCTTCAACCTTGGCCCCTTCCTTGATAAAGCAAAGCTCAAAACTGATGGGACGAACACCACCACCTGGTCCCGCAAACTAAGGATTATCCTTGTTTACCAAAAGATATCCTACATACTTGAGGCCACTGTACTTGACCAACCCGCTGCTACCGCCTCTTAGGATGATAAAAAAGTTTATTAGTAGAAGGCAGATGCTAACGCATGTGTCCAGAGTGGAATGCTCTTCTCTTGGCAATGGCCATGACGCATATCCGGACTTCGGGCTTGGTCAGCTCAAAAGTCGTCACCCAGTTGGGGTCATGCCGACCACTCATATGGCATATCTTGTTCGTCCAACGCTGGAGCGGAGATATCAGCCGACTGATGAATATCGCCAGAAGATATTCGGCTGACATACCTTATTTATCCTTGAGATAGATAATGAACTTGTGGATCTGATTGGTCTCCTGAATGAGCTACTTTGGATCATGGTCCCAGTTGAGTTTCTTAGCAACGGGTGACAACAAACCTTGGTAGCTTGATTATATCTGCATCGGTCGTATTCTTCACATAGAATAAGGATTGGAGCCACTTCTTGTAGGACTCAAGGCCCTGAATCCGAGGAAAAATGGAGCCTCGCGGGGCATAACTATGGCGGCTCCTCACTGAATAATTTTCTTCACGCCTTTGTGATTGTTCGGATCTAGGATAACTTGAGGCCAGAACCTAAAGTACTTAGCCTAGAGATTGCTGGCTGGCCAGAGGCCGAGATACCCCTCCAAGCATGAGCCAAAAGCAGATAAAGTGGTGATGGAGTTGGCCAGAAGATGATGAGGTTGAACGCCAAACTTCTTGAAGAATTTCTCCATGAAATCTCCCACAAGAAGATCGAAGCCATGCTTAAAATGCGCAAAGAAAACGACTAACTCACCGGGTTGGATGTTCAGCGCGAGTTTGTCGCCGGGCAAGCGGCACTCCAGTTCCAGCGGGATCTTCCACGTCTACCTAATCCATTCCATTTTGTTGATAGTGACGTCCGGGCCCTCCTAGACGGCCCTCTCCGATCCCCGCGTCCATCTCCTCCTCCCCGTGCTCAGTAGGCATAACCTCGCGAGACGCCATATCAATGGCGGGGCTTGGCTTCGAGTGCGACCTACCCGTGGTGGTGCCTATGATGTATGCGTAGTTTTTATCGGAGGTGGGGAATATGATACCTTGGCAGGGGCTCGAGAGAGATGCATTGTGCTGCCGCAGAGAGAAGTGGAGAACGGAGGCGAGCAATGGAAGTGATGGTGTTGTGGATAAGACAAAGGAATGAGGGAAAGTGAACAAGGGTTTCCTCCTTGCTCCTCTATTTAATGGCCAACGGAGGTCGTGGGTCGTGGATTGATTGTGCTGACGATATCCATAACTAGCGCAATTACTGTGGGAGCGGTTCCCAAAATCGTGGCGCATGAAGAGTAACAGCCTGTTGTAGCATAACTGATCTCGTGGTAATCGAGGGGATGTGCAGGTGGACTTGATAGGCACTCGAGTGCCTGGGAGAATTGACCTCCCATGGGCCCCCCAAGGCATGCAAACAGTGCACGGGTCCCATCGTCATACAGAAATCAAGGCAACCTATAGCAAGTTTCTCACACATGTGATTAACCAATGAATTAGAAAAAAACCAAGATGACATTACAAATCACTTCAATAGCGACATAAAAAGGAGAGATGGCTTCAAGCCAAGGTAAATTGTGTTGCTGACTGAAGCATGTTGGTAATGGGAAAAGTTTGACAATTTAGGTGACGAGATTTATTGGGAATCAATTGCCGATATCAAAGTTCGGCCGAAATTTAATATATCGGCTAGTGAGGTAAAATTCTTATTGTTAAAGGAAACTATTGTGGCCCTTCATCTAGCACTGCAGGACCGCGACAGCTTCAGAGACTAGTGTCGGGGGTATGAACCCCGGTAGGGTCAAAACATGGTATAAACTGATATCAAGAGGTTTACCATACTAAGGTTGACCGACATAAAGTGGCCTACATAGACAAGCCGACATATAAAAGATATGTTGGCATAATCTAGCTGCTTCATTTATGTAGGAACAACCAGGCCGATGTACATCGACTGGCGCTAGGGAGTCGACATAGGGGACTGGCATGTGACCAACAGTCATATACCAGTCCCCAAGTCAGTACTTCAGTCCTATCCCTACAATCACGGAGAAGATCATTGCTGTCATAGAAGCATGCCCCTAAAGTGTACAGTGAATAGTCTCCATCATACTGTTGACTACACCTGTACGTGGCTACAGTGGCCAGACGCGGTGATAGTGGTCAGGTACGGTGAGGCCTTGTCCCATTGAGGACAATCTGGAGGTGACCAGGTGACAAGACAGAGCTCTTGGCGGGCGCTATCAAGAATTTGGCACCGTAGTTGAGGGCTTTTTCCCTGACTCTTGTGCCTAACCGTTGTAACCTGGGCACCATATATAAGGTGACCCAGGACCCCTAGGGCAGGAGGTCAACGGTTTTCTCATTCATTTCCCCTTAACAGTTATAAAAACACTAAGAGAGGAGAGCATAGAGAGATTCTTCTACCTCTTTCCATGCAGCTCGAGGAATGCCATTATAGCTACTCATACAACTAGTGATATAGAGAAAAACATGCAGGAGTAGGGGTCTTACCTCACCACGGGGGCCCTAACCTAGGTACATGGCTGTATTCTTCGTGTGCGGTCCTTACCGCATCCTCCCTCCTCGGATCCTTGGGCATCCATCAGCTCCAACATAAGCCTCCATGTAACATCCCAATTTCAGCAACCCTGATTAGTTGTCCAAAAGGCAAAAATCAGGGGGAAACAACTTTTTCTTGTTTAATGCTGAAGTGTTTGCTTGTTGTTGGATATGCTTATGCACATGAATGTGTATTAGATGATATACTCCTTACCTTAACACCAGTTGACAAAAGCTACTTCCCAAAACTGTCTTGGCTTAATTTCCATATTCCCAAATGTTCTGGCATTTCAAAACCTGAGCCAAGAAGCCTATGCAAACCAACTATTTTAGTAGCTTCTATTGATCAAACTATGGAGAGATATATAATATAATCTCCCTATGTTTTCAAGATAGAACCTTCAACTACTCTTATTTCTAGGATCTCTAGAAACCTCTTTGTAAGCTTTTGAATTCTACTCTTGGTAGAGATACCAATGACTGTCATCTTATTCAAAATCCAACCCTTCAAAATTACCCATCCTTAACTCAAGCTAGGCTTGATGGTAACCCTAGTAGTAGTTGAATTGTTTGTAAGATGAGTTATCTTGATCTGTTGTTTGACTTGATTGCTCAGAAGTAGTATGAGCTACTCTAGGAGCTCATCCTCTAGGATCAAAATACTTTAAGATCACCTAATCCTAAGAAGGAATACAATGTGGATCTAATCTCTAACCACCAGGTGATCATCTAAAACCCTTACCTAGATCAATTCTGAAGTCATCCCTTCTAGAAGTTTCCAAGTCAATGAAGACCAATATCAAGCAAGGATACTTTCTACTAAATCTACACTTCAAAATCACCCACTTGATGATGCTTTGGTACCTTGCAACCCATCAAAATCATCACCACCCACATTCTAGTAAAAAACCCCCAACTCTGCCAAAATTGGCTAAGTCTGGAAATTTGTTTCCAACATCACCTTTTTGAATGCCTCCCTTTATCAACCCTTGTGTTTTTTTGGAAATGCATCTGAACCATACTGTTAACCATCCTAAGGACTAACAAGGACCACTATTTCCCTTGGTTATATCATCCTCCAACCCACTTGTTCTTGATGGTTTTGTAGGCAAGAAAATAACTTTTCCTGCAAATCTAGTCAATATGCCTACTTTGGTAGAAGCTCACACCACCATCCAACCTACTATGGACCAAATCTTTGCATGGTTGTGTTCTACTCATAGAGGTCTATCATTACCTACTTCACCTGTTCCAATTAGATCCTTGAGATGTTTAAACCCACAAGGTTTTGAAGGCTAGTTGATAATCTGCTTTGGCAGGCTTATTTTATTTAACGTTTGATAGCCTGTCTTGGTGAGCTCAAGCAGGATCAAGCTCAAACCTCTACACCATTGCAATCTACATGACTTGGTCTAACTATCCATCTATCCCTTGCACCAAGGTGAGCTTTGAGCTCCAAGATACAACCAGCTTTTGGTAGTATGAAATTAACCTCACCGTAGATCCTTAATCTAGGGTATTTCACCAAAATCAACATGGATTCTCCAATACCAAGGTTGCAAATGCTTTATACACCTTTTCTACATCATTCACCTTGATCACCCAGATTTATCAAATATTTTCCATAATTATTATGGCTCCAAATCCAAGTCAAAATTTCAAAACTCCTTTCCCAAAGGAAAGTTTTGTTTTTGCCAAAACACTTCCCAAACTCTAAGCACTTTTGAGGCCCATATATCATACCCTAGATTCCCACTTCAAAAATAAATATTTTTGAAGAGCTTTATTATTTATTTTGCCTACTTTCTTAAATGGCTGAATAGGAACAATAATTGTTTTAAATACTTTTATCTTCCAATAAATCTTGGGAAAATTCCCCCAAGTGTGTATTCACCTTTAGGACCATGTCACACAAAAAAACCAACCTTGCCCAATGTAAAAATATGAAATGATATTCTAGAAACTACTTCTGCAGTTTTTGAGTAAATGGATTTAAGTGAACTTTAAATCTTTAGAAAAATCTCAAATAATCCCTAGAGAGGTATCTTGACCTCACCCATCTACCAGTACCATCTCTCCCATGCTTTCCAACATAAATAAAGGAACTCCTTCACAAGCATTCTTGTGATCAAAATAGTACAACCATCAAAACTTTGTACAAATACCCCATTAAACCCCATCAAATCTTCTCCACCAAGCTTGTATAGCACCCAACACTCATCTCTGGTCATGATCACTGTAGCAATTACTATAGAAGCTTGTCCTCTAGTTCTTGGACACTAGGGCTTAACCTCATGTGAGTGTCTTGGCTTGCAAACCTCTTTACTCCTCTTGCAGCAGCCACCAGCTAGCTCTCTTTGTCCCCTACACGACCCCAGTGCCTCTCCACCACCCCTGATGCCCAATGGCAAGGCCATGGACCTGCCATAGCTCCTCCATAGGCCATGTCTACCATGAACCTCCCCATTACCTTTAAATGGAGTAGAGGCCCTCCACCCCACTCTTGCTCCCTCATTTCTCCCCCTCCTACTCCACTGACCTCTCGAGAGCTCCAAATCCAGCCCAAAGCTCCCCACCTCCATAGGCAAGAGAAAGCTCTCCTCTCGGCCTTCACCAAAAGGTGAAGCTCACCATCGCCCCCGACCTCTACCAGCTCCCTCTCTACTCTCTTTCTGGATACCCTACGCCTGAGCTACCTCCCTATGCCATCTCTTTGCTTGCAGGAAAGATGGAGACCGCCGCCCTCACTTTTTCCCCGAGGTGGATATCGTTCCGACGCTGGTGACCCTGAGCACCTGCAGCATTTCTACCGCCACCCTGGGCCCATGTGAACACCTCCGCATATCCCCTAGCCAACTCACCCTCGGCATGCAGCACGCAAGACCTGCCCCGACGAACTCCAGATCGGCTCCGTTGGTGGTATCGCTCGCGCCACAATATCTTCACCAAAAATGCCGCTGTCGCCGCTCATTGAGGTTGTCGTCGTCCCCCGCGTCCTTCCATCTCCTCCTCGCTAGAGAAGGTCTCAGGTGAGCCCCAGCACTGCCAGGAAACCTCGCTAGGGTTTCCTCGTCCGTCTTCTCGGTGGGAGTTGGACGATGACCCGGGGCAGTCGGATCCAACTTGATCTAGGGGCCTAGACCCTCATATACCTATTCGGGGCCCTTTATCACTGACAGCCAGGCCCCTCCTGGAGAGTTTGAACCAAGCATTTCCCGCCCCGCTGAGATGCCCGGCTGGGCCGGCCCAGCACAGGGTGGCCCAGACTAGTGCGGATCCAGCCCTGGGTTGGCCTTTATTTATTTTTGTTTCAAATTTAAATCTAGATTTGAAAGTTGTCTATAGGTTTAATTAGATTTGAAAATGAAAACTGCCATGTTTTCTCCAAATAAAATTATAGACCTGTAAGAACATGTTTTATCCAACATGCAGTAACCCTGGTTAGGCCATATCTATCCTAGGTTAACAATAGTAAATTAAACCCCAAAATGTGTTCCACACGCCCTTAAATTCCTTCTGGGAGATTTACAACTCCAAATTGGGTAAATCCAATTGTATCTAGTAGGTGTTGCATTTATCTATCTCATGGAATTGGCCTCATGCCAAGTTGAGCATTTGTTTTCATGTAGTAAAAATAACAAAACCAGTCCTTTTCTGCCTTTAGCAATTTCCCTATGCCAAGCCCTAAACTGCTTTGAGACAAATCGAACTCTAGGTGATTTGGTATGCAAATATCTATCAAACCCCAGGAGACCCTAATTTTCTAAGCCCCTGTGGATTTATCATGAATTAATCTGTTCTAGGCTTAGTTAATTCACTAGATAAATCACTATAGTAGCTTTGCAACTCCAAAAAGGTTGATTCTAATTTATACAGAAAGGTATTCTAAATTTCTACCATGTGCCCTTGGAATCAATTCAAAAGCTTCTATAGTTATAATTTGGTGAAAAAGACAAAACAGCTCCAGAACAGCCTTTGGGAATTTCCTGAGGGCATTCTGATAAATATTTTAGCATGAATCCAACTCTCAGTGAACAAGTACATTGAACCCTACAAAATAATCCAAGGAATTAGTTTTTGGATTTCGAGAACTTTTCTGGTGAATTATCTCCTAAAACTAGAGCTTTTATCACTAGAATATTCATAACTATTTAAAGAAAGGTGATAAATTAGTGAAACCACTTTTGTTGGTTTCATTTTATCAACACCTACATGTGGGTATCATTTGTGTACAATGGTATCCTATAGAATATGGTCTTGTTCCAAAACCCATCTCGTAGGTAGTTTCTAGACTATAAATCCAATGGGATTTTTACCCCCCTTCTCCAAGGCCATCTCAATCTCCTAAATCCAATCCTCCCAAAACCTACTGAATTGAGTAATGTGTGGTATGTTTGTCTGCTGTATTGTATTGATTCTTGCATTGCTTTATGTTGACTGTGGCCTTGTTTGTTCGCATGTGCTGTGTGGACGGCAATAGTTGCGATGAAATCGGAGAGCAGGAGAAGTGGTAATTATTATTGGTATTGGTATTGTTGGTTATCTAAAGAAGAAGTCCAGGAACATTTATGCCATATTGCTGATCACCAGGCAAGCCACCTTCTTGATCATAAGCCTTGTCCTACTATTTTACTCATGCCTGTTTTATCTACTATTTATGAAACTTCATTGTTTTATTATATGTTGATGTATATATGGTAGTGGTTTGGCTCTTCCAAACTATTACACTTTTGTACTACTAAGTACAACCCTCTTGATGATACCTACTTGTCCCTAGTACGGTAGATGGTGTAACACACCATACCCCTTGGAGACACCGTTTTGGCCGAAGCAAAACAAGAGGATGGGAAGACCCCGGAAAAAGGTTTTACCAAATGTTTTCTGATCAAAACATTGGTGAGGTGGGATCTCCCAAGAGATTATGAGAAAGAAAAAGGTTTTTGTTTTACAAAATGCTGAAGGAGAAGCTGGAGGAAAAAGGTTTACAAAAATGCACCCGGTTCTTTCCAGTTTAGCTATAACAACTTAACCCTGTGCAACCACATTACTCTGGTATGGGACAGGGCTGGATTTGATGTTTGTCTATTCTGGTATGAGCTGCTTCATAACTACTATAGGGGATCGGGGATCCCCGGAGGGTGGGCCTTCTCCGATAAAGGTCCATGTGGGACATCGACATGGAGAAGGAATGAAGGGTCTGCTGGCCACCACGCGTTACTATGAGCCCCTCATTGAAAGCGCACACTCGAGAAGTGGAAAAAGTGCTCCGATTGGTCCTCGGTACCCGACGTCCCGGTTTTGAGGGGATTAACACTCATAGGGTAGGCACTTATATTGGAGTGGGCATCCGGAGAGTCTTGATCGGTTGCTCGACCCACGATCGGTGAAGATCAGGGTAGTGTACTCGAATGGTGTGGGTAAAGTGTACAACCTCTGCAGAGTGTAAATCTATTCGAATAGCCGTGTCCGCGGTTAAGGACTGGTTGGACAAACCTCTATAGAGCGGTGCTGGTCTTGTTTTCAAAAAGGATTTCGGAAAAGAAATGGCTTTGGAAATTTTTTGACCATGGGATGGTCTGAAAGGATCTAGAAAACCCCACACTGTCACCTTGTGTACTAGATGAGTCCAACAAACACCACAATATCATAAAGACATCCAACTCCAAATATAACTCATAACAAGTATTTGTAATCTCTAGCCTAAGTTCCACCATGGTGAGCATGCTGTCACTTTCACACACATCGGGAGAGCAGAGATTCATTAAAGCACTTGTGTAACAGAATAGATCTATAGATTACAAGCTAGTGATTTTAATAAGATCATGCATAGAGAGAGAGAGATGAACACATAGCTACCAGTAGAACCCTTAGCCTCGAGGAAGAACTACTCCCTCCTCATCATGGAAATCAGCAATGGTTATAGAGATGGCGGTGGAGATCGATGGAGATGGCTCCAGGGGCATGATGACCCACAAGTATAGGGGGTGTATCGCAGTATTTTCGAGGGAAGTGAAACCCAATTTATTGATTCGACACAAGGGGAGCCAAAGAATATTTATAAGCCTTAACAAGTGAGTTGTCAATTCAACTACACCTGGAAACAATTTTGCTCACAGCAGTTTATCAGTAGCAACAGTTTTGTAGTAGGAATAGTAAAGTAGCAGCAGTAGTAAAGCAAGGACAGTAGTAACAAAAGTAGTAACAGTGGGATTCGAGTGCGGTAGGCATAGGGATGGATGGACGGGCGTTGCATGGACAAGTCAATTCACATAGCAATCAGAACATAGGGCCATTGTAGATAAATAAGATAAAGCACCCAAGTACTAGACAATCCTAGGCATGTGTTCCATATATAGTCATACGTGCTCGCAATGAGAACTTGCACAACATCTTTTGTCCTGCCAGCCTGTTTGCAGCGGGGCCTCTAGGGAACTACTGGCAATTAAGGTGCTCCTTTTAATAGAGCACCGGAGCAAAGCATTAACACTCCGTGAACACATGTGATCCTCACATCAAAGCCATTCCCTTCCGGTTATCCCGATTTCTGTCACTTCGGGGCCATTGGTTCCGGACAACAATGTGTGTATACAACTTGCAGATAAGACCAAGAACAATACTATCATAATGAATCAATAACATGTTCAGATCTGAAATCATGGCACTCGGGCCCTAGTGACAAGCATTAAGCACAACAAGTCACAACAAAGTCATAAAGCACTAATAAAGGATACTAGGCACCATGCCCTAACAATCTGATGTCATTACATGAACGATCTCATCCAATCCCTACCATCCCCATAGCCTACAGCGGGGGATTACTCACTCATAGATGGGGGAAACATGGATGGTCGATGGAGAAGCTATGGTGATGACCATGGCGATGATCTCCTCCAATTCCCCGTCCCGGTAGGGTGCCAGGACGGAGTTTCTGGTGCTGTTTCGTGGAATCTGGTGGTGGCGGCGGAGCGGAACTCCCTCTGGGAAAACGTCGAACCCCCCGAAGTTTTTAGGTCAGAAGGCTCCTTATAGGCGAAGAGAGAGGCCGAGGGGGTACCTGGGGGCCCACACCACCCCCTGGCGCGGCCTGGCCTGGCCCGCGCCACCAGGTGGTGTGGCCAGCCCTGGCTCTTCTCCGTCTCGTATTTTGGCTCCTGGAGTCTTCGGGTGAAATAGGATTTTTGGCATATTTTCCGAGATTTTTCCTGATAGTTGGTTTTCTGCACAAAAAGTAGACACCAAGCCAATTCTGCTGAAAACAGCATCAGTCCGCATTAGTTGCATCCAAATCACACAAGTTCAGAGGAGAAACAATAGCAAAAGTGTTCAGGAAAGTAGATACGTTTTGGACGTATCAGGGCACTTCCCCGTCCCGGCAGGGTGCCGGAACAGAGACTTTCTGTCCCCCGAATCTCCCCTTCGGTGGCGGCGGCGCTGCGGAACTTTTCGTGGCTGGAGGCTTGATTATTTAGGGTTTATGCATCATGAGGCTTCTTATAGGCAAAGAGGCAAGGTCGGTGGGCGGCCAGGGGGCCCACACCACCTGGTGGGGCGGCCAGGGCTAGCCCGCGCCACCACATGGTGTGGCCACCCTGTGGCCCCTCTACGTCTCGTTTTCTGGCTCCGCGAGTCTTCCGGTAAAATATCGACTTTGGCTTTTGTCCGGTCCAATTCCGAGAATATTGATTTTCTAACTTTCCTGGAACCAAAAACAGCAGAAAACATGCAACTGGCAGTGTGGCATCTTGTTAATAGGTTAGTCCAAGAAATCATAAGAAAAGTACTCCAAAGTGTGGGCAAAACATAAGAAAGTAGATAAAACCAAGCATGGAATATCAAAAATTATAGATACATTTGCAATGTATCACCCGTGAGACATTGGAGGCGAAACTAACTGAAGATTCTATGAAATCCCTTCGCTAGGTCAGTTGAAAACTCATCCGAAGGACCCCAGGACCGCCAACCGATCACTTCCAATCGTTTAGAAGACATGAAACTCCAACTGCTCCAACAAACTAAGTACGAATAACCGTAGTATATATAAGCCCCGTAGGACCTACCCTCGCGGATGTCATCGGAAGATTTCCAACTCTAGGAGAAAGAGTGACGACAATCCTCAAAACCTCAATCTACGACTCCAAGAAGAAAGGAATGTGCTATCCCCGTGTTACCCTAGTTTAACCTTAAGGGGGAAAGACTGCGTCTTTCCCACACAATAGAATAACCCTCTGTCAGGAGCATCCTCAGGAGTCCCGACCCTAAAAATCATTAAATAGGATACGCTACGACCCTAAGGAAGATATGTGAATCCTTAGAGAGAGGTACTCCCAACCGTAGATTCTATCCTCTGACGAATACTCCGTGAAGTTCAGCGTCGAGATAGTCTGCCCAGTCTAAGCCCTCAAGATATAGAGTCCGGAAGGAAAAGAAGGCCATCCCTTGCAATCAGGACTAGACTTAGCTCAACTCTCCGTGTATCCTAGAAGACTAGAGCTCAACTTCATCGACATAGTAACCACTCTCAAAGATGGAGTCCATAAGATAGCACGCTTGAAACCAGTAGCGCTAACCTTGACTGAAAATCCCCTAACCCTACTCTCCTGAATCTCGGGACGAGATTCTTTTAAGGGGGAAAGGTCTGTAACATCCCAATTTCAGCAACCCTAATTAGCTTTCCAGAAGGCAAAAATCAGGGGGAACAAAAAACATTTTCTTGTTTAATCCTAAAGTGTTTGCTTGTTGTTGGATATGCTTATGCATATGAATGTGTATTAGATGATATACTCCTTACCTTAACACCAGTTGACAAAAGCTACTTCCCAAAACAGTCTTGGCTTAATTTCCATATTCCCAAATGTTCTGGCATTTCAAAACCTGAGCTAAGAAGCCTTTGCAAACCAACTATTTTAGTAGCTTCTATTGATCAAACTATGGAGAGATATATAATATAATCTCCCTATGTTTTCAAGATGGAACCTTCAACTACTCTTACCTCTAGGATCTCCAGAAACCTCTTTGTAAGCTTTTGAATTCTACACTTGGTAGAGATAACAAGGAATCTCATCTTATTCAAAATTCAACCCTTCAAAATTACCCATCCTTAACTCAAGCTAGGCTTGATGGTAACCCTAGTAGTAGTTGAATTGTTTGTAAGACGAGTTGTCTTGATCTGCTGTTTGACTTGATTTCTCGGAAGTAGTATGAGATACTCTAGGAGCTCATCCTCTAGGATCAAAATACTTTAAGATCACCAAATCCCTAAGAAGGAATACAATCTCGATCTAATCTCTAACCACTAGGTGATCATCTAAAACCCTTACCCAGATCAATTCTGTAGTGATCCCTTCTAAAAGTTTCCAAGTCAATGAAGACCAATATCAAGCAAGGATACTTTCTACACAATATACAATTCAACATCACCCACTTGATGATGCTTTGGTACCTTGCAACCCATCAAAATCATCACCACCCACATTCTAGTCAAAAACCCCAACTCTACCAAAATTAGCTAAGTCTGGAAATCTGTTTCCAACATCACCTTTTTGAATGCGTCCCTTTCTAAACCCTTGTGCATTTTTGGAAATGAATCTAAACCATCTTGTTAACCATCCTAAGGACTACCAAGGGCCACTCTTTCCCTTGGTTAGATCATCCTCCAACCCACCTGTTCTTGATGGTTGTGCAGGAAAGAAAATAACTTTTCCTGCAAATCTAGTCAACATGCCTACTTTGGTAGAAGCTCACACCACCATCCAACCTACTATGGACCAAATCTTTGAATGGTTGTGTTCTACTCATATAGGTCTATCATTACCTACTTCACCTGTTCCAATTGGATCCTTGAGCTGTTTAAGCCCACAAGGTTTTGAAGGCTAGTTGATAATCTGCTTTGGCGGGCTTATTTTATTCAAAGTTTGAAAGTCAAGCAGGATCAAGCTCAAACCTCTACACCATTGAAATCTACATGACTTGGTCTAACTATCCATCTATCCCTTGCACCAAGGTGAGATCTGAGCTCCAAAATACAACCAGCTTTTGGTAGTATGAAATTAACCTCACCCTAGATCCTTAATCTAAGGCATTTCACCAAAATCAACATGGATTCTCCAATACCAAGGTTGAAAATGCTTGCTACACCTTTTCTACATCATCCACCTTGATCACCAAGATTTATCAAATATTTTCCATAATTATTATGGCTCCAAATCTAATAAATCTCTTTAATAGTCAAAATCTCAAAACTCCTTTCCCAAAGGAAAGTTTGGTTTTTGCCAAAACACTTCCCCAACTATAAGCACTTTTGAGGCCCATATATCATACCCTATCTTCGCACTTCAAAAATAAATAATTTTGAAGAGCTTTATTATTTCTTTTGCCCATTTTCTTAAATGGCTGAATTGGAATAATAATTGTTTTAAATACTTGTATCTTCCAATAAATCTTGGGAAAATTACCCCAAGTGTGTATTAACCTTTGGGACCATCTCACACCAAAAACCAACCTTTCCCAATGTAAAAAATATCAAATGATCTTCTAGAAACTACTTCTGCAGTTTATGAGTAAATGGATTTAAGTGGACTTTAAATCTTTAGAAAAATCTCAAATAATCCCTAGAGAGGTATCTTGACCTCACCCATCTACAAGTACCATCTCTCCCATGCTTTCCAACATAAATAAAGGAACTCCTTCACAAGCATTCTTGTGATCAAAATAGCACAACCAACAAAACCTTGTACAAAATACCCCATTAAACCCCATCAAATCTTCTCCACCAAGCTTGTATAGCACCCATCACTCATCTCTGGTCGTGATCACTGTAGCAATTACTATAGAAGCTTGTCCTCTAGTGCTTGGACACTAGGGCTTAACCTCATGTGAGTGTCTTCGCTTGTAAACCTCTTTACTCCTCTCACAACAGCCACCAGCTGGCTCTCTCTGTCCCCTGCACGACCCTAATGCCTCTCCACCACCCCTGATACCCAATGTCAAGGCCATGGACCTGCCATAGCTCCTCCATAGGCCATGTCCACCATGAACCTCCCCATTGCCTTTAAATGGACCAGAGGCCCTCCACCCCTCCTGCTACCTCATTTCTCCCCCTCCCACTCCACTGACTTCCCCGAGAGCTCCAGATCCAGCCCAAAGCTCCCCACCTCCATAGGCAAGAGAAAGCTCTCCTCTCGGCCTTCACCAAAAGGTGAAGCTCACCATCACCCCCGACTTCTACCAACTCCCACTCTACTCTCTTTCTGGATACCCTAGACCTGAGCTACCTCCCTGTGCCCTCTCTTTGCCTGCAGGAAAGATGGAGACTGTCGCCCTCACTTTTTCCCCGAGGTGGATATCGTTCTGAGGATGGTGACCCTGAGCACCTGCTGCATTTCTACCACCACCCTGGGCCCGCGTCAACACCTCCGCATCTCCCCCAGCCAACTCACCCTCGGCATGCAGCGCGCAAGACCTACCCCCACGAACTCTAGATCGGCTCCGTTGGTGGCATCGCGCGCGCCACAAGATCTTCACCAGAAATGCCGCTGTCGCTGCTCGTTGAGGTTGTCGTCATCCCCCGCGTCCTTCCATCTCCTCCTAGATAGAGAAGATCTCAGGTTAGCCCTAGTGCCGCTAGGAAACCTTGCTAGGGTTTCCTCGTTCGTCTTCTCGACGGGAGGTGGACGATAACCCGGGGCTGTCGGATCCTACTTGATCAAGTGGCCTAGATTCTCAGATACCTCTTTGGGGCCCTTTATCCCTAACAGCCGGGCCCCTCCTGGAGGGTTCAAACCAGGCATTTCCCGCCCCGCTGAGACGCCCGGCTGGGCCGGCCCAGCACAGGGTGGCCCAGACTAGTGTGGATCCATCCGTGGGTTGGCCTTTATTTATTTTTGTTTCTAATTTAAATCTAGATTTGAAAGTTGTCTGTAGGTTTAATTAGATTTGAAAATGAAAACTGCAAGGTTTTGTCCAAATAAAATTATAGACCTGTAAGCACATTTTTTATCCAACATGCAGTAACCCTGGTTAGGCCATATCTATCCTAGGTTAACAATAGTAAATTAAACCCCAAAATGTGTTCCATACACCCTTAAATTCCTTCTAGGAGATTTACAACTCCAAATTGGGTAAATCCAATTGTATCTAGTAGGTGTTGCACGTATCTATATCATGCAATTGGCCTCATGCCAAGTGGAGCATTAATCTGTTCTGGGCTTAGTTAATTCACTAGATAAATCACTACAGTATCTCTACAACTCCAAAAAGGTTGATTCCAATTTATACAGAAAGGTATTCTAAATGTTTACGATGTGCCCTTGGAATCAAGTCAAAAGCTTCTATAGTTATAATTTGGTGAAAAAGACAAAACACATCTAGAACTGCCTTTGGGAATTTCCTGAGGGCATTCTGGTAAGTATTTTAGCATGAATCTAACTCTCAGTGTACAAGTACATTAAACCCTACAAAATCATCCAAGTAATTAATTTTTGGATCTCCAGAACTTTTTTGGTGAATTATCTCCTAAAACTAGACCTTTTATCAATAGAATATTCATAACTATTTAAAGAAAAGTGATAAATTAGTGAAACCACTTTTGTTGGTTTCATTTTATCAACACCTACCTGTAGGTACCATTTGTATACAATGGTATCCTACAGAATATGGTCTTGTTCCAAAACCCATCTCGTAGGTAGTTTCTAGACTATAAATCCAATCCCCCTTCTTCAAGACCATCTTAATTGCCTAAATCCAATCCTCTCAAAACCTACTGAATTGAGTAATGTGTGGTATGTTTGTCTTCTGTATTGTATTGATGCTGACTGTGGCCTTATTTGTTCGCATGTGCTGTCTGGACGACGATAGTTGCGATGAAATCGGAGAGCAGGAGAAGTGGTAATTATTATTGGTATTCTGCATTCTTGGTTATCTAAAGAAGAAGTACAGGGACATATATGCCATATTGCTGATCACCAGGCAAGCCACCTTCTTGCTCATAAGCCTTGTCCTACTATTTTACTCATGCAAGTTTTATCTACTATTTATGAAACTGCATTGTTTTATTATATGTTGATGTATATATGGTAGTCGTTTGGCTCCTCCGAACTATTACACTTTTGTACTACTAAGTAAAACCCTCTCGATGATACCTACTTGTCCCTAGTATGGTAGATGGTGTAACACACCATACCCCTTGGAGACCCGGTTTTGGCCGAAGCAAAACTAGAGGATAGGAAGACCCCAGAAAAAGGTTTTACCAAATGTTTTTTGATCAAAACCTTGGTGAGGTGGGATCTCCCAAGAGATGTTGAGAAATAAAAGGTTTTTGTTTTACAAAATGCTGAAGGAGAAGCTAGAGGAAAAAGATTTACGAAAACGCACCCGGTTCTTTGTAGTTAGCTATAACAACTTAACCCTGTGCAACCACATTACTCTGGTATGGGTTGCCTCGTAACTACTATAGGGGATCGGGGATCCCTGGAGGGTGGGCTGTCTCCGATAAAGGTCCATGTGGGACATCGACCTGGAGAAGGAATGAAGGGTCTGCTAGCCTCCACGCGTTACTATGAGCCCCTCATTGAAAGCGCACACTCGAGAAGTGGAAAAAGCGCTCCAGTTGGTCCTCGGTACCCGACGTCCCGGTTTTGAGGGGATTAACACTCATAGGGTAGGCACTTATATTGGAGTGGGCATCCGGAGAGTCTTGATCGGTTACTCGACCCACGATCGGTGAAGATCATGGTAGTGTACCCGGATGGTGTGGGTAAAGTGTACAACCTCTGCAGAGTGTAAATCTATTCGAATAGCCGTGTCCACGGTTAAGGATGGGTTGGACAAACTTCTTTAGAGCGGTGCTGGTCTTGTTTTCAAAAAGGATTTCGGAAAAGAAATGGCTTTTGAAATGTTTTGACCCTGGGATGGTCTGAAAGGATCCCTATTTTGGCCATGGGATGGTCAAAAAGGGATGGAAGGAGTTTGGTCGTGGGACGACCTGAAGATAGGAACAAATGGGTGACCCAGTCCTGATGTTTTTCCAAAACTTTTCAAAAAGGTTTCCAAAATGTTTGCAAAGTTTTTTCGACAAAGATATGTACAAGCTATATCTACAAGAGAAACTAATTGAGGAAATAACCTCTCTTGGAGCCCTCCTATTACCACAACCATAATCCATATCCTCTTGTTATTATTACTATTATCTTAAGGTGGTTTGCGAGTACATTCGAAGTACTCACTGGCATTGTCCCTGGTTATTAACTTGTTCAGATATCAAGAAGAAGACAATGTTGACGATTATGCGAGCTAGGACGTTCTCCCAGTCAGTTGCCTGTAGGTTATGGCATGGCTCGGGCTCTACGCTTGATGAAGTTCCGCTGATGATTACTGATGTAGCTATAACGGCATTTATGTAAGTCTTGTAAATTCGGTATGTCTCGGAGGTTGTAATGATACTTGTCGGTTATGTGCCACGACTAACTGATCATGGGATCATGGTTGTTTGCATAACAGGGATTCTCGAAGGATTAATTCGGGGGCCCCACACTACCTATGGCATCTGACGTGACACCACCACGAGAATCATCTCATCGAGCTCTACTTTCCTTCTGTTTACACCTTTCACAGGGAACTCTTTGTCGAGGAAGGTACCATTCTTAGAGACAAATGTTTTTCCCTCGGTCTTGTTGTACAAGGTGTATCTATGGTGACCTAGTGCTCCACTACATGTTGTAGAGCACGAATCATCATCATAACACTCAGGGAACACTATTCCAGGATTATTACACCTACCAGAGTAGTACAATAGAAACATCGCCTGTCCAAGTTATATCTATATATTCCTATCATAGACCCTCATAGAAGATCATCAGAACTTCCATGCCATAATGAGATCGCCAGGTAAGTTCCTATTCAAACCAAAATCCAAAAGAAGCAGCTTGTAATCTAGTCTAGCACTAGATCTACCTCTAGTCCTATTTCGGTAACTAAAGATTGTCTATTTTATCTAGTAGCAACTTCTAAGGGTATGGTTACTATCCTTGGGGATTAGGTCCCATCTAAGTTTAACGTGATCTCACCCATCACTATTTTGACTAACTGGTTCCATTGACTTTGTTGAGCTAATTTGACTTCACGTAGATGCCTCTCAAGCAACGGGCGCCAAGAAAATAGTCTTGATGACCGACAAGTATAGGGGGTGTATTGCAGTAATTTCGATAAGTCAGAGTGTCGAACCCAACGAGGAGCAGAAGGTGTTGGCTAGTGGTATGGATCAGGAATTCTCTGCAAATACATAGCAAACGGATTTTTAGGGGTCTTCGATAAAGCAAGTAAACAAAGTACGAGTAAATAAAAGACAGTAGGAATAAATGCAGCAAGTGGCCCAATCCTTTATGCAGCAAAGGACAAGCCGGTTGTATTACTTATTATGACCAAACGTTCTCGAGGACACATGGGAAGACTGTCAAGTGCTTTCACTTCATATAGTCGATTAATCTTCTTTAGCTTGCTAAGTGTTGTGTGGGTGAACCTGTGCTAATGTACCGCCCCATCCAAGACTAATACATACTTGTGATTATACCCCTTGAAAACATCCGTAAGTACAAGAAAGTAATTAAGGTAGAAACCTAACCACAGCTTTAAACTCTAAGACCCTTACGTCCCTTGTGCAATGGTTTCCTAACGGGGGTTCAGGTTTCTGTCACTCTGACAACCCCTATGATTAGTAGCCAAATACACAATGCATTCCCCTAGGCCCATATAGGTGAAGTGTCATGTAGTCGATGTTCACATGACACCACTAGGAGAAGTACACCACAACTTAAATAACAATCTATTGAATCTTTCTCAACGCAACTCCACTACTAACAACAAGACTTCTCCCATGTCCTCAAGAACAAAACGAACTACTCACAAGACATCATATGGATCATGATCAGAGATGGAATAATGATGTATAACAATCTAAACATAAACAATAATTCAATGGTTCACTCAATAGCATCAACTACAAAGAGTAATCAACACCGAGAAAGTTTCCCCTATGAACTATGCAAGATTCAACGCAATTGTTACAGCAATATGGAGATGGTGATGAAGGTGCTAATGGTGATGATGGTGGTGATGATGATGATGATGATCCCGATGAAGTCCAGCTTGATGGTGGTGTTGACGGCGATGATCTCCCCTCTCCGGGAAGGAATTCCCCCGGCAGAAATTTGTCTGCCGGAGAGATCTTTCTCTCTCGGTGGTTTCCGCCCCGCAGAGGCGGCGGAATCTTTCTATGGTCACTCCTCGAGTCTTAGGGTTTTGGGAGGATGATATACGCTAGAGGGGAGAGGCTGGAGTGGGCCAGGGCGGCCACACCACCTCCAGGTGCGGCCTAGGCCTACCCGCGCCATAGGGTGGTGTGGGTCCCGTGTGGCCCACCTCCACTCCATCTTCTGGCATCCTTAGTCTTCTGGAAAAATAGGATTTTCCGTATATTTTCCTGGATTTTCTGATCTTCGCGAATTTTGCCTCCAAACAGCACCTTTTCCATCAGAATCCTGACTGCAGCGGTCCATGCTCCAAAAGTCATCAACCATGCAAAAATAGATGAAATAACATAAGTATCACCTCTCAATACGAAATATAGCAATGAATAATAGTGAATTAAGACATAGAATAGTGATGCAAAATGGACGTATCAACTCCCCCAAGCTTAGACTTCGCTTGTCCTCAAGCGAACTGAGATCAATAAACATGGCCTCAGGTTTATGGAGTGAAGAGTCAATAAAAGAATACGAACAAGAAGCATCACATTCATCAAATACATAGATCATAATAGAAGACAACTCACTATTATATAACTCAACTTGTAATGAGTAAAGGAAACACAATAAAGATACATAAAGTGAATCAGAATTGGTAATGGCAAACTTAGCTCTTGGTCGAAGAATAGTTGATAATTTGTTGGAGTTCACAAATAAATGGTTTTTTAATGATAGCTTTCAAAGTAGTAAACATCAAGATAAGAGCAATGTGCAAAACAAGGAACATAAGAGACATGATTGAATAAATCATCATATGAATTAATGAAACACATCAACTCAAAATACTTGCTAAGATAGAAGGGAATATGTTTACTGACTCAACTACAAAGTAAAAGAAAGGCCCTTCGCAGAGGGAAGCAGGGATTGCAAGTCTCATAAAGAGCTCCCAAAAATTATGATACTTACTAGCTTTCAGCTCTCATTGCCCCTATCATAGGCATCTTTAGGTGATTAAGGTTAAAGTGACACAACTAAGAGGATATGCTTGACAAGTTATAAGTTGAAATCTCGTGCCCCTTAATTATGGGTACCGATCCTCATGCTACTCAACTTCAGTCACGACCAACCTCTTGACATTGTAAACACATGCGTATCATTGAGAACCGCCAACGGGGTACCCCTTGCACATGACACAGGAGCTATCCCATAATCAAAATGACAAGGCAAGCAGATAGTGATCTTTTTATTTGCTATTTGCATAGGTTTTTATTGAGGATGCTTCATAGAATGCTCACTATAGTTATGCTGCAAGTTTCCACCATGATTAGGCATGGCTTAGGCTAGCGGCCCAGGCGTTTTTCTAACACACATATAAACTCCATGATCTTACAAGTTCCACATTTATTTCACACCGACGTGATCCATAAGCAAAAGAACATGATATCAACTAGGTACAAGTACCAATGAAGTGTTGAAAGCGGTTCCCATGATACATGGTTCGGGTAACTTCAACTCATAAAGCGCAAGCATATACGCAACAAAGAAGGACCAAATGGTTCAAGTTTATTAAATGCAAGAAAGTAAAGTGTGCCATCAAGTTCGTGAAATCTTTAATCACTATTTTTTACATAACAAGTTTAATTTGGGAGGTAGATAAAACATGAATTTACTTGGAATAGAAATAATTCTACTAGGTAGGTATGGTGGACTCAAATGGCAAAGGTTTTGGTTTAAAGGAGGTGGATGCACGAGAAGAATACCCTCTCAGTACAGGCTTTTGGCTAGCAAGGCTGGGTAGCAAGTATAAGAGTTGAAGGAAACAAACAAACATACAAGTGATAAAGACAAACATGCAATCTTCCTTGGAAGCACAAAAGATCTTAACTAGAGAATACTAGACTTATGGGCAAATCAAGAAAGAAAGATGATGAAATTATTTTTTTCTCTAGAGTACTTCTATCTTTTTCTTTTCAACTCTCAAAAAGTTGTTGCTACTGACCGAGCCAGGTTTGCTAAAACCAACTAAATTAACTCAATGATCCCAAAGTGATACCAATACTAACAACAAGATCAATCATATAACCACGAATTGAAAACTAATATAAGCTATGCAAAAGAGTGGATGATAGAACTTCTCATTAATATTCCATAACAGAAACTCACACCAAGGGATACATATCTAACGAGAGAGGGGACACTTCCATAATGCAAACCATACTACATAATAACTCCTCTATTCATGATATGACTCTACTAAAAAGGTAAAAAGATAGAAGATAGTGATGTGATACCGCGGCACTCCCTCAAGCTTGGAACAAACCAAGGGGATGCCAAACCTGATGACGAATTACTCCTTTGGTGATTGTGGTATCCTCTTGATGAGATCTTTGATCAGTTTCCCAAAGTCCTCAATCTCGAAGGTGAGAGTACGAATCAACTCCGAGTTGTGCTCAATACGGCCCATAATCATTTCAGTTTGTGGATCCTAGCTCTTGTGATTCTTTTTCCATTCTTCCCTCTTGGAGTCTTCTTTTGCTGCATGGTTATGGATAAAGGTATGGAAGGGATTCTTGGTGTGTGGAGGAGGTGACCTTGGAGCCAAACTGTGACGGGGAACTTTCCCCCCAGTCTGCATCCGCGCAGTCCTTCTAACCCTGGCAGGTTTCACCACTCCAATGCTTGCAATGGTAGTGCTGGTGTGCGGACATTGTCCTTTCTCCTGTTCACCTTCACTCTTGATCTCCTTCTCCTTCCCGGGGTCTTGGAGGTCTTCCTCCATAGGCTCCTTCCCTTTATCCTTGGCAGGCACCATTGTGCTTCTAAGCTTTCAAAGAGTATGTCCTGACAGAAACAGATCGAAACAAAAACACGACAAAAACACGATATACGAACCTCGGGGGATCCGGGGGATTATATATTATGAAGTTTCGTATCAAAATGAAGGTACTAGGAGAAAACGAGTCGGAGGCGGAGTCCGGGGTGGACTCACCACCTGGTGGCATGGCCAGGGAGGGCCCACGATACAAGGGGGTGTGAGCCACCCAGGCTCCGTTTCTGTTCCTTTTTCGCTTCGTAGTTTTCCTTATTGACTGAAAACTGCAAAAATATAGTTGGATTGTATTTTCGTGGAACTTTTCTTACCAGAACCGTTACCTATTTGAACACGGACTCTGGAGGTCTCTGAGATTGGTATTTAGTGGATTCTTCCGGAGTCACCACTTGAATCATCAATATCTTCATCTTCATACACTTATTACTTGAGTCATAAAACCCTTCCTTTTCTTATTACACCATTA
The DNA here is from genome assembly GCA_910589775.1 of Avena eriantha. NCBI lineage: Eukaryota > Viridiplantae > Streptophyta > Magnoliopsida > Poales > Poaceae > Avena > Avena eriantha. Next base: position 502,230,664 of record OU342743.1, read on the forward strand.
TCTCCACTTCCTGGAAATTTCTTTCACACAAAACTTCACACAGTTCTCATTAGCAACATTAGTACAAGTGAAATGATAAAACCTTTTGAGTCCAACTTCAACTGAAACTATCAAAACATAAGCTACTGTAGCAACTCCTTCCGAAAACCCAAAAAGAATTCAAAAAGGAAATCGAATAAAGAAGCAAATGCAAGAGTGACAAAATCTGTCAAAACAGACCAGTAGGTAAAGATCAATTTTTTGGAAAATCTTCTGTTGCTCAAATCAAAAAGTGCAAAAGTAACGAAAGTTAAATAACAACCTGGGGCAGAATCACGAAAAATTACAGCTCAATCCGACAACAGAGGTCTCTCACGAATTTTACGGTGAAGCACAAAAATCTGTTTCGGGACAACAACTTCCTCAAATCTTACTTCTCTCTCATTAGAGGTTGATCTTGACACAAAAACCAAACAAAACAGATAAGGAGCGGTTATTACCGAAGTAATAACTTCCAAGACTCAAAGAAACAAAAACAAACTAAAAGCAAAAACAAATTGGGTTGTCTCCCATAAAGCTCTTTATTTATAGCCATTAAGATGGGCATGATAATTTGAAGAAGCTCTCATAGGGATATGAATTGAAGTGAAAGAGAGCATTAAGAAGCAAAAACACACACATTTAAGTCTAACCCACTTCCTATGCAAGGGGATTTTGGAAACAAACAAGTTGTTGAAACCAGAGGCAACTTGCATAAGAAGGCAAAAGAAGTGCAACATAAAAACTTTCAGCATAAAACGAGGAAACTTGATATTATTGAGATACATAAAACACTTTTCCCTCTCTCATAGTAACTTTCAGTATCATGCATAAACTTAACAATATAGCTATCACAAGGACCATCGTAGCAATGATCCCTTATTCTAACAGAAAACACAGGAATACTAGCTCGCATAACACTACTATGTGAAACAATATTAGAGGTATCCTTACAAAGGATAGGGTGTCCCTCTTTTTCATATTTAGTAACAAAGTCTTTCACATTTGCTATTATAGGTTCATCAACCATTTGTTTATCAGGTTCAACAGCTTTATTCATACTTTCATTAACCATACTAGCTATCATAGAATGTTCCTTTATCTTAACTGGGAAAGACATTTTCTCAATGTAAGGTTTAGGTAAAACATGATTAGCAGTATAAACTTCAGTATTTCTTGCAGGAACACTCTTAGCAATATCTTTATAAGGTTCATGATACTTATTCCACTTCTTTTTAGGTACTTCAATATAAGAAGCAAAAGCTGTCGTCGGATTGAGGACAAGTACGCCATGAGGGGGTCCTCGAGGCGTGCGGAAGAGAGGGGTGTGAGACGTACGGTATTCCGGGAAGGTGAGCACACAAGTTTACCCAGGTTCAAATCCGCCGGCTTTGGACGGATCCTACTCCTGCTAGCAATCCAGTAATACGGCAGAGCCGGAATATGGGTTACAATGGTATCGCTTGTGTGAGTTGAGATTGTAGACTATTGAGGTGTGCCCTAAAGTCTCTCCCTAGGACGGCTTATATAGATATCCGGCCTAGGGTTTATAGGAGAGATCAATCCGGCTACGACTAAGGGTTGGTTACAGAGTACATCTTGAACTACAAGTAACATTACGGGCCTAAGTCGGTAAGTCTTCTGGGCCTTCCCGTAGCCGGATTGGACTCCTTCTTTCTCCCTGATTGGGCCGCCCGTGAAGCAAAGCTCTAACCCGAACTGGGCCACCCTGGTCAGTGAGGAACTATGAGAATACCCGGAAAGTATATCCCCAACAAAAGCCTTAAAATAAGAAGCAATAGCTTGAGAGTCTAGACCATAAACATTACTAATATTTTGAAAGTCATCAGTTCCCATAAAAGATTCTATGCATTCATAGTCATAATTTATACCTGACTTTCTACCTTTGTCATTCTCCCAAGCTTCAGCATTGCCTTGAATACGATCTAGAAGGTCCCATTTAGCTTCTTCTTCCATACGAGTGAATGATCCAGCACAAGAAGCATCCAATAAATCCTTGTCATGTAGAGGGAGCCTTGCATAAAAGTTGTTGATAATAATATTGTTGGGGAGCTCATGAATGGGACATTTGAGCATTAGTAACTTCAATCTCCCCCAAGCTTGAATTGATGAAGAGGCCAAAAGTTGTATATTTGATTCCGATCTTTATGAATCTCACTAGGAGGATAAAACTTTGAATAAAAGAGAGGCACTATTTCCTCCCATTCCAGAGCTTGACCATTCTTCAGCAGCTTATACCATTCCTCAGCTCTTCCTTTCAGTGATAATGAGAATAAATTCTTCTTAACTTGATCTGTAGTAATACCTGCACACTTGAACAACCCGCATAATTCGTGTATAAAGAGTAAATGATCACCAACATAGTAGTTATCCATAACACGATTAATAATTCTTGTAGGTATTTTGAAAACATCATTCTCAGCAGGTGCTGGCTTATCTACTACCTTAGCAGTGGTAGTAGCATTACCAAATAAGAAACTCAACGAATTATCCATAACGAAAATAAAGCAACTAGCAGAAGTAAACAATACTCACAGTAGAAGTTTCATTTACCAGTTCCACTCTCCAATAGCGCTTCACTCCCCGGCAACGGCGCCAGAAAATAGTCTTGATGACCCACAAGTATAGGGGCTGTATCGCAGTATTTTCGATAAGTAAGAGTGTCGAACCCAACGAGGAGCAGAAGGTGCTGGCTAGTGGTATGGATCAGGAATTCTCTGCAAATACTTAGCAAATGGATTTTTAGGGGTTTTCGATAAAGCAAGTAAACAAAGTACGAGTAAATAAAAGACAGTAGGAATAAATGCAGCAAGTGGCCCAATCCTTTATGCAGCAAAGGACAAGCCAGTTGTATTACTTAAGATGACCAAACGTTCTCGAGGACACATGGGAAGACTGTCAAGTGCTTTCGCTTCATACAGTCGATTAATCTTATTTAGCTTGCTAAGTGTTGTGTGGGTGAACCTGTGCTAATGTACCGCCCCATCCAAGACTAATACATACTTGTGATTATACCCCTTGCAAACATCCATAAGTACAAGAAAGTAATTAAGGTAGAAACCTAACCACAGCTTTAAACTCTAAGACCCTTACGTCCCTTGTGCAATGGTTTCCTAACGGGGGTTCAGGTTCCTGTCACTCCGGCAACCCCTACGATTAGTAGCCAAATACACAATGCATTCCCCTAGGCCCATATAGGTGAAGTGTCATGTAGTCGACGTTCACATGACACCACTAGAAGAAGTACACCACAACTTAAATAACAATCTATTGAATCTTTCTCAACGCAACTCCACTACTAACAACAAGACTTCTCCCATGTCCTCAAGAAAAAAATGAACTACTCACAAGACATCATATGGATCATGATCAGAGATGGAATAATGATGTATAAAAATTTGAACATAAACAATAATTCAATGGTTCACTCAATAGCATCAACTACAAAGAGTAATCAACACTGGAAAGTTTCCCCTATGAACTATGCAAGATTCAATGCAATTGTTACAGCAATATGGAGATGGTGATGAAGGTGCTGATGGTGATGATTGTGGTGATGATGATGATCCCGATGAAGTGCAGCTTGATGGTGGTGTTGATGGCGATGATCTCCCCTCTCCGGGAAGGAACTCCCCCGGCAGAAATTTGTCTGCCGGAGAGATCTTTCGCTCTCGGTGTTTTCTGCCCCACAGAGGCGGCAGGATCTTTCTATGGTTGCTCCTTGAGTCTTAGGGTTTCGGGAGGATGATATACGCCAGAGGGGAGATGCTGGAGTGGGCCAGGGTGGCCACACCACCTCCAGGCGCGGCCTAGGCCTGCCCACGCCATGGGGTGGTGTGGGCCCCTGTGGCCCACCTCCACTCCATCTTCTGGCATCCTTAGTCTTCTAGAAAAATAGGATTTTCCGTATATTTTCCCGGATTTTCTGATCTTCGCGAATTTTTCCTCCAAACAGCACCTTTTCCATCAGAATCCTGACTGCAGCGGTCCATGCTCCAAAAGTCATCAACCATGCAAAAATAGATGAAATAACATAAGTATCACCTCTCAATACAAAATGTATCAATGAATAATAGTGAATTAACACATAGAATAGTGATGCAAAATGGATGTATCAATGTATCTATAATTTTTGATGTTCCATGCTTGGTTTTATCCACTTTCTTGTGTTTTGTTCCAACTTTGGAGTACTTTTCATATGATTTCTTGGACTAACCTATTAACAAGAGCCACAGTGCCAGCTGCCTGTTTTCTGTTGTTTTTGGTTCCAGGAAAGTCAAAAAATGAATATTCTCGAAATTGGATGGGACAAAAGCCCAAGTGTCTATTTTTCCGGAAGGGATCAAGTGCCAGAATACAAGACGAAGAAGGTCCAGGGGCCAGCCACACCACCTGGTCGCGTGGCCAGGCTGGACCCGCGCCAGGGGGTGGTGTGGTGGCTCCCGGCACCCCCTCGACCTCCCCTTCCGACTATAAGATGCCCTCGGGACGTAAACCCTAAGTACCCGATAAAAAATCCACGAAAGAGTCTATAGCCGCCGTCATCTCCATCCCTAGATCAGGAGGGATCTGAAGCTCTTCCCGGCACCCTGCCGGAGAGGGGAATTCACCCTGGAGGCCTTATTCATCACCATGCAAGCCTCCGGTGTGATGCGTGTGTAGTTCATCATTGGACTACGGATCCATGTAGTAGCTAGATGGCTGGTTCTCCTCCTTTGTGCTTTCATGTTTAGATCTTGTGAGCTCCGTTCATGATCAAGATCATCTATTTGTAATTCATACATATTGTGTTTGCGGGGATCCGATGGATATTGAGATGCTATTTCAGATTGATTATTGATTCTATCATGTCTTTGTTATTTGTGATCTTGGATGCTTTCCGTGGTTAGTAACTATCTTGGCCAAGTAGATGCTAGCAACTCCAAGAGTTAGTATTTATGCTCGATAGTGGGTTCATGCCTCTGGTAATCCGGGGAAGTGACAGAAATCCCTAAGGTACTAGATGTGTTGTTGCTACTAGGGAGAAAACAATAATCCTTTGTTCATAGAACAATCGTATTGTTTACTTTACACGCAGTTCGTAAAGCAATAATATGTTGCTTGCAACTTAATACTAGAGGGGATTCGGATGATAACCTGAAGGTGGATTATTAGTCATAGATGTAGTTGGATGGCGGTCTATGTATTATGTTGTAATGCCCAATCAAGTCTCAAAGGAGTCAAGATGATTATTATATGCATGTATTGCTTTCTCGGTATTTGTCAATTCCCCCGTTGTAATTTGTTCACCCAGCATGTTATCTATCTTAAGGAGAGCCACCTCTAGTGAACTACGGATCCCGGTCCTTGTCTTTTACATACAATCTACAATCTTTTCCTTCTTTGTGTTTACTTTCTACAAACTTTTACTTCTTGCCATTCGATATGTTTAATCCTTTGTTTTCCGCAAAACACGGTGAGATTGACAACCTCATCGCAAGTTGGGGACAAAGTTCTATGGTTGTGTTGTGTAGGTCTCCATGTTGCTACTAGCACCGGTAGTGCGCCCTGCCAAAGCTCAGCTAGTAACACCTTTGGGGTGTTTCCTTGCTCCTACTGGTTCGATTAAACCTTGGTTTCATAACTGAGGGAAAACTTGCTACTATGCTCATCATACCTTCCTCTCGGGGTTTCCAACGATCTCTACGTTGAACGACGAGCATATCAAGATTTTCTGGCGCTGTTGCCGGGGAGTCAAGGACATTTTCACAAGGGTAGTCCCTCATAACCAATCTCTTTACTTTGTTGTTTTTGTTTTGTTTAGTTTTCTTTTTTCTTAGTTTGCTTGTTTTGTTCTTCAAAAACACAAAAAAAAATAGTTTTACTAGTTTGCTTTCTTTAACAAAAACACACAAAAATTAAGTCCCCTTTAGTTGTCACCTCTTCCTTAGCTCACCATGTTAATCCCTAAATTCACTTTGAAAGACCTTTCAATTGGTAGTGGTTCTATAATTGGGAAAGATAATATTGAAGAATTCTTTAATCATGTTAGCAAACATGAAGATACTGAGGATAGATCCCTTGTAGAACTTGCTCCAAATTATGAGATTGCTACAGCTTCTTTAATTCACATGTTAGAAGCTAGGTTTGTTAACCTCAACCCCTTAATGCAAGTAATGTTTCTTAAGCTTAAAGAAATTGAGGATCCTGAAAAGATGGATTTTATTCTAGAAACTTTGTTTAAGGAGTTCTATGATGTTGCTAAGGAAGCTAGAAAAGTTTTGGAACGTTTCAATATGCTAGGCTCATGTGTAGATGTTGTTGGTACACGAGAAAAGATGAACAAAACCGAACCTAATGGGGAGGAACCTAAGATACCAATACCCTTTTAACTAGTAGCAATACATGATGCCATAGAATAGAATCTTGATTGGATTGTTCCTGCAAACCCTTTTGATGAGAATAGTGAACCCAAGAGCATTGAGAAAGGATTCTCTAGAACTTACTTGTATGATATACCTTGCCTTGTTGAAAATATTTCTGGTATTGATCTTAATGCTTCTTCATTTGAGAACACTTGATTCTTTCTTTGCTTCTTATGCCTAACTTAAAGGCATTAAAGAAAAGTACTTATTGGGAGATAACCCAAAAGTTATAGATGAGTCTTGGAAGTACGCACGGGTGAACTTCCACACGCCACGTGTCAGGCGTGTCGTTCTCAAAATAAAGATAAGTATGGATATATTCCATGCAGATCATTCAACATTTTCCATATTTACCATAACCATTACCATATGGTGAAAATAAGAATAACTATATAAGATCTTTATATAAAAAGTTAATTCCTAAAACCCTAATCTCAATAATATTCTCTAACAAAATAATTCTTTTTTTATAATCATCACTACAAGAAAAGTTGGCTTTTACAACGGACGATTTTCGTGGTTGAAGGCCCATTTTTCGTGGCTAAAAAGTCTTCTATGACAGATGCCCATCGTGGTAAAAGCCTCGTGAAAAAAGAATCTACCACGATTTGTTTCCTGGCCGTGGCGGATCACACCCTTCAGCCACGAAAACATGTTCCGTCGTAGATCTGTTCGCCAGTCGCGTCGACTGCTGATGTCATGCAAAATGCCACGTGGCAAACACCGCTAATGCCCACCGTCGTTAACGGCAGCAGAACCCGTGGAAGAAGCAAGCCCCAGCCAAGGCCTACTAATAATTAAGTGGTCCGGCCCATAAGGGGATCCCAATAAGATTATGGCCCGTTGCTGTTTCGTAATGCACTGTTTTAAATGGGCCCAAAAGAAGCGACCAGTAGCGGCCCGAGAATGTCAGGCCCATTACTGTTACAGCCTACATAAGCCCACACTGTTCAAATACTGTGCGACCCATTAAAAGCCTGTGTTAAGTAGGCCCGATACTATTAAGGCCCATGGTAAGCATGTCACTGTTCGCATAGCTCGTCCTGGGCTGCCTACGAACGACCCAGTTTTGAGAAGTTCCCATATTGTTCTGGCCTTTTACTATTCTGGCTCGTTACTTTTCTGGGTGTCTATTATTCATGTCTGTTACTATTGCGGTCCTTTACTATTATGGCCCATTATTGTGCTTGTTGCCACTGTTCAGGCCTGCTACTGTTTAGGCCTGTTACTGTTCTGGCCTGTTGCTTTTCTGGTCTGTTACTGTTTGGTCATGTTACTGTGCTGGGTTGCTACTGTTCTAATCTGCTGGTGTTTTGGCCTGCTACTATTTTGGCCTATTACTATTTTAGACTGTTACTGTCCTGGCCTGTTACTGTTCTGGCCTGCTGCTATTCTGGACTGTTACTGTTTTGGCCTATTATTGTTTTGGCATGTTACTATTTTGGCTTGTTACTGGTTTGGCCTGTTACTATTCTACCCAGTTGTCGTTACTGTTTTGGTAATTCTGAAGGCCATGCAAATATCATAAAAGGAGTATAATTAGCGATCTTCTTTTACTATTCATGGAAGGCGCAATAAAAGAAGGGCAAATAACAAAAACCTATACAGTTACCTGATCGACCTGGCTGGCGCAGTTATGGTACCGCCATTCGTGGACGGCACCAACTAAATGCCTACATGGCCTATGCGAGTTATCTAGATATTACATCAGCTGCAAACTTCTTAATAAATATTGCATAATATGAACAAAAGGGAAAGAAAATTCAGAATTTCAGTTGCCAATCAAGTTGATAGCAGAGTCCTCAATTTGCTTTCTCAATCCATCAACTGCATCTCCCTTTGAGCGTGACAACTACATTGGAAAACCACCTTGAGACATGATCTTGCAGTCCCCTCTTTCGTGGCGATAGCAATAATTGCAGTATGAAACTAACTGATAACAAGTTAATACAACAAAGAAAGCAAACTACTCATAGATAAGAATGAACGAGATAGGAATTATAACTACATAATACGAACATGTAGAGCAGGAATGCAAACCATGAATTAACTATATAGTAGAGGATAGTTATGTCGTTGCTTAGGATGAACCAGAACCAGATATGAGATATAATGCTTTGGCTTGTGAACCTGTAGAACAGGACAAACAAACATTACACAAGTATGCCAATAATGAAATGAGAAATCAAACAAACAGTTTCTTAGAATTTCAGTATAAACTAGCCAAGTAATTTCAGCAAATATATATGGAAGCAGTGGTATCTCCTGGAAGGCAAGAGTTGTTGGGTGACTTGGAATTTGCGGTGAGCTACACAATGGCATGCAGTTACTTTCATAGCTAAGAATGAACCACATAGAATTTATAACCACATCATACCAGAACTTGTGAGCAGGAATGGAAAATACGAATGAACTATATAGTAAAGAATAATTATTCTATTGATTAGGACGAACCAGCACCAGATACAAAAAATATATAATGGCATCGCTAGTGGACCTGTAGGATATGAAAACCAACATGTTTAGTGTTGGCTTTTTGAGCTCTACACAAAGAAAAAAAGTCAGTGTTGCAGCTTTTGAAGAACTAAATGGCAACAACAAAATTATAATCGAACTAGTACGAAGAGTTTGAACAGGTACTACATGATAGCAGAACAATGCCAGGGAGGAAATAATAGCAGGAACTTAGCTCAGGAATAACCAGATAGAGTCAGTAGCTGTGGAGCAAGGAATCCACACTAATATTTTCCACTGACATTACCTTTTGCAAGAACTACACAATAGAAGGCAATTACTGGTGTACGGAGCAGCTAAGATAAAAACAGGTGCATGACAATATAATAGACATGTGCATGACTTGAAATTTGTAGAGCAGCAAATGCAAACCAACATGTCTAATGACATTGTATGTACTAGCACGAAGAATAGGCGTGCCCAGTGACTTGCATGTACTTGCACGATTACAAAAATGCAGTTCACTCTAACAGGCTTGAACCTGCTATACCGCTAACAAAACAAAAATGGGTCGGAGATTTGGTTACCTTGGTCAGAGAGGTGTCTAAGCATCGTCGGTACCATGCGAGTGACGTCGAGGTCACAGAGGGTGCTGTGCTTGCGGTGGTTGTTGGCATCGGGGAAGCAGATCTTGGACGGTCGATGTCGGTGCAGTCAACAGCGACGACCGTGTAGATGGTCTGGAGCAGTGGACATGGAACTTGTTGAACTAGATCCCGTCTGGTGGACAACGGTGAAGCTGCTCCGGTCCGGTTGGGTAGCTTTTTTACGGCGCGGAAGTAGAGCGTGGGCGGTCGATGATGCCATATGCACGGTCAGCGAGACCACTACTCTGGTGGAGTGGCAGAGAGACCCGGTGAACTAGATCCGATGGGGTGGGCATTGATGAAGCGATTCCAGTAGCCATGGAATTGCTGCCGGGAGGTTCATGCGGTGGTCGTGGAGGTGAGGGCGTGTGAGAGAAGCCTAGGATTTTGGGAGGGCCAGCTATAAAAACTGCGTGAATCGGGACTATGGAGGTGAACAGAAAAATAATTACGATAGTTCCCCCAAGCTATCGACTTTAGCGTGCCCATAGGGCGTCTGAACAATGGGCAGAATGGGAATTTTAAAGTTAATAGTTTTTGAAACGCAGGAGCAAGAAATGCTTCAAAGTCGGTGTGTTATTTTGCCGTTCGACAGGGATTTTGAATTTGGCTACCGGCCAAATAATAATAATAGAAATGAGGTACTCCCCGATGGGAGATTTCGGCTCAAAGTTTATGATACAGTGGGGCGGGAAATGCTTCAAAGTCGCTGTTTGATTTTGCCGCTCGACAGAGATTTTGAATTTGGCTACCGGCCAAATAATAATTAATAGTAAAGTGGTACTCCCCAGTGGGAGACTTGGCCTCAAAGTTTTTGAAACAGTGGGGCGGAAAATTCTTCAAAGTCGGTTTTTGATTTTGCCGCTCGACAGAGATTTTGAGTTTGGTTATCGGCAAAATAATAATTAATAGAAAATTGGTACTCCCCGGTAGGAGATTTTGGCTCAAAGTTTTTGAAACGGTTGGGCGGGAAATACTTCAAATTCGGTGTTTGATTTTTCCGCTCGACAGAGATTTTGAATTTGGTTACCGGCCAAATAATAATTAATAGAGAAGTGGTATTCCCCGGTGGGAGATTTCGGCTGAAAGTTTTTGAAACGGTGGGGCGGAAAATGCTTCAAAGTCGGTGTTTGATTTTGCCGCTCGACAGAGATTTTGAATTTGGCTACCGGCTAAATAATAATTAATAGTAAAGTGGTACTCGCCGGTGGAGATTTGGCCTCAAAGTTTTTGAAATAGTGGGTCGGGAAATGCTTCAAAGTCGGTTTTTAATTTTGCCTCTCGACAGAGATTTTGAATTTGGCTACCGGCAAATAATAATTAATAGAAAAGTGGTACTCTCTGGTGGGAGATTTGGCCTCAAAGTTTTTGAAACTGTGGGGCGGGAAATGCTTCAATGTCGGTGTGAGATTTTGCCGCTCGACAGAGATTTTGAATTTGCTACCAGCTAAATAATAATTAATAGAAAAATGGTACTCCCTGGTGGGAGATTTGGCCATAAAGTTTTTGAAACGGTGGGGCAGGAAATGCTTCAAAGTTAGTGTTTGATTTTGCCGCTCGACAGATATTTTGAATTTGGCTACCGGACAAATAATAATAATAGAAAAATGGTATCCCCGGTGGGAGATTTGCCCTCAAAGTTTTTGAAACGTTGGGGCGGGAAATGCTTCAAAGTCAGTTTTTGATTTTGCCGCTCCACAGAGATTTTGAATTTGACTACCGGCCAAATAATAATTAATAAAAAAGTGGTTCTCCCCGGTGGGAGATTTGGCCTCAAAGTTTTTGAAATGGTGGAGCCGGAAATGCTTCAAGGTTAGTGTGTGCTTTTGCCGCTCGGTTGAGATTTTTAATTTGGTATCGGCCAAATAATAATAACAGAAAAATGGTACTCCCCTGTGGGAGATTTTGCCACAAACTTTTTGAAACAGTAGGGCGGGAAATGCTTCAAGGTCAGTTTGTGATTTTGCCGCTCGATTGAGATTTTGAATTTGGCTATTAGCCAAATAATAATAATAAAAGCTAGTAGATTATACGCTATCTGTCTAGGAATTCAAGTCCTAGAGTCACATCAACTAATCATCCATGAGCATAATAATTGTGTAGACTGATATTTTGAATTTGCTAGTGTCCAGGCAACATTTGGACAAAAGGTGTACTACCTATTAAGGAATTGAAGGCCGAGAGTGACATTAACTTATCATCCATAATGAAAATTAGATAACTCGGATTCAAATAGGGTTGGCTACAGGTTTTGCCGCTCGACTGAGATTTTTTAATTTCGTTAATGGTACTCCCTTAGTACGAATTTAAGGCTGATTCACATCAGCTGATCATCAAAATACTTAGCATATTGGCAAAGAAATTGGATACGTAATCTCCGATTCAAACGGGGTAGGCGGTAGGATTTGTCGATGGACTGAGATTTTGAATTTGGCGGTTGTCCAAAGAAGAATAAACCTTTGTGAGGTTCATGAATCCAAGGCTGAGAGATTGAGGTTGGGCACAGGATTTTTGTGCATTTAGCATACAGTAAACAGATAAAAGCATGATGCGAAACAAATAGTCCCGCCGTTTTTGTTACATGGCCCGAAACACAACCCGAGCACTGTAGCAGGAACCATTTCATAGGACCATTGTACTCACATGTCATTGTTAGGGTTCATCTTCAATTTAGACAAGTCTCTTCATCTATGGGCTCTCGAGAATTCTGCTGATCACGTAACATCTTCAACTCTGCATCACGTGCTAATGCTTTCTGTCTCATATCATCGATTGCTCGTCTATGCACTTCCTGTTCAGCCTATAGTGCTACAATTTCTTCCTGACTAGACAAATACGGCGACTTGAATTGGACTTGGACTTGCACTGCCACAACCCAGCATTACGCAGGAACGTGCTTTTACGATGACCTTCACCTTTTAGTGCCATTTTAAATGTTTCTAGACATTCTTCTTGGGTTTGTTCCATACCACCTTTCCCAGGTTTTGCCATCTCCTCATTCAATTTAATCTGTAAGGTTATTAGTTGGTAGACATGGGTGAGAGAAGAAAAGCTAATACAGAGAAACATGCAGACAACACATTTGACCTGTCTATGAACAAATCTTACAAGTTGGCATGGCTGATTACGCATCATATATATGGTAGTAAAAGTATAGCTATCTGATCATACTGATAAGAATTTTATCACTAGCTTGCAATAACAGAACTATGCCAACATGGCATCTGTCTGTTTCTTCATCGACGGGTACATGATATACACAATACAACACTTTGTACAGCTGAAAACTGAAACTCACACTAGTTTGAAATCATCTAGTACTTAAATTAAAAATAAAACTGGGCAGAAGTTCAGGCAGTGTTGCACATCTAACTATACATATAAATCACTGTGCGTGTTTAATCACAAAATATGAATCGAATAGAAGACTTGCAATAACACTCTCATCAGAGGGATTGAGCCCTTCTTTTTTGCTCGTCTGGCATGCCTGGAATTTTTGGTGCAGACTTACCGCACCTTTCTGCAAAGTGGGCAGAACACATTATCAAAATATAAGAAGCACAAAGTCAACCAATGTATGAGATCTAGTTCGGTTTGTTAAGCGTTGTGCGACACGGTTTCTCTTGTTTTTCTCAACGTTCATATGCAAAAGGAGACTAGTGATACAGATGTGCAAATAGGAATTTTGAATGTGATATGGTATCAGTCTTCACAAACCATACCGTAATCTTTGGATCAAACCAGTGGTCGAGAAGATATATCCAGTGTTGGTCAGTCATAGTGTGTTCCATAGGACTCGTTCTTTGAATATCCTTGCTTTCCTAACCATCAAAGTATTTACTCTTTAGCCTATGGCACTGCTGGTGCAAAGAACAGGAGAACATGTCCATGAGAACATACTCTACATCCTCATTATCCTGATCAAAGTTGAATTTTGTCTGTCGGCAAGAATGGAACATTTGTTGTGTTATGTGACTTAGAATAGAACCAAGAGCAAGCTTGAATGCATGGGACAGAGCACCATGACTTACATGTAACTTCTGCAACAATTAATTGAATTGTTCAGGGGTCTGTTGGTGGAGCTTGAACGATGCGAAGATGGGAATATAATTCTTGACAAAAACACCTATTTCAGATGCTAGAAAAGTAGATTCTTCTGGATCTTCTGGCCTTCGCTTGCCAGGCACAATAGAATTGATGCAATATCTAGAGTGCGTTCCAGAAATTTTAGCCTCAAGCTTTTTTCCTACCGTTGGCCCCCTTTTCTTAAATCTTCATGTAGCTGCCAATTCAACCATTACATCAAGCTTGCACGGTATATATAAGGAAGCATGCATCAATAATCCCTGGAACACATACCTTGCTTGGCGACAGGCTAATCAACAGGTTGGTGATCATCGATAGCTTGTTGGTGTTGTGCCAGCAGTGTTAGGAAAGTAGAGGTCAAAACTGGTTCGACTATCAATTGTTGCTGGGTATCTTGATTGGCAATTGATGATTGTGGAATGTGTGGGCCGGTATTTGCTGCGTCTACTACTGTTGGAACCTTTGGTGTGCCGCCAAGATGACACTTTTTAGCCGTATGTGAGTTTCCTAATTTTCGTTTATTGTATTTCATGGCGTGTGTTTGTGTTCCACCGGTAGCATTAGCAGGATGGCTTGTCGATGCTTCGCGTTTGGCACCTGGACGTGTCTTACATGAACCAGCTGATTCCTGACACACATAAATAATACTTCAATCTGTTATAGTTCTATATGTAATGATATGCACATGGAATAGAATAATAGTAAGGCAAAATATTCTCTATATATATGATGCATGAACTAGGCATAGGGCATTGCAAAATATTTGGTGGGATTGAAATACAAAACATGGAAAATGCAACAAATATCACAATTAAAAAATAGAGCAAGCACCTTGGGCAGTGGACAAGGTGGTGGACTAGTAGGGAGGCCCTCGGTGGGTCCAACTTCCTAAGTCAGGTATCCCTCGAAATATTGTTCATCAAGAGAAACTAATGCTGAATTAGACACTTGCCGATCATAGTTTTTCTCCCTGTTGGTACCTGGAAGGGTCTTAGATGAACCAGCTGATTCCTGACACACATAAGCGATACATTAATCTATCAAAGTCCCATGTAAAATGAGACGCGGATAGAACAGAAGAACATTAAGGCAAGATATGTTGAATATATATGATGCATGAACTAAGCAGATGGCATTGAACAACATTTGGTGGGTATTGAGGTACGAAACATGGAAGATGAAACAAATATCGCAATGACAAGACATAGCAAGCACCTTGGGCAGTGGACAAGAAGGTGGATTAGGGAGGGGGTTCTCGACCGGTCCATCTTCCTAAGTCAGGTCTCCCTCGGGGTTTTGTTGATCTTGAGGATAAAATTATAAATCAGAATCCTAGACTTCATGATTGGTGGTGGTAGCTACGAAAGATCTAACTCTCTGCGGGCCGAGTGACCTTGCATATTTGGAATTCTTTAATAATCTATCTTCCCTAATCTTCCATTCTTCCTCATCAGTCGGCCGCAAATCACCTTACATGCATCAGCAAAAAATATATCTTATGAGATTTAAGAGCAAGATGTGTGTAGAAGAGCAAGTTAGTACAGTGCTAGCAAGCAGTTGAAAGCTCTGAAGGAACAATGACAGACATATGCTTATACGATGCCTCGACAAGAAATGTCGGAGTACAAGATAAAAAACTCAATGTGAGAATGCAGTGAAACAAGCGATGAACTACTTTCAGACATCAAATGCGTAAAGAGCAGATGAAGTGTATGGCGGCAACCTTTGTGATCACGATTACATGATTTCCTTCCCGTGCCTTTGCCGGACTTATTGTGAGCTACGACCTCGCTGTTCTCCCTTGAGCGGGTTTGCCTCCCCGTCTCTCTGGCGCCATGGACACGGTTGAGGACGCAGATCCGATGCCGTGGAGTCAGGGAAGTGGATCCAATGAATCTGCGACGGCGTTGCTGAGCCGGCTCCGACGCCGTGGACCTCGTGTACAGAGGAGCTGATCTGGTGCGAGCCGGTGTTGGGAGCTGGTAAAACGTCTTCGTGGTCGCTACGGTGGCATGCTGGTGGAGAGGCTGTGAAGGGGAGATGGGACGGAAGGAGCATGACCGTGGTCATACAAGGTGATCTCAAGGGATTCAGCCCGAAGGGGGCGGGTGGTACTAGTATGTTTGAAACTTTGAATTCTATGGCGCGTGGGAATTTACAAGAGAAACCATTTTGAGTAATGGCCTTTGGTGCGTTGTTTCTGAACCGAACGGCGAGATGAAAATATAGTACCGTTTGAATTTTGGACGCAGGAGCCCATTGCGGCGGGTGTTTCTGGCGCACTGCTTGGTGGAAGAGGTGATTTCGGCTTGTGGTTTGTCGCTCAGTTGATATTTTTTTGTACTCGATCTACTGCTGCACTCTAAAAGTTTGAATTTAGGACCACACAAGTATATAGTGCACGAATTTATTCACGGTAATGGGCACGAACCACCTTTCATGGTAATGTGTTAATTTTCGGCAAAACGTGTTTCTACAGATCTAAACGAAAGTGCAAAATAAGGCTTTTCCATTTTTTGAATGGCTAGAATGAGACTGGGATACATTGTCCAGATGCAGCAACTAGGTACAGTACAGTTTCATACAGCGTGCCAAAGAAAATATCATGCTGACAACACAACGAAAGTCATCCTCATTATTCGAAATAACAATCTATTCGCATGGAGGCTCTTTCATCACCCTTAGAAAATCATCTGCCTGCAAAGATGTGCGGAGAATCTCTCCTCCTGCTTTCACCTGTTCCAAAACAGTCACGTTGATCTCATTGACATCTGCATCAGCCGAATTGGGAACATGATTTTTAGCGACTAACTTCTGAAGATCAGCGGCAGCATCAAGGCCATCTTCAATAGTAGAAATCCATCCTCGGTTCAATTCTCTCATCCACCGTGTGGCTGTGTCCAAATCCTTTTAGAGAAGCCTAATCTTAGCTTCGGCCATGCACCATACTTCGGTTTGGTTCGTAGAAATGGCTATATCACTGGCACGCTGAATATCTGGGCTACGAAGCTCCTTGGCAGGGACATGATCATGCACTTGCTTCTGCAAATTGCAATGCAGCAAATCAATCAGTAAATAACACGCAAGATGCAACAAATAGCCATGTTTAGGGTACTCGACCAGGCCATGTTTCTGTACCAGTTGTGTTGTGCCGAGCGGGGCTAGATCTGCATGTCCAAAACTCTTTAGGATTCCTTGGCTAGACAGGGCATGTTTCGGCAGTACATCATCTTCCATACCTTACAAAAAATATATACTAGTATGACAAGACAGGGCAAGCAAAGGCTGAACTCCTCTCAAAAATAAAATGCATAATGATAGCGCGCGTATATGCAAAATGGAGGCAAACCATTGTCTGAGGAGGATTGTTGGGGGTTATCATTGGGCTGGCGAGGCTGCGTACTAGTTAGAGGTAACCAATTTGGCTTGATGACTAGCAGTTGCCTTGTTTTCTCTTTGAACCGATCTCGCAGTACTGCAACTAGCATGCATTAGAAATAATTGGTAACGAGAAGGCACATCAAGGAAGCGATGAACTACATTCGGAATTAGTAGTAAAGTGCAAGGAAAGCGGGCATAGTAAGTGTGCAGCAACTGTCGTCTCGGTTGTACGGAGTTCTAACCATCGCCCTAGTGAGGGGTTCGCGTGGGGTACACATCTCTTGGTTGGGGTGGTGGGGCAGCTGACACTCTGAGTGGGGGAAGGAGATGCGACGAAGCAACGACGGTAGCATGGATGATGGCATCACTGAGTAGACTCCGGTGACCTGGAAGTCAGTTAAGGAGGGATGGGATAGAGGATGATGTGAGTATGGATTGTGGAGTCGGCCGGCGAGCGAGCAAGAGGCCCCCTCAGTATGGAGGTAGCCAGCATTTGCCGAGAACTGAGAAGTGAAGGAAGGGTTAAATTTTGGGAAAGGTAGAAGGGAGGGTCCCGCCAATAATCCTGTAAAATTTTGAACTAGGAGATCCCCCCAATATCACGCCAAAATTTAGTGCTGAATCGCGCTTGGCTCACATCCCGAGTAGTATTAAAAGGAAGGCTCGAAAAGCAGCACGCATAGAATGCGATGGAATGGTGGCATGTGCAACTTGTGAAGAAAAGTTGGAGTCTAGTATGGTGGAGGATAGATGAAAAAGGAAATTAGGGTGGTGCTGGCTGCCAGCCGTGGCCCTCATAAAAAATAAATAAATATTTCCAATTCGTGTAAATACATCAAATAATTGATCCAACGGTCAACATTCAAAGTCATTTATATGAATGGGGCCCATATACTGTAGTGAGCGAAACGGCTGAGTGAACTTGGGTTTCTTAGCTAAACGGTGCACATATGCATATGCCAACTCATTTGAACTAATTTAGGTAGACAACACTGTAATTTAAGTGGTTTAATTTAGCTACGAATCATAAAAACTCATAGAACCTAGGAATCACAAGGAAAACATGCATGCTCCACAATGTCCGGAAACATGGCACGCCTGTCGCATTCCGAGCAAAATTCTTCTAATTTTCTTTACTAGTACGAAACATCCTCGTAATCACTTGAAAAAGTGAAAAATGTTCTTTCATAATTGTCCGAAACTCCCACGGTCAACATTGTTTACTACGCAAAGATGCATCCATCTAACCGATGTGAGAACTATATCATAAAGTGTAGCTAGGGTATCGATATATATGGCCATGACCATATTGGTCCTTCGGACTAAAACCCAAGAATGTTCATATATTGTAGGCTAATAGTAAATTGCACGTGCCATGCATGTGAGACTCAGATAATAGACATATGACATATCATCATTATATAAAATTATAATAGGTAAACCACAAAAAATTATAAATTTGATCAACATATATAAAGTATGGGTGTATAACTAGTTCTTGTACTTTGTATCATCATGTAGAAGTCAAAGATTATTAGCTACCTAAAACTTGAAATTTTTGGTGACATGGTCTAGAGAAACAAGGGAGAGGATTCTATGAGTATGATGGAGAGGTGTGTTTTGAGGTTTGTGCATAGCATTCATTCTGCTGATGACTATCTATAGAATCTTCTAAATTCTCGAATGGAAAAGAAGATCCAACGGTTGGAAATTTTGGGATTCACGAGTATTGATCTAAAGGTCATTATTCAAAGTTATTCGTATCTTACCACTATTAGTAAATTGCACATGCCCTGCACGTGAGAGTCAGATAATAGACGCCTGACATATCATCACTATATAAAATTATCTCTACTATTATAATTTAGCAGTTTGAATTAGATCCATAGCACCAATCCTGACTGTTGGGCTATTAGATCCAATGGTCCAAAGCAGCTACATTCGTGTTAAATAGTACCTATAGCAAACTCCACCATGTTCTAGAACCATTATTTCACCACCCCAAAATTTCATAGCACAGTAGGTTGTATTCTCAATATGTGTAGATAGTTATTTTTAATAGACTTAATTTGTGCATTTTGGGGGTGGTGATATGATGGTTCTAGAACATGGTGGAGTTTGCTCTAGGTCTGTACTATATATTCAACATGAAACCAGTTGCTCTGAACCATTGGATCTAACAGCCCAACTGTCAAGATTGGTGCTATGGATCCAATTCAAAACTGCTCCACTACAGTAGTAGAGAGAATACAGCCTACTGTGCTATGAAATTTTGGGGGTGGTGGCGTGATGGTTCTAGAACATGCATGGTGGAGTTTGCTCTAGGTACTATTCAACACGAATCCGGCTTCTCTGACCATTATTGGATCTACAGCCCAACGGTTAGGATTGGTGCTATGGATCCAATTCAAAACTACTCTGTTATAGTAGTAGAGATAGAGATATCTTACCACTATATAGTGTACAAATAACTTTGAATATTGACCGTTGGATCAAGACTCATGAATCCCAACATTTCCAGCTGTTGGATCTTCTTTACCATTCTAGCATCTAGAAGATTCTATTGATAGTCTTGAGCATAATGAATGTTATGCACTAACCTCCAAACACACTTCTCCATCATACTAGAATCTTCTCCCCGTAGCTAATAATCGTTGACTTCTACATTATCTTATCTTACCACTATATCGTGTACGAATAACTTTGAATGTTGACCATTGGATCAAGATTCGCGAATCCCAACATTTCTAGCTATTGGATATCATGTAGAGGTCAACGAGTATTAGCTATCTAAAACTTTAAAATTTTGGTAACATGGTCTAGAGAAACAGGGGAGAATATTCTAGAATGATAAGTGTTATTTTAGTTTTGTGCATAACATTCATTGTGATGTAGACTATCAATAGAATCTTCTAGATGCTTGAATGGAAAAGAATATCCAACGGCTCGAAATGATGGGATTCACGAGTCTTGATCCAATGGTCAATATTCAAAGTTGTTCGTACACTATATAGTGGTAAGGTCATGTAGAAGTTAACGATTATTAGCTATCTAAAACATGATTTTTTTGTAACATGGTCTAGAGAAACGAGGGAGAAGATTCTAGAATGATGAGGAATGTGTTTTTTGAGTTTTGTGCATAGCATTCATTGTGATGAAGACTATCCATAGAATCTTCTAGATGCTAGAATGGAAAAGAAGATCCAACTGCTAGAAATGTTGGGATTCGCGAGTCTAGATCCAACGGTCAATATTCAAAGTTATGTGTACACTATATAGTGCTGAGATTATAACAGGTAAAGCAGAAAAAATATAAATTTGATCAATATCTATAAAATATGGGTGTACATATATATTTGGTTCTTGTACTTTGTATATCATATAGAAGTATGTCAACGATTATTAGCTATCTAAAACTTTAAAATTTTGGTAACATGGTCTAGAGAAACAAGGGAGAAGATTCTAGAATGATGAAGAAGTTAGTTTTGTGCATAGCATTCATTGTAATGAAGATTATCAATAGAATCTTCAAGATTCTAGAATGGAAAAGAAGATCCAACGACTGGAAATGTTGGGATTCACGAGTCTTGATCCAACAGTCAATATTCAAAGTTGTTAGTACACTATATAGTGGTAAGATCATGTAGAAGTCAACGATTATTAGATACTAGTAATTTGTACATGCCTTGCACATGAGACTCAGATAGTAGACGTATGACATATCTATATACAATTATAATTGGTCAAGCACAAAATAAATATAAATTTGATCAACATCTATAAAGTATGGGTGTATATATTTGGTCCTTGTACTTTGTATCATCATTGTAGAAGTCAAAGATTATTAGCTACCTAACACATGAAATTTTTGATAACATGGTCTAGAGAAATAAGGGGGGAGATTCTAGTATGATGGAGAAGTGTGTTTTGAGGTTGTGCATAGCATTCATTATGCCGAAGACTATCAATAGAATCTTCTAGATGATAGGATGGAAAAGAAGATCCAACGTCTCGAAAAGATGGGATTCACGAGTCTTGATCTAGTGGGCAACATTCAAAGTTATTCATACACTATATAGTGGTTTGTAATGAAGACTATCAATAGAATCTTTAAGATGCTAGAATGGAAAAGAAGATCCAACGCTCGGAAATGTTGGGTCGCGAGTCTTGATCCAACAGTCAATATTCAAAGTTGTTTGTACACTCTATAGTGGTAAGATCATGTAGAAGTCAACGATTATTAGCTACTAGTAAGTTTCACGTGAGACTCGGATAGTAGACGTATGACATATCATCATCACTATACACAATTATCTTACCACTATATAGTGTAAGAATAACTTTGAATGTTGACCGTTGGATCAAGATTCGTGAATCCCAACATTTCTAGCCATTGGATATTATTTTCCATTATAGTATCTAGAACATTCTATTTGTAGTCTTCGGCATAATGAATGCTATCACAAACCTCAAACCACACTTCTCCATCATACTAGAATCTTGTCCTTTTTTCTCTAGACCATGTTATCAAAAATTTCATGCGTTAGGTACGTAATAATCTTTGACTTCTACATGGCATACAATGTACAAGGATACACCCATACTTTATAGATCTTGATCAATTTATAATTTATTGTGCTTTACCAATTATAATTTTATATAGTGATGAAATGTCATACGTCTACTATCTGAGTCTCATGCGCAAGGGACGTGCAACTTACTAGTAATTGGTAAATCACAAAAAAATATAAATTTGATCCACATCTATAAAGTATGGGTGTATATTTGGTCCTTGCACTTTGTATGATCATGTAGAAGTCAAAGATTACTTAGCTACCAAACACATGAAATTTTTGATAACATGGTCTAGAAAAACAAGGCAGAAGCTTCTAGTATGAATGAGAAGTGTGTTTTCAGGTTTGTGCATAGCATTCATTATGTCGAAGACTATCAATAGATTCTTCTAGAAGCTAGAATGGAAAAGAAGATCCAACTACTAGAAGTGCTGGGATTCGCGAGTCTTGATCCAACGGCAACAGTCAAAGTTATTCGTACACTATATAGTGGTAAGACAAGATAAGATAAGATAAGATAAGATCATGTAGAAGTCAATGATTATTAGCTGCTCCGTACTAGGGAGAAGATTCTAGTATGATGGAGAAGTGTGTTTTGAGGTTTGTGCATAAGATTCATTATGTTGAAGACTATGTATAGAATCTTCTGGATGCTAGAATGGAAAATAAGATCCAATGGTTGGAAATATTAGGATTCGCGAGGCTTGATCCAATGGTCAGCATTCAAAGTTATTCAGACACAATATAGTGGTTATATCTCTACTAGTGTAATGGAGCAGTTTTGAATTGGATCCATAGCACCAATCCCGACCATTGTGCTCTTAGATCCAATTGTTTAGAGAAGATGGATTCATGTTGAATAGCACCTAGAGAAAACTCCACCATGTATGTTGTAGACCCATCATGTCACCACCCCAAATTTCATAGCACAGTAGGATGTATTCTCTCTACTACTATAATGGGCCAGTTTTGAATTGGATCCATAGCACCAATCCTGACTGTTGGGATCTTATATCCAATGGTTCAGAGCATCTAGATTCATGTTGAATAGTACGTACCTAGAGCAAACTTCACCATGTTCTAGAACTATCATGTCACCACCCCCAAAATTTCATAGCACATTATTAGGTTGAATTCTCAATATGTGTAGATATAGTTATTATTAATAGACTTAATGTATATGCATTTTTCTATAAAAAGACTATTTGTTAATAACAACTCCATTTTTGTTAAATCACATTTCATACATTAGAGAAAAAAAATGCATAAATTAAGTCTATTAATAATAATTATATACACATATTTAGAATACAGCCTACTGTGCTATGGAATTTTGGGGGTGGTGACATGATGGTTCTAGAACATGGTGGAGTTTGCTCTAGGTACTATTCAACACCAATCCAGCTGCTTTGAACCATTGGATCTAAAAGCCCAACGGTCAGGATTGGTGCTATGGATCCAATTCAAAAGTGCTCCATTATAGTATTGGAGATCTAAAACATGAAATTTCTGGTAACATGTTCTAGAGAAATGAGGGAGAAGATTCAAAAATGATGGAGAAGTGTGTTTTGAGTTTTGTGCATAGCATCCATTTTGATGAAGACTATCAATAGAATCTTCTAGACCGTTCAAACAAATAGAATCATCTAGATGCTAGAATGGAAAAGAAGATCCAACGGCTGGAAATGTTGGGATTCACGAGTCTGGATCCAACGGTCAATATTCAAAGTTATTAGTACACTATATAGTGGTAAGATAAGATTATAATAGGTAAAGAAAAAATATAAATTTGATCAACATCTATAAAGTATGGGTGTATATATTTGGTTCTTGTACTTTGTATGTCAAGTAGAAGTCAGCGATTATTAGCTATCTAAAACTTTAAAATTTTGGTAACATGGTCTACAGAAACGAGGCAGAAGATTCTAGAATGATGGAGAAATGTGTTTTGAGTTTTGTGCATAGCATTCATTGTGATGAAGACTATCAATAGAATCTTCTAGATGCTAGAATAATGGAAAAGAATATCCAACGGCTGGATATATTGGGATTCGCGAGTCTTGATCCAACGGTTAAAATTCAAAGTTGTTCGTATATTATTTACCAATTGCAAGATATGCACATCTACTTTCTTGTAGTATTACCAAATATGGAAAATTTACCATAAACTATGATGTGGCTATGTCCACGAACTTGCGAGGTTGCTCGTCCTAAAACTTATTCATAAAAATACAAGATGATTATTAATCTAGTAGATGGCTTGAATTTGGGGGGAGGGGGGTTGTTGGAAGTAAATCGGTGTGGACGAGGAAGAGACAAGCCGGACTGTGCACCCGTGGTGTCAAAGAAGTGATCGATGGAGGATGGATGGTGAGAGCAAGCGAAGGAGAGAGAAAACACAACTTTTTTTGCGTGCATATTACTACTAGTAGGTCCATATATTTACTACTAGTGGAATGTACCTCGTGTCAACAGCCCATCATAGGTTTGCTCTGACATGGCACCGCCTTCTGACTCCTCCTCTCGCTTCTCTCGCGCTGCCTCGTTTTTTTGGAAGGAGCCACCTCCCTTTTCGAGTAGTACTAGTACGGAAGTGGAGTACTTTGCTTTACAGAGAAAAAAATTTCCATCGCTTAGAAAATTGGAGTTGTTACTTTTCCTAGTATTTGGGAACTCCCATTGGCAAAGCTGTTTACCAACGCCAAGATGCGCACATCTACTTTCTTGTAGTACTAGTACAAAATTCCCATAAACAGGGATATGTCTATTACCTTGCATGGTCGCTCGTCTTGAAACCTGTTCATACTTATACATGGTAGGCCATTTTTGTGAAGCGGCTTTTTTCAAAAGTTGTGAAAAACTCATGTTTATTATTTTGCATGGCAGGTAGTATAAGCAAAAGGACGCCATGCATGAGGCCCCTGTTTTTTTGGCCTATTTTTCTCTCTTTTTTCAAAGCAGGGTCAACTTTGCCGGCATGCAAAGTCTAGAAAGAAGTTGTAGCTTTCAAAACTCTCGGTCGCGTTCTCCATATATTGGTTGTCTGGTGGGCAACTTCGAAAGATTTTTGTGGAATTTAAAGAGAAATTGGTAGCTCACATGTGGTTCGAAAAAATTTGACTAAATTTCGACAGACTCCCTCCGATCCATATTAATGTTCATAGATTCATCTAGATTCAAATGTATCTAGTCATGTTTCTGTGCTAGATACATATACCCGAATCTAGATAAATCTGAGAACATTAATTTGAATCAGAGACAAATCAGATAAGAGACGTCTGACATATCATCATTATACAAAATTATAATAGGTAAAGCAAAAATATATAAATTTGATCAACATATATAAACTATGGGTGTATATTTGGTTCTTCTACTTTGTATCGTCATGTGTAGAAGTCAAAGATTATTAGCTACCTAACACTTGAATTTTTTTTAGTAACATTATGCTAGAGAAACGAGTGATAAGATTCTAGTATGATGGAGAAGTGTGTTTTGAGGTTTGTGCATAGCATTAATTATGCTGAAGACTATAAATAGAATCTTCTAGATGCTAGAATGGAAAAGAAGATCCAACAGCTGGAAATGTCATTCGGATTCGCGAGTCTTGATCCAACAGTCAATATTAAAAGTTATTTGTATTCGTACACTATATAGTACTTGGTAAGATAAGATTGTACGCATAACTTTGAATGCCGACCGTTGGATCTCAATACTCGTGAATCCCAATATTTCCAACCGTTGGATCTTCTTTTCCATTATAGCATCTAGAAGATTGTATAAATAGTCTTCAGCATAATGAATGCTATGCATAAACCTCAAAACACACTTCTCCATCATACTAGAGTCTTCTCCCTTCTCTCTAAACCATATTACCAGAAAAATCAAGTGTTTTAGGTAAGCTAATAATCTTTGACTTCTACATGATGATACAAAGTACAAGAACCAAATATACACCCATACTTTATGTATGTTGATCAAACTTATAAGTTTTTGTGCTTTACCTATTATAATTTTATATAATGATGATATGTCATACGTCTATTATCCGAGTCTCACGTGCAGGGCACTCCTCTCGCTGCTCTCGCGCTACCTACCTTTTGGAGTGGTAGTACAGAATGAGGTGGAGTACTTTGCTTTATAGAAAAAATATTTCCATCACTTAGTAGAGTTGTTACTTTTCCTAGAATTTGGGAACTCCCATTGGCAAGTTGTTTACCAACGCCAAGATGCGCACATCTACATTCTTGTAGTACTACTACAAAATTCCCATAAACATGGATATGTTTGTGACCTTGCTAGGTCGCTCTTCCTGAAACCTGTTCATACTTATACATGGTAGGCCATTTTTGTGAAGCGGCTTTTTCAAAAGTAGTGAAAAACTCATGTTTATTATTTTTAATGGTAGGTAGTACAAGTAAAAGGACGCCATGCATGAGTCCTCCTGTTTTTTTTGGCCTATTTCTCTCTCTTTTTTCAAAGCAAGGTCAACTTTGTCGGCATGCAAAGTCTAGAAAGAAGTTGAATCTTTGAAAACTCTCGGTCATGTTCTCCATATATTGGCTGTCTGGTGGGCAACTTCAAAAGATTTTTATGGAATTTAAAGAGCAATTGGCAGCTCACATGTGGTTCGAAATAATTTGACATAATTTCGACAGACTCTGTCCGATCCATATTAATGTTCATAGATTCATCTAGATTCATTGTATCTAGTCATGTTTCTGTGCTAGATGCATATACCCGAATCTAGACAAATCTGAGAACATTAATTTGAACCGGAGACAGTAGTGTAATTTAAGTGGGTTAGTTTATCTACGAACCTTGAAAAGTCAAAGAACCTAGGAATCATAAGTAAAACATGGGTGGTTCGCTATGTCCGGAAACATGGGAACCTCAAAACACTTCTCCATCATTCGAGAATCTTTTCCCTCGTTTCTCTAGACCATGTTACCAAATTTTGAAGTTTTATATTAGCTAATAACCATTCACTATACATGATATACAAAGTACGAGAACCAAATATACACCCATATATTATAGATGTTGATCAAATTTATATTTTTCTGCTTATATAGTGATGATATGTCAGATGTCTATTATCTGAGTCGCACGTGCAAGGCATGTGCAACTTACTAGTTTACTACTAGTACTACATGAATTTGTTGGATAAATTACATTTTCAAGCTTAATTTTATACTCCCCCGACCCAAATTAGTTTACTTAGTTTTATCTAGATTTGGATGTATCTAACACTAAAACAAGTCTAGATGCATTAATCTAGACAAATCTAAGTCAACTAATTTGGGTCGGAGGGAGTAGCTAATTTCACCCGAAAGTGCATCATGCTTCAATCAACACATTCGGTGGAATTAAAAGGTTACATGAAAAAATAGAAAATTACATCCAGGTCCATACAATTGGCACAAAGGCCCCTAAAAATTAGCTTGGAAAGACAGTCGGGTCCGGCTCAATTTTAACCGAGCAGCTGAGCCATACTCTTGCTACTACTGTTTGCTTCACACACGAAACACTGCGCGCACCTGCATGTTGATCATGGTCGAAGGGACGAGATTGCTCAGAACGAGTAGAGGAGCACACTGCCCCCGTTCCGAGTCGATTCCCACAGTCGCACGTTCGCCGGTCGCAGGTTCTCGCGCTCGAGCTCGAACTTGAGCATGTCCTGATGGTGAGCAAGGGCCAGCATAGGATCGATAGGCTTGAGGGGACCCAGGATGGCATTGTCTGCCACGGCCATGGTGACCTGGCGTCCACCCAAGTTGTCTGCCCCGGTCGCATGCTTGCTTGCCGCAGGTTCCTCGCGCGCGAGCTCGAACTCGAGCATGTTCTGATCGTAAGAAAGGGCCCGAATAGGATCGATAGGCTCGAGGGGACCTAGGACAGCGTCGGCCACGGCCACGGCAACCTGGCGCCCACCCGAGTTGTCTGCCCTGGTCGCATTATCGCTGGCTGAAGGTTCCCGGCAGAAGGATTGGCCGCTATCTCACATGGGCTTAACCTAGACACGGTTGATGTCCAGCCAGAGCGCCTGCTCGGATGCAGCTCCGTCACAGTCGAGAGGGAGCACACCGGGACTGGCGCTTTGTTGTAGAGGTCCACTTTTGTTTGCCTGCCGTGTTGACGCCTCCGTGACGTGGCCAGCGCAGGATCGGTAGCCTCGAGGGGGCCCAAAATCGCGTCGTCGGCCGGCAGGGACAATGCACGTTTACCGTGGACGACCAGGCGCTCTATAGAGGCGGCTCCAACGGCGGCATGTTCCCACCGGATGAACTATTTCGGGACCTGGTCTCGAGCCGAAGCAGACCTCCAGGACGACGTAGCCAATCCACTAGGATTCCTTCAAGTATTTGTGAGGGTAACATGCCTTTGGTAGAAGAAATAAATTTCGCAGGAGAGTAGAATGAAGGAGAAAGTTTAGTACTATTAGTACTACTAGCGGTGCTACTCAGTTTTGACCCAGCATTTCTCCAAGGAGTAATTTTTTTAGATGCTCCAAGGAGTATGCAGAGCGACCGCTTGGCGGCGCATGAGTTTTTTCGCAGTCGGTGGTTGTCAGGGGCATTAAGTCACAAGAGAAATTTCATATCAGTACTTGTAGCGGCCGTAATTTCAGCTGGCCGTAGTCTAATTGGACAGTAGGAGTGGTACTACTATACACTCTCGAAACATAGGTGGTGAGCAGTTGGCAGCTCAAGCAACGAGTCTGGTAAAATCTTGGAGTATGTACTCCAGTATACAATAGTAATAAGTTGCACATGCATGACCGTACAGTATGTAATATTATCTCTACTACTATAATGGAGCTGTTTTGAATTGGATCCAGAGCACCAATCCTGACCGTTGGGCTATTAGATCCAATGGTTTAGAGCTGTTGGATTCATGTTGAATAGTACCTAGATCAAACTCCACCATGCATGTTCTAGAACCATCATATCACCACCCAAAAATTTCATAGCACAGTAGGCTGTATTCTCTCTACCACTATAATGGAGCAGTTTTGAATATGAATGATCCATAGCACCAATCCTTATCGTTAGTCTATTAGATCCAATGGTTTAGAGCAGCTGGATTCGTGTTGAATAGTACCTAGAGCAAACTCCACCATGTTCTAGAACCACCATGTTGAATAGTACCCATGATATGTCATACGTCTATTATATGAGTCTCACGTGCACGGCACATGCAACTTACTAGTCACTATATAGAAGTACTCCGGCACGTGAGACTCGCATATTCATATTTTTTTAGCTTTACCTATATTATATAATCTTACCACACTATATTATGTACGCAGTACTTTGAACTTTGAAAAATCGATCAAGCCTGGAAAATCCCAACATTGCAAACCGCTAGATCTTCTATCCATGCTAGCATATAGAATATTCCATTGATAGTCTTTAGCATAGTGAACGCTATGCACAAACCTTAGAACGCACTTCTTAATATTTCCAGAATCTTCTTCATCATTTCTCTCGAGATAACGAGTAATAGGTAGCTAGTAGTAGTAGGTTGATTTCTACATGACACAAGGTACAAGAACCAATTATACACCCTATACTTTATGGACGTGGCTCAAAATTATAATTATTTTTAGTGATACTAACACAATCTCTTTCATCATTATAGTAGGTTGATTTCTTCATGACACAAGGTACAAGAACCAATCATATACCCTATACTTTATGGACGTGGCTCAAAATTATAATTATTTTTTCAGTGATACCAACACAATCTCTTTCATCATTAATTGCCGTGGCACATAAGCATTTTCTATGCATGTAATAAGGTCTTTGAAAATGTGGGAGTCTCTTAGCGCGACATACTAGGCAAAAGGCTTTTGTGGCATGTCAATTTAAGAAGGAGAGAGGGTGTTGTTTTATCTTACTAGTACGTACTAGTAGCTAATATACACCCCTTGCACGTAATCATAGGCAAAAAGAGTTGATTGCCCAATGAAATGCATGCATGAGAGAAAAAAACATAAATTAAGATAGAACCTCTAAAATACAATGCATTTGAGAGGTTGTCTATTAGGTATGTATAACTCCTATGGTAACGTGCTAAGCTACACCCCATTGTGAAAGGCCTAATGCATGATACAGTACTTACCACCTGATACCCCCATTGGAGACAGTCTAATACTCTCATCCCAAATAGAGGTAGAGTAGTAGGACTAGTACCTCCATCCCGGAGTAGTACTGGAGTACAGTATTTAGTCTTCCACTTAGCCCTAGGTCGTCAAAGCGACATGTACACTGTGTCAGAGGGAGATAATTAATCGGGGAACACATCGCTCCCCTAGTTTTCTCCGTGCAGGTCCCTTGCCAAAGAGATAATGTATCAGTTCATGGCTATTGAATTTGGATGGACGGACGATATTTCCTAGAGTGAGATGAAGAGTCTAGTACTCCTAGTATTTAACTATTGTACCAGTATCTCTCGCTCACTCTCATCAACCCTCTCAGATCTGCGCTCCTTCCTCTGCCCTCTCGCTTGGTCTAAAAATCCCTCTCAGATCCGCCGCAGTTGAAGAAGACGCCTCTATGATGGACGAGTGGTTTGAAGCTATGATTGGCATGAGGTCTTCAGCTGCAGGCTGAGTTCTCAAATTTTTCGTCGTCCCGCGTGCATGGTTTTTATTACTTCTTTCTTGATGATGTTTTCCACACTGGTTCGATACAACTCTTGTTTTTGGGTTAAATCTCTTTTCCTTGCATGAGTAGTGTTTTGGCAAGGCCGCGGCGCACATTTCGTGCGCACAATGTGTTGGAAAATTGTCAACACCCGGATTTTTAATCCCAGATGCCTGTTATGCCATACATCGCAATCCCAGGATTTCCATTTTTGCGAGACATAACAGATTGGATATCACAGTACATCATCCATTACAAACCATAATAAGGTCCTACACAAATAAATGATCTCATGATCCAGTCTTAGTACAAACAAGCAGCGAAATAATAAGCGTAGTAGTGGGATCCATCTTCAGTGTCACAGGCAATGCTGATGATGGGATATGATCCTAGTTGTCGTAGCCGTCCTGCTTTCCTTCCTCTTGGTAGTCCTCCTCATAGTCTAGCCACGAGAATAGCCAGGGACAACGCCATGAGTACTCTTTAAGTAGTCGCAAACTATCACTAACAAATAAGGTAGTTCTAGTAGGAATCCTAAGCTCTAAGTTTATTTGCAAAAAGCCAGATTTATCTAAACTGAGTTCAGAAGCAAAGAAAGTTAACTTAAATGTTCTAAGTCTCTTAAGTTGGGAACCTAGTTTCATATTCACAACCCTATTGTGGTCAAGTCAAAATCATAGTTCACTTCACAAGTCATTTTGAAAACATCTGACGACGGAACAGTATGGCCACTCCAACTGTCCATGACCGCGGACGCGGCTATTCGAATAGTTTGACACTCTGTAGAGGTGGTTCACTTTCACCACAAA
The DNA here is from genome assembly GCA_910589775.1 of Avena eriantha. NCBI lineage: Eukaryota > Viridiplantae > Streptophyta > Magnoliopsida > Poales > Poaceae > Avena > Avena eriantha. The sequence goes on from OU342743.1 coordinate 502,261,709, forward strand.
ATTCGATACATCCGTTAGGGATAACCCTGAATCATCATACTTAGTATGCGGATAATCAATCATAACCTTTCAATTACCCACTCTAGTATAGGCACGTCCCCTATGAGCTTGGCCTCCCAGCCACGGCCATCTGCCATCTTGGGCACTGCATAGGTGGACATCATAAAGAGGTAGCCTCAGCTCAAACCTTTTCCGTGAGGGAACCCATTCTAATGCATATAAACTTCCGGCTAAGCCTTACCCAATTCAGGTATTGTGGTTGTATGGTAAAATTGGAATGGTATCGCATCCGAACCCAACCATCAGTTTTTATAAAGGGTTAAGGCCCATGCCTCAACATTTTGATCATCAAATCCATTTGTGATTCTCAACACATGTCAAAACATCTCAATAGAATGACTCATCATTCCAAGGTTTTCATGATCATTTTCACCAAGTATTCCCATCTAAAGCGATCAAGTTTTATGTTTAGCACTAGCCACTAAGGTTAAGAGTGTTCAGTAATGAGGGATGCTAATCTCAATCTCATTCCATAGAATGACATCTAGTATAGGCCTAGTTTTATACTCTTTATGCTATCTATACTACTTTCAAAAATCTCACAAAGCATTACTAAAGTAAAGAAACTTTGGTAAAGTAAAAAGTAAAGCTTGCAAGTAAAACTTGGGATGGGTATAAATCCAAATGTATAACCCAAGCATGACCAAGGCATCTTACTTAGGTTAACTTATATCTAGTGATGGCTTTCAAGTATGAGCTTGCCAATAATAGCTTGCCTTGATTGGTGTAGTGATTGAAGTTATCTTCGTCTTCTTCGGGTTAGAACTCCTCCTCGTATCCGGGGTTGGTACAATTGTCTATAAATAAATATGGGGTACACAATCACCAAACAATGCTTAACTAGCTCTAGTTAGCACACTAAGGCTCAGACTTGATGATCTACCATCATCGCAATCATCACATGCATTAAAGAACTAGTTTCAATTATTTTTATTTGAGAAAAGTAATTTCTCCTCATTGAAATTCATTAAGATTTAATATTCTCCAATTAAAATATGGAATCATGTGGACACATGTCATCACCACATATTCTAATACATGGGAATGTGATTTAAAGGGTTGATTACTTTTTATAAAGTTTTAAGATTATTATTTAATAGATTTAAAGTGACTAGAAATGCCCTAGTAGCATTCTTTTGGTACTAGTTCAAAGGCACTGCATGCAAACTTAAATATTTTTACATATTCAGATAGATATTATCAAATGTGATTTTTGAGAGTTGGAATCAACTCAAATGCTATTATGGTTGATTTTTGAAAAATGGTTGATGTTACAAAAGTCTCCGCCTTGTTATTTTTGCTATATATTATAACTAACTCCAAATGATTTAAATCCAACGGTCTTGGATAGATAATTTAATTATCTTTCTAACAAAATTTGAATCATGCAATTTGGTTAAGTAAAACTCTCTGATTGATTTTTGAATCTAGGGACAGAAACTAGTTTCAACTAAAATAGACAATCAATTGTTTGAATTTTCGGGCCAACACGGGAAAGCTAACGGGCCGCCCCAACTGCACAGTGCAGCGTAGCGTGCGGCTGACAGAGGGGTTCCACTGGTCAGCGAGACTAACCAAACAAAATGATATCTTTCAACCAGAGCCCTATGATCTAAATCTAATCCAACGGTTGAGGGTCGTCGTCAACGACGAACTGATCTGGTGACGAGCTAAACCTAACGCGGCGGTGGGGGTCTCTCGGGGCTCACCTGGGCTCCAGCTAGGCTCGGTGACATGGGCAAATGACATGGTAGAAGATGGCGAGGCGAGGCGTGGTCATGGCGAGGCTTGGGGTGGTCGCAATCGATGGAGCCCTTCTCCTCCAGCCGCGGCGAACTCCAGTGCAACTCCGGCAATGTGGTGCTCGCCTTGCTCTGGAAAGAGGTGTGGGAGGCTCAGTGGTGAGTGGGGAGTCGAATGGTGTGAGGATGGGAGGCTGGGGTGGCCTCCTTTTATAGCTCAACGAGGGGACAGAACGGTGCGGGCTGGCGTCTCCGGCGAGGGCGGTACAGATGGCTAGCGGTGTGGCTCGGGTAGGTGGACGGTGCGAGAATATCATTCTGTGGCCCGAAAGTTGGGTTGTCCAGGCAACGCGGTACCCAAGTTCCCTGAAATCAGCCGGGATGACTACAATTGGTGTGCCAAATACACAGAGGGTCTTTTTCGGCACGAATTCAACTTTATGTTTCAATACAAAAAATCAGGCTAACAACCGTCAAGTTGGGCCCCCTGTCAGTTCTCGCCGTTATGACGCTCCCGTCACTTAGCCGGGGTGGCTATCACGTCGGCTTGCAGCGTTGGCACAGTGGATATGACAACACCCCCTGCCCACCCCCTGCCCAGTGTATTGACATGACAAAACAAGACACATGTATCGGCGTTATAATTATTTTTTGTTTACTCAGAAGCTGGAACTGCCACCGCCACGCATCTCTCCTTGGACTTCCGTCCCCATCATTAACCACTACCTTAAAAGCGCATTGACGGTTCCACTCTTCTTCCTGTCATCTGTCTCGCAGAAACCACTTTTCTTCTTCCTGCCATCTGTCTTTTTCCCGTCTTCTCCTTGCCGCCATGGAAGCTCATCGCACTCTAGAGATAAGCTTCACCACCCATAACAATAAGAACATAGACGTTGTCTACACCAATGAGGAGGAGACAGTGGTGCGTGTCATGAGATGTACGAGGGTTGGCTTGGGGTAGACGAGGACAAGTTTGTGGGATTGGACCTCGAGTACACCCCGGAGCACCCATATGAAGGGAGTGAAGTCGCCGTCGTTCAACTAGCCATGCGGAAACACGTCCTCGTCTACCACCTCTCCCAATTTGTATATCTGCTCTCTGTAGCTAACCGCTTTTAGGGTTTTCTCCTCTTGTTCTTTATCCACTTGCTCATCTTGCAACTACTGGATTTTATTTAGGACCAAATAAATTATGACAAGACAATGTTGAGAGTCTTGATATTGCATTTACTAAACTTTTAAAAATTATATTCAGATGATGATCTTGCATTGACCAAATATTTGTAGTTACAAATTTTGGTGATGACAAACTACAGACTTTCAGGACTGACAAGAATTGTCCGGTGCTGCGCCAGTTCCTTGTAGAAAAGGGAATTGTTTTCTGCACTGTCGACAAAACAACTGATTTCTCAAAATTTTATCAAGAGGGAATTATAATTCCTATGCACAACTGGATCGATATTCAGAGTCTTGTTAAGATCCTAGGGGGCTCGAGGAAGGATGGAATGAAATCACTAGCAAATAGAATCCTCGATGAGTCGTACGACAAAATGAAGGAAGATTTCCGTACGGATAGGCACGATTTCTGGGATGAGTGGCTGTTGTCTGATATAAACCTAAAGTATGCAGCCATAGATGCTTATGGGAGCCCTTTGTAGAAAAAGCAGAATAGCTGAGTTTGAAGCTGCATATGCAAAGAAAATGGCTGCATCTGAAGCAGCTAACAGGGAGGTTGCAGAAGCAGCTGAAAGAGAGCTTGTAGCTAAAGCAGAAGCAACTGACAGAGAGGCTGCAGCTGAAGCAGCAAATAGAGAAGCAGCATCTTCTAGCAGCAACAATCAGGCCTGTGATGCACCGCTAATTGTGCCGCAGGACGCTGAAGATAGGGAAGCCAAGTCAGATCCCCGGTGGGACGAAGCATTTCGCGAGCTGTGGAGTACCTGGAATGGTCGCAGTTGGTCACCTAGGAACGATGGCAAGCTCCTAAAGTGGTCTGATGAGAAGTGAATTTAATTTTACTTGTCAGTGTTATGTTTCTGTTTTGTGGAACTCAGTTAGCTTTTCAAGATGTCTAGCTCCTCAAGTGATAGTAGTAAAATAAATTTAACCCTCTTTGTCTTATGCTTATGTATGTGTCTTGTACCTTGTCAAGATGGTAGCTCGTTAACTGGCAGTTTGAAAGAGTACACTTTTCCTCTCTCACTAAACATATATGTTTCATTTTGCCCAAATTGGTAGCAAATCTAGAGAAGATTCTCTCTTCGATAATTCGTTCCCTTTTGGACCTCTTTTTGCCTCCGATAAGGTAGCAAATCTAGAGCAGCAAATCACACCAGGCAGAATACATTCATTCAGAAAACAAAACAAATGTAGATATAGCTGTGCGCAGCTAAATAGGATATAGCGATAGAAAGTAGGTTGCTTAACGAGGTTCGATGCATTCAGCCAAAAATAGGATATAGCTAGAAAGAAGATGCTTAGCAGCAGCAGCAGCCGCCGCAGCTGCAGGCACATCCTCCAAGCTCCCGCGGCTCCGCCTCCTCCCTCTGGCACTTCCTCCACTTATTGCTGCCCAGTCACTTGATCTTGGGGGCCTTGGGCCTGATTGGAGGGATGTGACCCTCTTTGATGGCCAACCGCTGTAGGTTTCGGAGGTGAAGGCCGAGAGCCCGGTGTTCAGCGATGTAGGCATTAATGTTCACGGTCTCGCGCTCGCCGCCTTTGTGGATGTCGGAGCGCGCGGCCTCTGCATGCTTCATTAAGGAGATGAAGTTGGTGCCACCGGCGTGACTCACACAGCAGTTGGCGATGCCCTTGTGGAAGGGGCAGCGCTAGGGGCCGCCCTGAAGAAGGCGTCGTACTGGCCGGCCCGCAGCCTCCTCAGTACTTGACGAGTCTTGGTGTGTATGGACTCATCATCGCTGCAGACGTCGCTGCTAGAAACATATTGGAAGAAAAGGAAAAATGGGGGAGTATATGATGTAAGAAGATCGAGAAATTGAAATGCAAACTAGTGAATCCTAATAAACCAACATCTAGCATCCAACGATGGGAACGGTAGAAGAACTACCATGGGTCGTCGATGCCGGTGTCGTAGGGGTTCAGCGGAGCGATGTACTTATCTAGATCGTAGGTGACCAAGAAGTTCTTGATTTGCTTGTGACCGGCGGGGCCCTCCTTGCCGACGGGGGGCTCCTCTTCGGCGGCTCTATCGATAGGGGGGACGGGGGCCTGGACGGGAACAACGGCTGCTATCGATGCCTCGACTAGGGCCTGGACAGGGACGGTGTCTGCTTTCAATGCATCGAGGGGGACCGGCGAGGAGACGAGGGGCTCCTCGCCGGCAGCCTCGGAAGCAACGATGGCCACCTTATCCTCCTCGGCCATCGCCGACGCAGACGGGGTATTCTCGGGAGTTTGTGGATGCTGGTGGGATAGTGGAGAGGGTTGTGGGGGGAGAGTGAACGAGAGAGAGAGTGGGGGTGCGGAGAGGGGCTCTATAGTTAAGGTGGATGGAAGCAAGGCATGTTTCGTTGCACCACCATGCAACGTGTCGCGCAGTCTACTACACCGTGCACCGCGATACGCGCATGGTACGTCACTTTTTTTCCCGGGCCATGCATGGAAGTTCTGTATTGAGCCGTGTAACATCCCAAAACTTTAATACAAGTGATCAAGATCCAAATCATCAAAATTAGGGTTAACAAAAACTTTTCCAATTAAAATTATTAAAGCATTCATATGTGTGTGCATTTAAATTAGGAGTTGATTTGAATTGCCATGATTAAGTGATCCATTGCTTGTAAAATGATTCTTAGGTGAAATAAACATCATCCAGATCATTCCCACACAAATCCCAAAGAAAAACAAATCAAAATGAATAAAAGAAGGAAATGGTCATTCGTGCCATTTTAATCAACATGCCTACTTTGGCTATTCCTAGGACTCAATTCTTAATAGAAACAAATGTGGATCTTTGCACCCTTTGCTAGTACATGTAGTAATATACCAAGGCCCACTTTGTGATCTGCCAAAAACTGTCAAACACTAATTTTAAATGACATTTGAAAATTGAATCTAGTGTAGGTATCAAGATCACTCTATTTCAAAAACCACTCAAATGAGCTCCATTTTCAAAACCCAAGCAACCAAAGAGGCTTAAGCATGTGTCTAGCAAGTCCACCAAGAATCATCAAAAAATTCAAAACTTGTGGGCAAATTTCAAACAAAACCAAAAACACTATTTGGAGCAGTGTTTGGACCAAATTGGTCTCCCATTTTGTAACCACAGCCACCCAGTGCACTCCCCTACCCCTCTCTAGCATGGCCACCCACTGTGCCACGACCAAATGGTCATGGCCATTAAGGCCGAGCACCATTTGGGCACCCCCACCGGCGACAGCACGCCACAGCCGCCACTAGCATCGTCCACCATGTCCAGGAGGTTGCTTGTGGTCCACCTCCACCGCCCAACCAGCCCCAGCCCTAGGACAGCGACCGGAGCAGCCATGAACTGCCGCGCCCGGAGCCTGTCGGCCATGCCGACGCCGCCCGCAGAGCGCGCATGGTCCCCGCTCAGCCAGACCCGGCCTCGCTCCAGCCGCCCGTCTACACGATCGCCACCGACCTAGGAAGCTAACGGACATGCCCATTCCTCCGACCATGCCCCGTAGTCGCCGGCCGCCGCGAAACTCGCCGTCGGCAGAGACATAGTGCGCGCAGCCCCACTCACCTCCCCCGACCGAAAACCACTACACACTCACCGCTGTGACACTCGCCAGGGCAGCGCCCAGCATCCTAGCGCACCACCCACACCTCTAGCTCGTTGTGCCGTCGTCACCGGCGAGCACCGCCCATGCTCCTCTGCCGCTTCGCCGAGCCTATAAATAGAGGCCTCCCCAGCACCGTTTCCTCACACCACTCCACTACCCTCTCCTCACTCATCCTTCCCCACCTCTAGCCAGCGCAAGCCGCCGTCCGTAGCGCCAGACTTTCGCCGGAGTCCGCCGCGGAAGGAGGAGAAGGGCGTCGTTGATCAAGGCCACCTCTCGGGACGCCGCCAGTACCAGGAGGATCGCCGTCGTCTACCAGTTAGTTTCCCGCCTTGCCGCAGTAGCTGGAGCCCTGGTATGCCCTCATCGTACCCCCACCGAGCCGCTAGGGTTCCACCTCGCCGGCGACCTGTCCATCGTCGACGACAAGCCACAGCCGTCGATCTAGGTACTAATCGCATTGTCCACGTTGCCCCGTACCGCTTTGCGTTTTAAAGAGCGGCTGACATGTGGTCCCCCTGTCAGTTCTTCTCTACGCCGTGGAACGCCACTGGGCCGGCCCACTAGTTTTCCCGCGCTAGCCCAGTAATTCAAACTTAGGTTTTTCTAATTTAGTTTGAACCTAGTTATGTCCCTTAGTTTAAAAAACAATTCAGAGAGATTTACAAATCCAAATGGAGTGATTCCAATTGTGTTGGAAAGCTTCAGAAAATATCTATCCAAGCCCGTTGGAATTAATTAATTTAGAATTAGAGATCTCTCCTAGTAAAAATAACAAAACAGAAGCATTTGCAACTTGCAACATTTTTCTAAAATCAACCACGTTAGCTTTTGAGTTGATTCCAACTCTAAAAAATCACATTTAACCATACCTCTGTGACTATGTAATAATATTAAGGTTTGCATGCAGTGAATTTGGACTAGTACCAAAATAATGCTATATAGGAATTTCTAGTCACTTTAAATCATTAAATAATAAACTTAAACTTAAGTAAATATGATCCAACCCTTAAATCACATTCCCACATGTTAGAATATGTGTTGAGGACATGTGTCCACATGATCCCATATTTTAAGTGGTTAATATTAAATATTAGTTATTTTCAATGAGTAGAAATTACTTTTCTTAAATAAAAAGGATGAAACTAGTTAATAAACCTTGTAATGCTCGTGATGGTAATAGATCATAAAATGTGTGCCTTAGAGTGCTAAGTAGACTAGTTAAGTATTGTTTGGTGATTGTGTACTCCGTATGTATTTATAGACAATAGTACCGACCAAGCTTTCGGGGAGGAGGAGTTCTACCCGGAGGAAGAGGAAGAAAACTTCAACCACCGCACTACCCAAGGCAAGCTAACACTTTCAAGTATTATACTAGCAAGCCATCATTAACAATGCAAGCTAACCCTTGCAAGCTAGATAACCTAAGCAAAGGCATTAGGCATGCTTTGGTGATACCATTTGGATTTATACCTAGTCCAAGATTTAATTCCAAGCTTTACTTTTTTACTTTACCAAAGTCCTTTACTTGTTTTGAAGGTAGCATAAAAAGTATAAAAATTGACCTATCTAGATAACTTTAGATGTCATTATATGGCATGAGATTGATCCTATCATCCCACCTTAGTGAACACTCTTAACCTATTTGATTAGAGCTAGATCAAAACTTGAGTAACTTTTAGATGGAAATACTTGGTGAAAATGAATTGTGAAAACCTTGGAATGATGAGTCATTCTATTGAGATGTTTTGGACATGTGTTGAGAAACACAAATGGTTTATGATGATGAAAATGTTGAGGCTTGACCCTTAACCCTTTTACAGAACTGATGGTTGGATTCGGATGCGATACCATTCCAAATTTACCGTATAACCACAATACCTGAATTGGGTAAGGCTTAGCTGGAAGTTTATATGCATTAGTTTTAGTTCCCTCGCAGGAGAGGTTTGAGCTGAGGCTACCTCTCAATGTTGTCCACCTATGCAGTGCCCAAGATGACAGATGGTCATGGTTGGGAGGCCATGATCATAGGAGAGGTGCTTATACTAGGGTGTGTAAAGGAAAGGTTATGTTTGATTATCTGCATACTAAGTATGATGATTTAGGTTTATCCCTGACAAATGTATCGAATCTAGTGGTGAAAGTGTACCACCTCTGCAGAGTGTCAAACTATTCAAATAGCCGCGTCCGCGGTTATGGACAGTTGGAGTGGCCATACTGTTTCGTTGTCAGATGTTTTCAAAATGACTTATGAAATGAATGATGAATCTTGACTTAACCACAACAGGGTTGTGACAATGACACTAGCTTCCCAACTTAAGTGATTCTAGAACTTTATTTTATCTTTCTTTGTTTCTGAACTCAGCTTAGGTTTCCAACTTAACTTTATAATTAAACTTAGAGTTTGCATTTACATTAGTACTATCCTACTTGCTAGTGGTAGTTTGTGAGTACTTAAAGAGTACTCATGGCTTTTGTCCCTGGCTATTCCTATGGCCAGACTATGAAGGAGACTACCAAGATAACGGTCAGCAGGACGGCTATGATAACTAGGACTATCTGCCTTCGTCAGCATTGCTAGTGCCCCTGAAGATGGACCCCACCGCTACGCTTATTATTTATTCCGCTACTTGTTGTATTAGGACTTGATCATGAGATCCTTTATTTGTGTAAGACCTTATGTATGGTTTGTAATGAATGATGTACTGTGATATCCAATCTATTATGTCCCGCAAAAATGGTAATCCTAGGATTGCGATGTATGACATAACAGGCATCTGGGATTAAAAATCCGGGTGTTGACAAGTTGGTCTCAGAGCCATCCTGACCATAGGAGACCATAGTTAGAATGGATGTCTAAACCAAAAAGTTAGTTTCAAAAACCAAAGTGAGTATTTATGAAAAACTATTTCCTCTCTTACCCTTGGGAATTCATTCTTTCTCAAAAATTCATGTTCCTCCAATTCTTACATTACTACATAAAATTTGACACACTTGATCACTTCACTAACTTCCTCATCCCTAATTCTTGTTGATGGAGTCTCTGTTCAGCAAGTTCTACCAGTTGGGAAACGGAGGTCAGCTGATCTTCGAGAGTGATCTGGATTCACTGTCTGAGTTATTGGGACGCCCGCAACCAGAGTTTCTTGGAGCTCAACTTCCAGGACCCCTAGGAGGAGATTTACAATGGCTAGTCACCGCTGATCTTAGAGGAAGCATAGAAGCACCAACGTTTGGGAGAATTCAGTTCTCCGTGAGAGAGAACAACTATCTAGATGGATTAGCCAGGGCAATGCATGAAGCTCTCGCACGTCTATGTGCCCTCAGTGTCAACCAGATCCAAGGAACCCGTTTTGCTCACTATGGAAGGCGTGACTTCATGGGAATGCCGATGGAGATGCTAAGTCATCCAGAACTGAAGCGTCAAGTGGAGAACCTCGACTTCCTGTGTGTACAATCGTAAGAAGGAGTTGGACAATGCTAGGGAGTTCGCCAACCACAACCGTGCCATCGCCGACCAGAAGGCCTAGACTTTCTCACTGCTTGTCCAGGACCGCTAGTCTCTTCGCCGCTAGTGCGAGAAAAAGGATCACACCATCGCCCATCTTCGCAAGAAGGTGGACGACCTCGAGAAGACCGACAAGGAGCAAGAAGCTCAGCTTGCCGCGAAGGAAGAAGATGAGGGTGAAGACATCCAGGGAGACATGGATTCTTACCTCAGCAATGATGATGCCTTTCTGGAGGAGGATTCCGTGGACTTCTACACTAACGATGATGACTCCGACTTCATCGACAATGAGTAGAGGCACTAGGTCACTTTCGTAGCATGAGATGTATCGGTCCCACTGTATCGTAGTTTGCAGAATGGTTCTTAAAACCATCTGCTTTTCTTTGTTGTGGTGTGTGTTTGTATCGTGTGTTTGCTTGCATGAATGAAATGAAGTTAGTTGCAAAAACCTGAGTCAAACTCAAAGTTTTAGCTTTGACACCAAAACCATGAACAATAGAACTTTCCCTCTTACCCGCTTTATCTACCTCAATCTTCAGATGACTTGTGGAAACCAAGGAGGGAGCAGCTCGTCGCAAGACCCAATGCTGCAAATCTTGTAGAATCTCATCGCAGACAGAGAAGCAAGCAGGGCAGAGCGCCAAGCTAATCTAGCAACACTGCAACAGATCGCCTAGATGGCTCTCAACAACCAAGGGCATGGAAATCAGGATCATCAAGGATCCAAGCTGAAGAACTTCCAGAATACCAATCCCCCAATCTTTAGCACTTCAGAGAACCCCTTAGATACTGATGACTAGTTACAGATGATGGAAAACAACTTGGAGGTAGCCAGAATTGATGACAACGAGAAAGTTCTCTTTGCCACCCACTACTTGGCAGGAGACGCAAGAGCTTGGTGGAATAGTATCTGCCTGATGAACCATGGTCAAGTTATGACATGGGAAGCCTTCAAAATCAAGTTCAGCCGCACCCACGTGCCATAGGGACTAGTCACCCGAATGAGAGATGAGTTTAGAGAATTGAAGCAAGGTAGAATGACTGTGGTGGAGTACAGTGACAGATTCCTGTCCTTAGCAAGGTACGCCCCTGATGAGATCAACACGGAGGCCAAGAAGAAGGAGAGATTCCTGAACGGACTGCATGATGAGATGCAGACTGTCCTCGTCAACATCCATTTCGAGGATCTCGAAGAGCTAGTCGACTCTGCCATTCAGATGGAAGGGAAGATTAACCAGGCGAACGACAACCGCAAACATCGTATGATGCACCAAGCTGGATCCAACAGTCACCAGGAGTACCGTCCCAACCCGTCTGCAGGGTATGCACCAAGAAACAACCGACCCCCAATGTCTCGCCCAAGCTATCCCAACCGTAGCGGAAGCAATGTGAAGTCCGGAGGGAACAACAAAAACTCTGGCAACCCCAGCAATTTCAACCGTGCACTTCCCAAGAGTAACAACAAAAACACTGCACCTAGAACTGGAAGCAATGTTGTGTTAGTCGCAGCTAAAGACAAGTCCAAGATAACTTGTTTCGAGTGTGGAGTGACGGGCCACTATTCCAATGAGTGTCCCAAGAAGACTGCCGCCACTACCAATGTGAATGCCCCAGCTCAATAGTAGCGTCGTGTTCAACCAGGGAGAAGATTTGCCCTAGGGAACCCTCACAACCGCAACGGTCGTCTCTTCCACATGAACGCAGAGGAAGCCCAAGAAGCGCCAGACATAGTGCTGGGTATGTTTTTTGTCAACTCAGTTTTAGCAAGGGTATTGTTTGATTCGGGAGCATCGCATTCATTTGTCACTGAAGAATTTGCATGCACTAGTAATATTCACCCATCCAACCTCAAGCATGTCATGATAGTTCAAATCCCCGGTTCGACTGCAAAAGCTAGAAAAATCTGCAAAGTTGTGCCTATCAGAATACATGGGATAGATTTTTATGCCAACCTAATCGTACTTGGAACCAAAGTAGTACTAGGTATGGATTGGATGTCAAGGCATAAAGGACTGATAGACTGTGCTAAGAAAGCCATCACCATGACCAGAGCATATATCTGAAACCCTACCCCGTCAATTCAAGTGCAACAAGAGTCTAGCCCTGCCCAGCCTACACCAAGTCAGAGTAGTCTGTGAATACCCCGATGTATTCCCAGATGAATTGCCAGGTATGCCCCCGGATAGGGATATTGAGTTCATTATCGAACTAAGCCCCAGAACCGGACCCATAGCCCAGAGACCCTATAGCATGAACCCCTCAGAGTTAGTGGACCTGAAGAAGTAGTTGGATGCAATGTTAGCAACGGGCTTGATTCGACCAAGCGTTTCGCCATGGAGATCACCAGTGTTATTCGTCGACAAGAAATATGGAGGCAACCGTCTGTGCACAGATTACAGGTAGCTGAATGACGCCACCATCAAAAACAAGTACCCTTTGCCGAAGATAGAGGATCTATTTGATCAGTTGACCGGTGCCCATGTATTCTCGAAGATTGATCTTAGGACTAGTTATCACCAACTTAAGATTCTTGCAACGGATATTCCGAAGACCGCCTTTACTACTCGCTATGGTTTATACGAGTACACGGTTATGTCTTTTGGATTAACCAATGCCCCTGCTTATTTCATGAATCTCATGAATAAGATCTTTATGAATTTCTTGGATAAGTTCGTCGTTGTGTTTATCGATGATATCCTTATCTACTCCAAGTCTGAAGAAGAGCATGAGCAACATTTGAGAATCATCCTAGAAAACCTAAGAGAGCATCGGTTATATGCCAAGTTCAGCAAGTGCGAGTTTTGGCTGAAATAAGTAGGATTCCTAGGACATATTGTGTCTGCCAGAGGAGTCTCTGTTGATCCCGCCAAGATTAAAGATGTTGAAGAATGGGAAGCCCCAACCACTCAAACCCAGGTCCGTGCATTTCTCGGATTAGCGGGATATTACCGCAAGTTCGTAGAAGGATACTCGAGCATCGCCAGACCCATGACCCAATTGTTGAGGAAGGACAAGAATTTTGAATGGACTGACAAATATGAAGCCAGTTTCCAAGAACGAAAGAAGAGATTGATTTCAGCCCCAATATTAATCATGCCAGATGTCAAGAAGCCGTTAGATGTATATTGTGATGCATCCAAGATTGGTATCAGATGTGTATTAATGCAAGAAGGCAAAGTCATCACCTATTTGTCTCGACAACTGAAGCAGCATGAGCAGAACTATCCGACCCATGATCTTGAGTTAGCAGCCGTAGTTTTGGCATTGAAGACATGGCGTCACTATCTGATGGGTAATCGATGTGATATTTACTCAGATCACAAGAGCTTGAAGTATATTTTCACTCAGAAGGAGCTGAATATGAGGCAAAGGACATGGATAGAGTTAATGAAGGATTATGACCTTGACATTCACTATCACCCCGGCAAAGCCAATGTGGTAGCATATGCTCTTAGCAGATTTCTGTGTAGTCTAAACACCATGATCACGGAGAAGCAGCCAAGTTTGTATGAGGAGTTGGAGCAGTTTAGAACTAAGCTAGTTAGGAAAGGATTCTTAACTAGAATTGTACTTCAACCCACATTAATCAGCCAAATCAAGGAAGCCCATAAGGGAAATGAAAGTATCGACGGAATCAAACGCCGTATTGATACAGAAAAGGTACCTGGATTCACTGAAGACAAAGAAGGAGTTATGTGGTACAAAGGTCGTATCTGTGTGCCAGCAGATTCGGATCTGAAGCAAGTTATCATGCAAGAAGCTCATGATACTCTTTATTCTATCCATCCCAGGGGAACGAAGATGTATCAAGATTTGAAGGAGCAATTTTGGTGGCACAAGATGAAGAGAGAAATTGGAAGCTACATCGCCAAGTGTGACATCTGTCAAAGAGTCAAAGTAGAGCATCAGAGACCCACATGACTGCTGCAACCATTGCAGATTCCGGAATGGAAATGGGATTCCGTCGGAATGGACTTTATCACCGGTTTATCTACTTCTAGTAGGGGAAATGAGTCAATCTGGGTCATTGTTGATAGACTGTCTAAGGTAGCTCACTTTGTAGCTGTCAAGACAACCTACCAGAGTTCGAAGCTAGCAAAGCTGTATATTGCTAGAACTGTTAGTCTGCATGGAACCCCCAAGACAATAGTATCAGATCGAGGAACCCAATTTACCTCGAGATTTTGGCAGAAAGTCTAGGAAGGATTGGGAACCAAGTTGAACTTCAGCACCGCTTATCACCTGCAAACTAATGGACAGACTGAAAGAGTCAACCAAATCCTAGAGGATATGTTAAGATCTTGTGTGTTGTAATACGGATCAAAATGGGCAGACTACCTTCTTTTCGCAGAATTCTCATATAACAACAGTTATCAAGCTAGCTTGCAAATGGCACCATTTGAGTTCCTATACAGAAGAAAGTGTCGTACCCGTTTGAATTGGTTGCAAGTAGGAGAGAGTCAGATCTTTGGACCCGAAATTCTCCGAGAAGCAGAAGAGAAGGTTCACAAAGTATGTGAGCACCTCAAGACCGCCCAGTCCAGACAGAAGAGTTATGCTGACAAGAGAAGGAGAGACCTGACTTTCAATGTCAGAGATTTTGTATATCTCAAGGTTTCTCCATTGAAGGGAAACCAACGCTTTAGTCTGAAAGGAAAGTTGGCCCCCAGATATATCGGACCCTTCCAGATTCTGAACCATCGAGGAGAAGTATCGTATCAACTAGAACTACCAGAAGAGATGTCAGCCATCCACAATGTATTCCATATCTCGTTACTTCGCAAATGCCTAGAAGTGCTAGAGAAGACGGAAGTTTTCAAGAACATCGATCATAGAGTTGTCGAAATCAACAAGGACCTGACATATCGTGAAGTGCCCATCCGTATCTTGGAAGAAGCTTACAGAACCACCAGGACCAGGAGTATCAAGTTTCTCCAGATTCAATGGAGCAATCATACCGAAGAAGCATCCACTTGGGAGCGAGAAGATTACATTAGGACAGAGTTCCCAGATCTCTTTAGTTCCTAGTAAATCTCGGGATGGTTTGTCACATCCCAAAACTTTAATACAAGTGATCAAGATCCAAATCATCAAAATTAGGGTTAACAAAAACTTTTCCAATTAAAATTATTGAAGCATTCATATGCGTATGCATTTAAATTAGGAGTTGATTTGAATTGCCATGATTAAGTGATCCATTGCTTGTGAAATGATTCTTAGGTGAAATAAACATCATCAAGATCATTCCCAAACAAATCCCTAAAAAAACAAATCAAAATGAATAAAAGAAGGAAATGGTCATTTGTGCCATTTTAATCAACATGCCTACTTTGGCTATTCCTAGGACTCAATTCTTAACAGAAACAAATGTGGATCTTTGCACCCTTTGCTAGTACATGTCGTAATGTACCAAGGCCCACTTTGTGATCTGCCAAAAACTTTCAAACACTAATTTTAAATGACATTTGAAAATTGAATCTAGTGTAGGTATCAAGGTCATCCTATTTCAAAAACCACTCAAATGAGCTCCATTTTGAAAACCCAAGCAACCAAAGAGGCTTAAGCATGTGTCTAGCAAGTCCACCAAAAATCATCCAAAAATTCAAAACTTGAATTCTTGCGGCCATTTTTACAAACACTTTGTGGGAAAATTTCAAACAAAAGCAAAAACACTATTTGGAGCAGTGTTTGGACCAAATTGGTGTCCCATTTTGCAACCACAACCACCCAGTGCACTCCCCTACCCCTCTCTAGCACGGCCACCCACTGTGCCACGACCGAATGGTCATGGCCATTAAGGCCGAGCACCATTTGGGAACCCACACCGGCGACAGCACGCCACAGCCGACGCCAGCGCCGTCCACCATGTCCAGGAGGTTGCCTGTGCTCCACCTCCACCGCCCAACCAGCCCTAGCCCTAGGACAGCGACCGGAGCAGCCAGGGACCGCCGCGCTCGGAGCCTGTCGGCCATGCCGACGCCGCCCGCAAAGTGCGCATGGTCCTCGCTCAGCCAGGCCCCGCCTCACTCCAGCCGCCCGTCTACACGATCGCCACTGGCCTAGGAAGCTAACGAACATGCCCATTCCCCCGACTGTTGCCCATAGTTGCCGGCCGCCACGAAACTCGCCGTCGGCAGAGACATAGTGCGCGCAGCCCCACTCACCTCCCCTGACCGCAAACCACTGCACACTCACCGCCGTGACACTCTCCAGGGCACCTCCCACCGTCCTAGCGCACCACCCACACCTCTAGCTCGTTGTGCCGTCGTCACCGGCGAGCACCACCCATGCTCCTCTTCCGCTTCTCCGAGCCTATAAATAGAGGCCTCCCCGACACTGTTTCCTCACACCACTACACTCCCCTCTCCTCACTGATCCTTCCCCACCTCTAGCTGGAGCAAGCCGCCGTCCGCAGTGCCGGAATTTCGCTGGAGTCTGCCACAGAAGGAGGAGAAGGGCGTCGTTGATCAAGGCCACCTCTCGGGATGCCGCCAGTACCAAGAGGATCGTCGTCGTCTACCAGTTCGTTTGCCCGCCTCGCCGCAGTAGCTGGAGCCCTGGTATGCCCTCACCGTATCCCCACCGAGCCGCTAGGGTTCCACCTCGCCGGTGACCTGTCCGTTGTCGACGACAAGCCACAGCTGTCGATCTAGGTTCTAATCGCACGGTCCGCGTTGCCCCGTACCGCTTCGCGTTTTAAAGAGCCGCTAACATGTCAACCCCCTGTCAGCTGTTCTCTGCGCCGTGGAACACCACTGGGCCGGCCCACTAGTGTTCCCACGCTAGCCCAGTAATTCAAACTTAGATTTTTCTAATTTAGTTTGAACCTAGTTTTGTCCCTTAGTTTAAAAATCACTTCAGAGAGATTTACAAATCCAAATGGAGTGATTCCAATTGTGTTGGAAAACTTCTGAAAAGATCAATCCAAGCCCGTTGGAATTAATTCATTTAGAGTTAGAGATCTCTCCTAGTAAAAATAACAAAACAGAAACATTTGCAACTTGCAACATTTTTATAAAATCAACCATGTTAGCGTTTGAGTTGATTCCAACTATCAAAAATCACATTTAACCATAACTATCTGAATATGTAATAATATTCAGGTTTGCATGCAGTTACTTTGGACTAGTACCAAAATAATGCTATATAGGCATTTCTAGTCATTTTAAATCATTAAATAATAAACTTAAACTTAAGGAAATATGATCCAACCCTTAAATCACATTCCCACATGTTAGAATATGTGGTGAGGACATGTTTCCATATGATCCCATATCTTAAGTGGTGAATATTAAATCTTAGTTATTTTCAATGAGTAGAAATTACTTTTCTTAAATAAAAAGGTTGAAACTAGTTAATAAAACCTTATGATGCTTGTGATGGTAATAGATCATCAAATGTGTGCCTTAGAGTGCTGAGTAGACTAGTGAAGTATTGTTTGGTGATTGTGTACTCCGTATGTATTTATAGACGATAGTACCGACCAAGCTTTCGAGGAGGAGGAGTTCTACCCGGAGGAAGAGGAAGAAAACTTCAACCACCGCACTACCCAAGGCAAGCCAACACTTGCAAGTATTATACTAGCAAGCCATCATTAACAATGCAAGCTAACCCTTGCAAGCTAGATAACCTAAGTAAAGGTATTAGGCATGCTTTGGTGATACCATTTGGATTTATACCTAGTCCAAGATTTAATTCCAAGCTTTACTTCTTTACTTTACCAAAGTCCTATCTAGATAACTTTAGATGTCATTCTATGGCTTGAGATTGATCCTATCATCCCACCTTAGTTAACACTCTTAACCTAGTAGATTAGAGCTAGATCAAAACTTGAGTCACTTTTAGATGGGAATACTTGGTGAAAATGAATTGTGAAAACCTTGGAATGATGAGTCATTCTATTGAGATGTTTTGGACATGTGTTGAGAAACACAAATGGTTTATGATGATGAAAATGTTGAGGCATGAGCCTTAACCCTTTTATAAAACTCATGGTTGCATTCAGATGCGATACCATTCCAAATTTACCGTACAACCACAATACCTGAATTGGGTAAGGCTTAGCCAGAAGTTTATATGCATTAGTATTAGTTCCCTCTTGGGAGAGGTTTGAGCTGAGGCTACCTCTCAATGTTGTTCACCTATGCAGTTCCCAAGATGATAGATGGTCATGGTTGGGAGGCCATGCTCATAGGAGAGGTGCTTATACTAGGGTGTGTAAAGGAAAGGTTATGTTTGATTATCTGCATACTAAGTATGATGATTCAGGGTTAACCCTGATAGATGTATCGAATCTTGTGGTGAAAGTGTACCACCTCTGCAAAGTGTCAAACTATTCGAATATCACATATCACGAGTGTCATTGCATGTGTGTTCTTCTCACAAACCACATAAGGATCCAAGAGTGTCATTGGATGTCTGTTCCTCTCATAAACCACACATGGATCCACCAGTGTCATTGCATGTCTGCTCTTTTCATGAACAACATCTAGAGTCATTGCATTTCTGTTATTCCCACAGACAACACATGGATCCACCAGTGTCATTACATGTGTGTTCTTCTCACAAACCACACATGGATCCACCAGTGGCATTGGATGTGTGTTCCTCTCATAGACCACACATGGATCCATCGGTGTCATTGCATGTCTGCTGTTTTCATTAACCACATCTAGATTCATTGCATGTGTGTTCTTCCCACAGACCATACATGGATCCACCAGTGTCATTGCATGTGTGTTCTTCTCACAAACCACATAAGGATCCACCAGTGTCATTCGATGTGTGTTGTTTTCATGAAGCACACCCGGTGTCATTGCATGTCTGTTCCTCTCACAGACCACACATGGATCCACCAGTGTCATTGCATGTGTTCTCTTCTCATGAACCATAGCTAGAGTCATTGGATGTGTGTTCTTTTCACAAACCATATATCACCCGTGTCATTGCATGTGTGTTCTTCTCATGAACCACACATGGATTGACCTAGTGTGAATGCATGTCTGTTCTTTTCACAGACCACATATGGATCCACCAGTGTCATTGCGTGTCTGCTCTTTTCACAAACCACATATCACTAGTGTCATTGCATGTGTGTTCTTTTCACAAACCACATAAGGATCCACCAGCGTCATTGGATGTGGGTTCTTCTCACAGACCACACATGGATCCACCAGTGTCATTGCATGTGTGTCTTCTCATGAACCATGGCTAGAGTCATTGCATTTGTGTTCTTTTCATGAACCACACCCAGTGTCATTGGATGTGTGTTACTCTCATAGACCACACATGGATCCACCGGTGTCATTGCATGTGTGTTCTTCTCACAAACCACATAAGGATCCAGCAGTGTCATTGGATGTGTGTTCTTTTCATGAACCACATCCAGTGTCATTGGATGTGTGTTCCTCTCATAGACCACACATGGATCCACTAGTGTCATTGCATGTGTGTTCTTCTCATGAACCACGACTATAGTCAGTTCATGTGTTTTCTTTTCATGAACCACACCTAGTGTCATTGCATGTGTGTTCTTCTCATGAACCACACATGGATCCACCCAGTGTGATTGCATGTCTGTTCTTTTCACAAACCACATATGGATCCACCAGTGTCATTGCATGTGTGTTCTTTTCATGAACCACACCCAGTGTCATTGGATGTGTGTTCCTCTCATAGACCTCACATGGTTCCACCGATGTCATTGCATGTCTGCTCTTCTCATTAACCACATCTAGAGTCATTGCATGTGTGTTCTTCCCACAGACCACACATGGATCCACCTAGTGTAATTGCATGTGTGTTATCTCACAAACCACATAAGGATCCACAAGTATCATTGGATGTGTGTTCTTTTCATGAATCACACCCAGTGTCATTGCATGTCTGTTCCTCTTGTAACATCCCAATTTCACCAACCCTGATTAGTTGTCCAGAATGCAAAAATCAGGGGGAACAAAAACTTTTCCTTGCACTTTAGTGCAGTGCTTTCTTGTTGTTTGCTTGCACATGTGCTTATGATGTGTATCTTAGGATACTCCTTACCTCACCCTCAGTTGACAAAAGCTATTTACCAAAACTATCTTGGCTTACTTTACATATGCTAAAACATTCTGACTTTTCAAAATAGGAGCCAAGATGCCTATGTAACCAAAACTATTTTTGATAGCTTCTATTAACAAAACTATGGACAGATATATAATACAATCTCCTTATGTTTTCAAGACAGAGCACTCAAATAATCTTATCTCTAGCTTTACCAAAACCTCTTGTTCAAAACTTTTGAATTCAACTCTTGGTAGAGATACCAAGAACCCTCATCTAATTCAAAACTCAACCTCTTCAAAATGCCCCAACCTTACCTCCAAGCTAAGCTTGATGGTGGCCCCTAGTAATAGTTGATTAGTGTATAAGATCAGTTGCCTTGATCTACTGTCTGATCAGTTGCCTTGATCCGCTGATTGATTTGTTTGCTTAGGAAGTAGAATGAGCTACTTTAGGAGCTCATCACTAGGCTCAAGATGTTTCCCAATCATCAACCCCTAAGCAAGAATACAAACCTTGTTATGATCCCTAGCCACTAGGTGGTCATCTAAAACCCTTAATCAACTCCAATCTGAGGATTTCCATTCTAGATGTTCTCAAGTCCTTGAAGACCAATATCAAGCAAGGATCTCTTTTACTCACTATACACTTCAATATCAATCACTGGTTAAAGCTCTGATACCTTGCAACTCCTCCAAGAACATTCCCTCTCCTGCTCTAGTCAAACTCCCGAGAACTGCCAAAATTTGGCTAAGTCTGGAAACAGTTCTAGCACCACCTTTTTGAATGCCCCCTTTTCTCAAACCATGTGCATTTTTGGAAATGCACCTGAACCATCTTGTTAACCATCCTAAGGACTACCATGGCCCACATTGGCCCCTGGCTAGATCCTCCTCCCACCCACTGGCCCATGATGGTTTTGTAGACAAGAAAATAACATTTCTTGCAAAACTAGTCATCATACCTACTTTGGTAGAAGCTCACATCACCATCCAAACCCCTATCGACAAACTCCCTACATGGTTGTGATCTACACATTAAGGTCTATCAGAACCTACTTCACTTTCCCCAAGTGGATCTATGTGCTGCTTAAACCCACAGGGTTTATAAACCTTCATGACTCTTTCTGCATGGCAGCATTAATTTCAACAAAGTGTGCCATCACTTCTTCATCACCTCAAATACAATTAATTCAAACTCCTCCTGACATGATCATCTATATGACTTGGTATACTCACCCGTATATACCTTGCACCAAGGTGAGCTCTAAGCTCCAAGATGCAAGCATGCCTTGGTGGTATAAAAATAACATCACCCTAGATCCCTAACTCCCTGTGTTCCATCTTATTCAAGTTGGAATATCATTCCTCAAGGTTGCAAATGCTTGCTACACCTTGTATAAACCCTCTACATTGATCCTCAATATTTATCAAATAATAACTCTAATTATTAAGGCACCAAAACTATTTAATTCCTTAATTAGTCAAAATCTCCAAAACTCCCTCCCTAAGGCCTTGTTTACTTCTCTCGTATTTTTATCCACTAGAGTTTTGGGGATATGAGGGGATTTGGTGTTCACCCAATACTCTTCAATCCCCACAAATACTCTTCCCCAAAAATACTCTACCATGTAGGAGAGTTTTTAATCTAGGCAAAAGTAAGAAGGATTTGCGGGGATATCCCGGGATTTGCGGGGATCATCCCGGCCAAAGCCGGAGTAGTAAACGGACTACGAGAATTGGAATAATCCCCTCCATTACCCACAAATACACTAGTGAATACGAGAGAAGTAAACACGGCCTAAAGGAAAGTTTGGTTTTTACCAAACCACTTCCCCAACTTTTGGCCCATGTGAGTCCCACAAATCATATCCTATCTTTCCATTTCAAAAATAAATATTTTTGAGAAGCTTTATTATTTATTTTTGCCCTTTTTCTTAAAAGGTTGAATTGGAATAATAATTGTTTAATCACTTTTAATCCTCAGTAAATCTTGGGAAAATTCCCCTAGGTGTGTAATCACATTTGGGACCCTCCCACATCAAAATCCAACCTTGTCCAATGGAAATTTATCAAATGATCACCAATAAATAACTTTCTGTTCTTTTTGAGTAATTCGATTTAAGAGGACTAAAACTCCTCTGAAAATCCCAAATAAATACTAGGAGCCAACCTTTACCTCATCTATCTACCAGTACCAATTTCTCCTCTGGTCCAATGTAAATTCTTGGACTCCCTTCATAAACCTCTAGTTTGATCAAATTTGCCAATTAAGCCAAGCACCCTTTTAAGCACTTCCAAATTGCACCAATTCTTGATCAATCCTTATACTCAACATCAAGGCACATCCTTGGTCGACCACCATTGCAGCTCCACCCCAACAAATCCTAATTTTGCCCTTACCCCAGTAGAAAGAAGGAGAAATAACCCAAATCTTACAAAGATCCACTCCATTTTATTACCACTGATGCCACCCCCTCCTCTCTGGACCAGCACGACCCAATTACCATCCTACCCCTCTCCACCTCCCTCTGGACCAATCCTTGGCCAGCATTGCCCTCCCCCTTGTCCAAAAAGGTAATTCACCCCACCTAGCCCTCCCTCATGGTATAAAGGCCAGCAGCCTTCCCCCAGCCAGCCTCTGCCCTCATTTTCTCCCCTCTCCACCCCAATTACCTCCCCCGAGCACCCCACCCTCTGCCCTGCTCTGTGCTGTCCGGAGGAAGAAGAAGAGGACAGCCTCGGCCTCCTCACAAAATCGAGCAAGGCTCTCCCCCTCTGCTCCATTTCTTCTGCATGTCAGCCCACAAGATCCCCTCCTCCTCCTCTACCTGACCGTGCTCTCTTTTCTATCCAGGAACCACTCCTCCGTCGTCGGCGTTGAGCTCCGACGAGGTCCCTCTCAGCCACGATTGCCCGAGCTACTTCCAGTGGTCCTCCGCCATCGTGCCGCCCACTAATCTGTTCAGCGCCGTCGACCGCGTCGCCCTGCACCGTCCGTGCTGCCTCCCGATCCCTTTGGTGAGCTCCCACCTCCCCTCTCTGCCGCTGCTTAGGGTTTCGCCGCCGGCGTCCTGTCCGGCATAGGCGACGACCCCGAGCTATCCATCGCAACTAGATCTGACGGTCATCTTCGCTCAGTACCGCTTCGGCGCCTCTCGCTCGCTGACAGTGGGTCTCGCTCGTCAGGTTCGAACCGAGCCATCCCGCGCGTTGCGTTGCCCTGCCGTGGGCCGAATCCTCCCCTGCAGCCCAGTAGCTCCCCAGATCCGGCCCGCTGATCCTCCTTTCTTTTTCTTTTTAGCTAACCTATTATGCTAGAAGAGCTCCTGCCAGGTTTTAATCCAAATAAAATAGTAAACCAAATCCAAATACCTGGATCTAAATTTCTGGTGGTTCTCTGGTGTTTTCTTTGCAGAGGCAACCCCATGTCCAAAACAATTTTTCTTTATTTTGTGGCATTTATTCTGCTAAAAGGTATCTGAAACACTAATTAAATTCCTCAGAGAGTTTCACATCTCCATTTGAGATGAACCAAGTCTGTAATGAGAGGTATTTGACATGCCTATCATCCAGCAGAAGGCTTAGGCAAAGTTGAACAGTATGCTACCTTTAGCAAAAATAACAAAACTAGCAACTTTCTGCCTTAGATAAATTCCCCAGGTCTAACCAAAGGTGGTATTGACCTTATTCCACCTGCCAGTACACCCCAGAACCAATATCTACCAAACCCCAGCAGTTCATAATTTATTGAGCTCTGGTTGAACTTTAGTGATTTAAATACCTCTGTAAGGGGTATTTTCACTAAATAAATCACTCCAGGAGTTTCGCAACTCCAAAAAGGGTGAATCCAATTCCTATAGAAAGGTATTCTAAATACAGAGAAGATTCATACACCTGTAGTTTTAATCTGGAAATAAAGAGAAGATTCATAAAGAACTGCCTTTGGGCATTTCCTGAGGGCATTCTGGTAATTCTTTCGACTTGATTCCAACTCTGGGTGGTTCAGTATATCAAATACTCCCTAAACATCGAAGGACATAATTTTTGGAGCTCCAGAAATTGCCTGGTGAATTATTTCCTCAAACTAGAGTTTAATCCACTATAAAAAGCTTACCTAATTCTAGAAAATTGTTAATCAAGTGAAACCACTTTTGATGGTTTTGTTTTGTCAAGACCTGACAGAGGATATCACTTTTTCATATTGGTATCCTACTGACGACAGATCCCTAATCCAAGTTCCTTATATCTAGCCTTGACAACTATCTTCCAAGAGTAAACCACCTCGGTGGCAATTTAGTAATTCCGCTCCAATCAAACCCTACCCTCCAAAACCTCCCAAGTCCAGTAGTATTTCTCATGTTTGTTTTCTGTATGACTTGATGTTGTATGCCTTGTATTGATTGTGGACTTGTATGCTTGCATGTGTACCCATTGATGACGATAGTGTGAGTGTCTGACGACAAGAAGGAAGGGAATTCTTCTTACTATTTCATTGGGTATTCTTTGTCATCTGAAGAAGTCCAGGGACTTATTGCTGATCACAGGCAAGCCACCCTTCCTTAACTCTGATATATGTCCTATTCTCTTTTACCTGTTTTGTATCCTCTTTACAAATTCCTTATCTACCTGCATGTCTTGCTTTATAAATATTGCGATAGTAACTTGGCTCCTCCAAGTTATGATTTCGTGTCCTTCGAGGCACCACCCCAACGAACCTATCATTTATCCCCTTTAGACCGAGAGTACGATGGTTACCATCCTACCTCCTTGGCAACCCGGGTTTTCAGAAAATAAACTGTTTTGGGATTTTCCCCACTACAATTGTTTCAAAACGACTTTGTAAAACCCTAGGAAGAGGCATCGTTCCCAGTGGAAGTTTAAAAAAAATAAATGGTGATGAGAACAAGTGGAAATGTGATGGGATGTTCTACGCCTTTACTGGAACAATTTTTATCCGCGCAACCACATTACCCTAGGTACTAGGGCTTAGCTCGTAGTTTGTCCGCATTAGCCGAGGCAACTTCTACCATGCTTATAGGGAGAAATCCCTGGATTTCCAGGCGGGTGCCACCAGATCAAGGATCTGAAGCCCGTCGCTTGCTTCGGTAAGAGTGATCCTGAACAATCATGAGTCCGGTGCAACAATTGGGTCTCCCGCGGACGGTATGACTTAGGTAGTACGGAAGGGAGTGGAGTCACCAAGCTAAGCTGCGGCTTGGGTATGCGCGTGTACGGAAGGAAGGACTATGGCTGGGAGCCACATACTCGTTGCCGGGGAGAACAAACCCAAGAGGAAAAGCATTACTTTGCTAGTGTAGACAAGCGAAAGGTTAGGTTCGATTATTCGGACCCCCATCTACAGTGGTAGTGGGCCGTGGTTGTATCCCGACGGATGTATTGATTCTTGTGGGTAAAGTGTGCAAACTCTGTAGAGTATAACCTATTCGAATAGCCGTGTCGACGGTCAAGGATGGTTGTAAAGGTGTTGGCTAGGAGTACCCAAATTGTGCTTGTTTGGGAAACAAGTACTTTGAGGACGAAGGTTCCGGGGGAACCCGAGTTTGAGAACTTTGTTTTGACCCGAGGGGTCTAAAATGTTCAAAAAGGGTTTTCAACCACAAAACTGTTTTCAAAACTCTTTTTCAACAAAGATATGGAGATGTCTTGGTTTATAAAATAGAAGCATGTATTCAAAACTCTTTTTCAACAAAGATATGGAGATGCCATAATTTGAAAGTTAGGTTAGGCCTTTACAAAAGCAACCCCAGATAGAGCTATCTCGCCACAGCCAGAATTGCATTTCCTTTGTTCACTTATCTTGGTGGTTTGCGAGTACATTCAAGGTACTCACGGCTGTGTCCCTAGCTATTTACTTGGCCAGACTTTCAGGAGATTAAGGTGACGTCCAGCGAGCTAGGCCGTTTTCCAAGTCAGCTGCCTGTAGGTTGAGGCACGATTGGGCTCTACACTTGGCGATGTTCCGCTGCTATTGATGTTGTAGCCATCATGGCATTTATGTAAGTCTTGCTTTTCGTTATGTTTCGGATGCTGTAATGGTACCTGTCGGTTATGTTCCACGGCTCACTAATCATGGGAACGTGGATGTATGCATAACAGGGATTTCTTGGATGATTAATCCAGGGAGCCCACAGACTTGGTATCAGAGCCATCCTGACTGTAGGAGACCTTAGTTAGCATGCACGTTTGACACGAAACGACAAACCTATTTTCTAAGAAACAAGGGAGAAAAGATGACTATTTGCAAAAGTGCTTATGCCTTCTCCCCCTCTGATTTTGAAAACCACTTAAATTAATATGATTTCCTAAGCTTAAAATCCTGCACACCTGTCACTAACCCAACCTGAACCTAAACCCTTCTGTAGATGGAGCCTATTGATGAAGAGTGGCTGAAGATTGGATTTCCCCAAATCCTTTGGGACTCGATGCAACTGTGCGTTTACTAGCAGAAACCTACCTACACCTTACACAAAGGACTGGAATCAGGAGATTATGTGGGACAGATTGTCATACTAGTCAAATCAGGAACCAATGGAAGCCCTGTCTACTCCACCGGACCTCGGATGCCTAGTCCTGTGCTTGCTATTGACTTGGTAGCCCGAGAAGCCTTGATGCGCATCCGTAGTTCCCTCCCAGAGATGAGACAGCTCACAACCTTCTACCTCCCCATGAAGGGAAATGTCGACTGCACCGGAGGAACTCAAGACCCCATCCTGGCGTATCTTGCTCTCTCCTTTCAGACCCATTACAGCTACTCTAGCAATGAGGCATTAACAGCAGTCATTGATGAATACCACCACTCCCAGATGGAGCTCCGCCGCCTGCAAGCCATTCTCACCCGTAGAGAAGCTCTGGAAACCCTGCAAAGAAATCAAGCACGCTGAGCGACAACTGAAGGAACCTCGAGGGAAGCCACCCCCAAGAAAGGCAGGAAGTGCACTACCGCCAGTCAGTACCTCCGTAGGTTCAAGCCCCTCAAGAAGGCATAGGAAAACTCCAATGATCTGCCAGAAGCTACCCATGACTCCACAGATGCACCCTCCGAGTAATCACCCCACGTCGCTGCCCTCGCCCCTTCTAGCAATAAGGTAGAGTCATGTATCGTCCCTGAACGTGTTTTGTAATGCCTAAGCACAATTAGCACCCTCAGGTGCGGATTTGGTTGGTATGTAATGACTTCTTTGATTGTTATGCTTGCTTGAATTGATCCTATTTGTGTGTTTTACCCAAGTCATTGCATCAGACCCAAGCCAAAACGTCTACCACCAACAAGACCTCCCTAGGATGGCCATGAAGACCGAAAGCTCGAAGAAGGCATGTAGCCGCTGCGGAGACAAAGGGCACCTAGCCAAAAGATGCTCCGGCAACTGCCCAAACTGTGGAGAACCCCATTTGCCCAAAGAATGCCCAACTCGACTTATCACTTGTTTCCTCTGTGCATGCCAAGACCATATCCCCATGAAATGCCCAATATATCCCCTCATTGGCAAGGCCTGTCAACCTCCCAATATCAGCCTAGAAGAGTCGTCAACTCAGCCACGACGGAAGATAAACCCCTGCTTCAAGTGCGGACTATCCGGTCACTTCAAGACAGAATGCCCCAAGAGAAAATCTGCCAAAACTTCCGCGAAGGAGAAGCTCGAAGACATCCAAGGTCCCCTCCCTCAGAAAAGATGGTCACCCTACCGCTCGCTGCCACGTAGCTCAAGACTGAAGATGCCCTGTGCCTTCCTAGGTGACAGCGCCCCGTGGAAGTAGAGACCAAGAGAGAAGCCCCTTCACCCACTCCAGGACTTCCCGAAAGTCAACGAGTGCAGCCAGTAGTAAACTAGTCCATGTCCCCCTGGAATGCCACCTATGTTGATACCCTCTCTTAAGTCGATGTTCGCCACCTTAAGAACTGATACGTCCAAAACGTATCTACTTTCTCGAACACTTTTGCTATTGTTTCTCCTCTATACATGTGTGATTTGGATGCAACTAATGCGAACTGACACTGTTTTCAGCAGAATTGCCTTGGCGTCTACTTTTTGTGTAGAAAATCAACTATCACGAAAAATCCCGGAAAATATGCCAAAACTCCTATTTCACCCAAAGCCTCTAGGAGCCAGAATACGAGACGGAGAAGAGCCCTGGGGTGGCCACACCACCTGGTGGCGCGGGCTAGGCCAGGCCGCGCCAAGGGGTGGTGTGGGCCCCCCAGGCACCCCCTCAGCCTCTCCCTTCGCCTATAAGAAGCCTGCTGACCTAAAAACTCCGGGGGGTTCGACGTTTTTCCAGAAGGAGTTCCGCTCCGCCGCCACCACCAGATTCCACGAAACAGCACCAGAAACTCCGTTCTGGCACCCTGCTGGGACAGGGAATTGGAGGAGATCATCACCATCATCATCACCATCGCTTCTCCATCGACCATCCATGTTTCCCCCATCTATGAGTGAGTAATCCCCCGTTGTAGGCTATGGGGATGGTAGGGATTGGATGAGATCGTTCATGTAATGGCATCAGATTGTTAGGGCATGGTGCCTAGTATCTTTTATTAGTGCTTTATGACTTTGTTGCAACTTGTGGTGCTTAATGCTTGTCACTAGGGCTCGAGTGCCATGATTTCAGATCTGAACTTATTATTGATTCATTATGATAGTATTGTTTCTGGTCTTATCTACAAGTTGTGTACACAAGTTGTTGTCTGGAACCTATGGCCGCGAAGTGACAGAAATCGGGATAACCGGAAGGGAAAGGCTTTGATGTGAGTATCACATGTGTTCATGGAGTCTTAATGCTTTGCTCCGGTGCTCTATTAAAAGGAGCACCTTAATTGCTAGTAGTTCCCTAGAGGCCCCGCTGCAAATGGGCTGGCAGGACAAAAGATGTTGTGCAAGTTCTCATTGCTAACACGTATGACTATATATGGAACACATGCCTAGGATTGTCTAGTACTTGGGTGCTCTATCTTATTTATCTGCAATTGCCCTATGTTCTGATTGCTATGTGAATTGTCTTGTCCATGCAACGCCCGTCCATCCATCCCTATGCCTACCGCACTCGAATCCCGCTGTTTACTGCTTTTGTTACTACTGTCTTTGTTTTACTACTGCTGTTACTTTACTATTCCTACTACAAAACTGTTGCTACTAATAAACTGCTGTGAGCAAGATTGTTTCCAGGTGCAGCTGAATTGACAACTCAGTTGTTAAGGCTTATAAATATTCTTTGGCTCCCCTTGTGTCGAATCAATAAATTGGATTTCAGTTCCCTCGAAAATACTGCGATACACCCCCTATAGTTGTGGGTCATCAAGACTATTTTCTGGCGCCGGTGCCGGGGAGCATAGCTTTATTTATCAAGTTCACTTGGATTCTCTATAGTTCGCTGCTTTCCATCCATCATGGGTAAGTCTTGTGATGGCAAGGTTCCTATTTTACCATCCACTACAAGAAGAGGTACGGTTCTGAACACTTCTACTGCTCTTGATTCACCGTTTGTTGTGAGTAAGTTCCTTACACCACCACATACACATGCTACACACACTGCTACTACTGCTGAATCTGAAACTTTTGATACTTATGATGCTGCTTCTACTGTGCTTGATAAGAGTGGTTCATTAGGTCCTTTCCTAGATGCTACGATTGCTAGAACTATAGCTAGAAATACCAAAACTCCTAATGAAGACACTACTACACCTGTTAGCTCACCTGAGTCTAGTGAGAGTTATGATGCTGAAGAAGATTATGTTGAGATGACTGTCGTGGTGGTGTCACAGCAGATGCCATGGATAGGCTAAAGGTGGGGACTAATACACGCTAGGGGAATCCAGGGAGGGATAGTGAAGTGAATCTCCACACAGAAGTTTGTATTTGCTTTGATTCCAAGATTACAAGTGCTCCTAGAGGTGTATTGGCGAGAGGAGGAAGAAGGAGCTCTCTTACTCTCACCCATAGATCGCACCTAAACCCTAGCCAAAACAGAACAGCGGAACCCTTTCTACTGAAACCCTAGCCCTCCTTTTATAGAGGGAGCTCGGTCTCTGCCTAGGGCATACGTGGAAGCATATTCCTAAGAATATGCTTCCTCCCAAAGTAGTAAGCCGACCGGGGTGCTTTTCCCCCGCGTCACACATGTAGAGGCTACGTGAGCCTCTGCGGCGCCCGCGTCAGCCGACATGGGCGACGTCACCCTTGTCGTCCACGCTCCGGTGGTCCTGCCCTTGCTTGCTTCGCTCAGGTAGTGCGTACCGGGGCTTCTTTTGACCAGCGAGATTCCTTCCTTCTCCTAGAAGCTAGACATGACCCAGATCATAGTTGATCCGGCCACGCCCGTTCCTGCATACAAGTAAAACAGGCATTTCTGACTTACTCCTTAAGTCGTTTGAGACTTAGTCAGGCGAACGCCCCCTGGTCCGGGTTACCTCGTGATTCGTCCTGCCTTTAGGTGACCCAGTCAGCATCCGCTTTGGCCTTGCCGAACCTTGGCTAACTCGGCCTTTATACCACGGCGTGAACCTACCCAGGGGTATCCCCCCAACAATGACCGATGAGTTTATTGAAGAATGTAGGAACACCCATGATAGGAGCGCTGCTAAGAGTCTCCTTGAGAGGCGTACTATTAGACCCAAATTATCTCTTGATGCTAAGTTTGCTGCTTCTCCCATAAACATTATAGATGAAGATTATGATTTCTCTCTCGATCTATCTTACATAGCTAGTGTCGAGAAAGAACCGTTTTATGGGACTAAGAATGAAAGTGCGGTAGCACATATGAATGAACTTTCTACCATGAGTGGCTTGTTTTCTGATGATATTAAAATGCGTACTTACTTTGTTGCTAAGATTTTCCCTTTTTCACTGAAAGGAGAAGCTAAAATTTGGTTTGGATCTATTAATAGCCCTGAGTGCTTGATTAATACTTTCCTACAGAAATATTTTCCTCCTAGTGCTAGACATGTTGTTTTGCAGGAACTTTTTGATTTTAAACAGGGAGAAATAGAGGTATTGCCCGAATCTTGGGCAAGGTTTTCTGCTTTGATTCATGCACAGGCTGGAAGTCCATTACCTAAGAATGAAGTACTTGATATATTTTATAATGGACTAATCAAAGAATCTAGGACATACCTAGATAGTTGTGCTGATTGTGTTTTTAGGAATAGGACTCCCAAGGAAGCTGAGGAATTAATGGCTAAAATAAGCAAGAATTATGAAGATTGGACTCCTCTTAAAAAAATTACACCTGAAGTAATTGTATCTGAACCATCTATTCCTGAGCCTATTCCAACACCAAAGAAGAGGGGAGTTATTGGATTAAATGATGAAATGATGGAGGAAGCTAAGAAATGTCTTGAGGAGAAGGGGATTAAAGCTGCAGATGTCAAGAATTTACCTCCTATAGAAGAATTATGTAAGCCTATTCCCTATTCACCCACTATTGAGGTACACTCTCTCCAACACTTTGATGAAGGTGATATCCCTTACTTGAAACCTCCTGATCAATGCTTAGAAGAATTTGATATCTTTATTGTTAAGCAAGATAACTTTAATAAAAGGGTGCAAAATCATCTAATGGAAAACACTAGAGCTATTGTTGAGTTGAAAGATATTGTGGAAAGAACCTCTAATGATGTTAAAATTATTGTTAAACACTTTAAAATGGTTCAACCTCAAATACATCAACTCGTTAAAGTGCAAAACGACTTGCTAGTTAATGCTGCTAAAGAAAAACATGCTTATGAAATTATAACTAGAAGTGGTGCTGCTACCTAGGATCCTCTATATCCCGAGGGGCATCCCAAAAGAATTGAGAACGATTCTCAACAAGCTGAAAATAATGATTCTACTCATAAGAAAAGGAAAAAGAAACATAAAACTGCCGTAGAACCCTCTGAACCTGCTATAGATCCTAACAGTTTATCTATCTCTGATGCTGAAACTGAAAGTGGTAATGAAGAAAATGAAGTTCCAAATGAAGAAAAAGTTGAAGAAGAACCTGAAAAACACACTAAGAATACTAAATACACCAAAGAAGATTTTATTGCTAAGAAACATGGTAGTGAAAGAGAACCTAGGGTCCAAAAACCTATGCCTTTCCCTGATAAAAACACAAGTCAAAGGAAGATGAACACTATAATAAATTATGTGAGTGGATGTAGCCTTTATTCTTGCAAATTCCTTTGACTGATGCTATTAAATTGCCGCCTTACTCAAAATATATGAAGGACATTGTCTCGAATAAAAGGAAGATTTCTAATGAAGAAATCTCTACTTTGCTTGCTAATTATTCTTTCAATGGTAAGGTTCCTAAGAAACTTGGAGACCCAAAGATTCCAACTATCCCTTGCTCTATTAAGAACAGTTATGTTAGAACTGCTTTGTGAGATTTGGGAGCTGGAGTTAGTGTTATGCCTTTCTCCCTCTATAAGAGGCTTCACCTTGAAAAATTGATACCAACTGATATATCTATGCAAATGGTTGATAAGTCTACCACTATTCCTCTGGGTATATGTGAGGATGTACCTGTTCAGGTGGCTCACAATTGCTTGATATTAACTGATTTTGTTGTGCTTGAAATGCCTGAAGATGATAATATGTCTATTATTCTTGGGAGACCTTTTCTTAATACTGCAGGAGCTGTTATTAATTGTAATCAAGGAAAGGTCACCTTCAATGTTAATGACAAGGAACATACTGTCTATTTCCCCAAGAAGATTGAAAGGACTTATGGTTTAAATTCAATTGAACATGTTGAAGGCATTCAAGTTGGAGAAATATATTGTCCCATACCAAAAGAAAAATTTGAAAATATTATGATTGGGAACATTGCTATCAAGGTTGAGGTAACATAATCATTAGTGGAGTACAAAGTTTTGTCTCATATGCAATTGTTTTGGTAGCAAGACTTGATCAACCTTGCTAACAAAAGGATTCCATTGAACAAAACAATGTTTTCATTATGATTATCCCCGTTTATTTCTATCCTTTGCATTTTAGTTTTTGCTTTCGTTTAGTTTTCTTTTTGTTGTTAGTTTCTTGCATGCTAGAACTTCTGTAGTTCTAGCCTTGTTTTGCCCTTGCATCATGTTTCCAAAAAAAAAAATCTGTCTGTCAGAAAAATCATTCTCCTATTTCTGAAAATTGCCCAAAAATTATGTGTGTACAAAAATTCCAGAAAATTCATATTAAATTTTTACGTGAAAAAAGGGGCAGAGGAATACCTGGTAGGTACCAGGGGAGCCACTAGGTAGGCACACCCTGTGGTGGCACGGCCAGCCCTGGGTGGCGCCATGCCCTGGTGTGGGCCACCCCTGGCCCCCCACTACCTCTCTCTCCTGTCACTTTCTTCTCTCTCCCGAGTAAGCTCCAGTTCATAACTCAAAATCGCGTTCTCTCTGTGCTTGCCCTCGATTTCTTCGATCTCTTTGCTCAGCCCATCTTTCTTGCTGAAATTTGGAGCAATTGTTCCTTGGTATGTGACTCCTCCCCTTGTCCAAGTAGATTTGTGTTACGTGGATTGTATGTTGAGTATTTTGCTGTTGTAGGTGACTGGTTATGAGAGCTTGTAAGCTTGTTTGATGCTTAGAGATATAGTTTTGATGCATGTTTAGGCCTCTTGCAAGTCCCTATGAGTAGAATCCTTCATTATATTTACTTTGCAATCACTTGTTTAATAGGTGTTTAAATTTCAGAATACCAAGCATGAACAACCACACTTTTGGAGAGATATTTGAGAATGATGCACCTAGGAGGTCGAGGCCCTCAAGAACAACCTCTCAGGCTAGGCCATCATACAATGAAGACCTTATTGCAACACGCATTGGCAGTGATAGGGATGATGGGGATGCTCACCCATCCTCTTTTCCTTATTTTACTTTCTTGCAAGCTGCAGGTATTCTTGATGATTTATTGCTATTGATTGAGAGGGTTGGCTTGACCTCTTATATGCAAGATCAGAGTGCACAATACGCTATGCTCACCAAAACTTTTGTTGAGAGTTTCTCATTTACTAACACATCCTATCATTCTACTGTCTCATTTAAAATCTATGATATGCCCTTCACCATGCCTTTGGAGAGATTTTGCAGTATTGTAGGTGTGCGTATGACAGGGACCGTGAAGAAAATTCAAGGGCGGCCCGCTGATTTGTTGGAGCTTTACCGAGGGGTGACCAATGATGATGACCGTGTCGCGCAGCGTGGAAAGATAAGAAATATCCAACTCCCTGCTCTTATATACTTTGCATACTACCTTGCCACTAGTGTTTTGGGTAGGGAGAACACTAGTAATATCTCCAACTATCACTTAGCTTTCCTTGTTGCAGTGCTCAACAATGATACTCGGTACAATCTTGGCTTACTTATTGCTCGCCGCCTAGCTGCTAGGGGGCCTATCTATGGGGGCATCATTGCCTCGCGTGTAGTCGATGCATTAGATCTTTTGGTGGCTCCTGATGATGTTATGCTAGCACCACAGAGGCTCAACCTTGTTGCCATGAAAACTCTTCACTTTGTCACTGCTACCTCTGATTTGAACAATCTAGTATATAGGATGATTTTCACTAACGGGGATGAAAGGGAGATCCTTTTGCCATAGCCTGCTTTGTTCAGTGTTGATAGGAGACCGTGGTCGCGCTCCAAGGAGGAGGTGGACGAGCAGCTTCGCTTGTTGGGTTTCCACGAGCAGCACTAGGAGGCTGTGCCCTCCTATGATTACTCCGCACATTACGGAGGGACGTACTCGGGCTCGCACCAGGACGAGGATACCTCCTCGTCGTACCCCGGTGACACTTCATCTTAGCCAGCCTGGGATTGATACCCACTTAGGCCAAAAGCCTAAGCTTGGGGGGAGGTACGCCGACACCGCACTCATCTCCATATCATGTTGCATCGGTACTTTGTATATTCATGTTTTCGTTCTCTTTTTAGTTTTCGTTCTTCTTTGCTTTTGCTTTCTAAAAACACAAAAAGACCAAAAATATTTCTGTTGTTTTTCTTTGGTTTGCTTCTTCTTTTTGCCTTGTTTTGCTTTTCCCTTTTTTCTTTGTTTGAACTATTTGAAAAACCCAAAAATATTTTGCTTTGCTTGTTTTTCGCTTTTGGTTCTTGTTTAAAAATTGAAAACACCAAAAATATTTGTCGTTCTACTTTGGTTTTTGCGAGTTGGCTACAGGGTTCGGCGGTTCTCAGTGGATTATTGGTTTCATATTATTATTCAAGCCACACAAGTGAAGAGCAATAATGAGGATCAATGACAACTTGAGGCATGGTAAGAGGCTGGTAACGAACTCTATTCGTCTTCATTTTTGTACATATACTCATCATTGTGAGCTTGCTTAGTCCGTTCATGTAGAGTGTATGTTTTCTTTGGATGCTTAGTAGTTCTTGGTTTCTTGTGATTAGCTCCAGCTCGCTAATAGTTTTTAGAATGTTTCATGAATGTTTGCTTGCATTACTCTATTCATAAATTGGTATGGCACATGCTCATGCATGCACATGACTGTGATAATCAGTTAAGCCTTGATGAATTATTTTTCCTTGAGGATCTGGAATCATTTTCATGCCATGAGTAGTCTTGTTTTGTTGCAAGCATGATAATGACAGCTATTGCTCTCTCATTTGTTGCTCCCTTACTATTGCTAGCCTTCAGTTCCACTGAGTGTTTTACTCAAGTTTCCAACTCCCTAAACTGAATATCTCCAAAGTGCCCACCATACCTACCCATTAGCATCATTTGCTACCTCCGTGCATATTCAATGTGCCTTGTTTTCTTACGAATAAAATGTTTGCTTGTTATGGGAAAATTAGTTAGTAAAGCTCTCACGAACTTGATGGCACACATTATTTTCCGCACTTAATAAACCTGAACCATTGCATCCTTCTTTGTTGTGCATATGCTTGTGCTTTATGAGTTGAAGTTAGCAGAACCATGTATCATGGGGACTGCTTTCAACGCTTCATAGGTACTTTGTACTTAGTTGATATCATGTTCTTTTGCTTATGGATCCCGGCGGTGTGAAATAAAAGTGGAACTTGTAAGATCATGGAGTTTGTATATATGTTAGAGAAACGCCTGGGCCGCTAGCCTAAGCCATGCCTAATCATGGTGGAAACTTGCAGCATAACCATAATGAGCATTCTATGAAGCATCCTCATAAGAATCTATGCACATAGTAAATAAAAAGATCGTTGAGATGCTCATTGTCTACTTGCCTTGTCATTTTGATCATGGGATAGCTCCCATGTCATGTGCAAGGGGTACCCCGTTGGCGGTTCTCTATGATACGTATATACTTACAATGACAAGAGCTTACTTGTGACTGAAGTTGAGTAGCATGAGGATCGGTCTTCGTAAGTAAGGGGCATGAGACTTCAATTTATAACTTGTCAAGCATATCCTCTTAGTTGTGTCACTTTCACCTTAACCACATTAAAGATGCTTATGATAGGGGCAATGAGAGCTGAAAGCTAACTAGTACCACACTTTCAGCATTTGGAAGCCTTTCAAAATTATTCGAAACATTTTCCTCTACCTTTTGAGTCTCCACTTATTCTTTGAGCACCTTCTTGAGAGCATAGTTGTCATTTGTGTTTGTTCCATTACTTGATTATTTGTGTTATGACTTTGATGCTTGTATCCTTGATATCTTTACTTTTAGTCATCACTTGAGTTTCAGAGGTGCCTGGACATTCATAATCAAAGGCAAGCGAGATACCACTCTATGATACCTTTCTATGAGCATAGTAATGTTGCTTATGTTCGTGTTTTATGCTACTTATTATTCTTGAGTTGGAATCTCTTCATAGCTTGCAATGACTATTAAGTAGACTCAGTTGCATACTCTTTATTATGAATTATCTAAGTAGTTGATCACGTTGCTGAGAATATTTACATCATATGAAGCAAATGTGTTCATGAAAGTTCTTTTATCGCACTCACTTTTCAACTGAATTGCTTGAGGACAAGCAATAAGCTAAGCTTGGGGGGAGTTGATACGTCCAAAACGTATCTACTTTCCTGAACACTTTTGCTATTGTTTCTCCTCTATACTTGTGTGATTTGGATGCAACTAATGCGAACTGACGCTGTTTTCAGCGAATTGCCTTGGTGTCTACTTTTTGTGCAGAAAATCAACTATCAAGAAAAATCCCAGAAAATATGCCAAAACTCCTATTTCATCCGAAGACTCTAGGAGCCAGAATACGAGACGGAAAAGAGCCCTGGGGTGGCCACACCACCTGGTGGCGCAGGCTAGGCTAGGCCGCGCCAGGGGGTGGTGTGGGCCCCCCAGGCACCCCCTCAGCCTCTCTCTTCGCCTATAAGAAGCCTTCTGACCTAAAAACTTCGGGGGGTTCGACGTTTTTCCAGAAGGAGTTCCGCTCCGCCGCCACCACCAAATTCCACGAAACAACACCAGAAACTCCGTTCTGG
The DNA here is from genome assembly GCA_910589775.1 of Avena eriantha. NCBI lineage: Eukaryota > Viridiplantae > Streptophyta > Magnoliopsida > Poales > Poaceae > Avena > Avena eriantha. The sequence goes on from OU342743.1 coordinate 502,299,266, forward strand.
CACCCTGCCGGGACGGGGAATTGGAGGAGATCGTCGTCATCATCATCACCATCGCTTCTCCATCGACCATCCATGTTTCCTCCATCTATGAGTGAGTAATCCCCCGCTGTAGGCTATGGGGATGGTAGGGTTTGGATGAGATCGTTCATGTAATGGCATCAAATTGTTAGGGCATGGTGCCTAGTATCTTTTATTAGTGGTTTATGACTTTGTTGCAACTTGTGGTGCTTAATGCTTGTCACTAGGGCCCGAGTGCCATGATTTCAGATCTGAAATTATTATTGATTCATTATGATAGTATTGTTTCTGGTCTTATCTATAAGTTGTGTACACACGTTGTTGTCCGGAACCTATGGCCCCGAAGTGACAGAAATCAGGATAACCGGAAGGGAAAGGCTTTGATGGGAGGATCACATGTGTTCACGGAGTGTTAATGCTTTGCTCCGGTGCTCTATTAAAAGGAGCACCTTAATTTCCAGTAGTTCCCTAGAGGCCCCGCTGCAAACGGTCTGGCAGGACAAAAGATGTTGTGCAAGTTCTCATTGCGATCACGTATGACTATATATGGAACACATGCCTAGGATTGTCTAGTACTTGGGTGCTTTATCTTATTTATCTGCAATTGCCCTATGTTCTGATTACTATGTGAATTGTCTTGTCCATGCAACGCCCGTCCATCCATCCCTATGCCTACCGCACTCGAATCGCACTGTTACTGCTTTTGTTACTACTGTCTTTGTTTTACTACTACTGTTACTTTACTATTCCTACTACAAAACTGTTGCTACTGATAAACTGTTGTGAGCAAGATTGTTTCCAGGTGGAGCTGAGTTGACAACTCAGTTGTTAAGGCTTATAAATATTCTTTGGCTCCCCTTATGTCGAATCAATAAATTGGGTTTCACTTCCCTCGAAAAATACTTCGATACACCCCTATACTTGTGGGTCATCACGAACCCTCTCTTGTCACCCTCCTATGAAAGTCCCCTATTTGTAACTCTCCGACCTACCCAAGTATAATCCTAAGGGGGAAAGACTGCATCTTTCCCGCAAAATAGATAACCTCTCTGCCCGACCGTGAGACCCGAAGACACAGATCTCAAGAGCACAGACTTGCCACAGACTTGGATACAATAACCCACTTAAGAGAAGTACCGTAGACCCCCCCTACCGAAGGAAGATCCCTCCCCACAACCATGGTTGAAGCCAACTCGACCCCTGAGTTTCAAGAAGATTGGAGTTCAACCCCGCTGTCAAGATGTTTCTGTTCGAAGACAAGGTCGACAAGTTAGCCCGCAAGAAACACATGGTACTAACTAAGAAAAATCCCCTAACCCTACTCTCCGGAATCTCGAGACGAGATTCTTTTAAGGGGGAAAGGTCTGTAACATCCCAAATTCAGCAACCCTGATTAGTTGTCTAGAATGCAAAAATCAGGGGGAACAAAAACTTTTCCTTGCGCTTTAGTGCAGTGCTTGCTTGTTGTTTGCTTGAACATGTGCTTATGATGTGTATCTTAGGATACTCCTTACCTCACCCTTAGTTGACAAAAGATATTTACCAAAACTATCTTGGCTTATTTTACATATTCTCAAACGTCCTGACTTTTCAAAACAGGTGCCAAGATGCCTATGTAACCAAACTATTTTTGGTAGCTTCTTGATACATTGAAAATGTATCTATAATTTTTGATGTTCCATGCTTGGTTTTATCTACTTTCTTTTTGTTTTGTCCACACTTTCGAGTACTTTTCATATGATTTCTTGGACTAACCTATTAACAAGAGCCACAGTGCCAGCTGCCTATTTTCTGCTGTTTTTGGTTCCAGAAAAGTCAGAAAATGAATATTCTCGGAATTGGACGGGACAAAAGCCAAAGTTCATATTTTTTCGGAAGACTCACGGAGCCAGAAGACGAGTCGGAGAGGGTCCACAGGGTGGTCACACCACCCCATGGCGCGGGTGCACCCAGGCCGCGCCAGGGCATGGTGTGGGCCCCCTGTCCGCCCACCGACCTTGCCCTCTCGCCTATAAGAACACTCCCGAGGCAGAAACCCTAAATAGTCAAGCCTCTAGCCACGAAAAGTTCCGCAGCGCCGCCACCACCGAATGGGAGATTCGGGGGACAAAGAGTCTCTATTTTTGGCACCCTGCCGGGATAGGGAAGTGCCCCCGGAGCCATCTCCATCGATCTCCACCACCATCTCCATCGCCGTTGCTGGTTCCCATGGTGAGGAGGGAGTAGTTCTCTCTCGAGGCTAAGGGTTCTACCGGTAGCTATGTGTTCATCTCTCTCTCTCTATGCATGATCTTATTGAGATCATGAGCTTGTAATCTATAGATCTACCTCGCTACTCAAGTGCTTTAATAGATCTCTGATCTCCCCATGTGTGTGAAAGTGGCAGCGTGCTCACCATGGTGGCACTTAGGCTAGAGATTACAAATACTAGTTATGAGTTATATTTGGAGTTGGATGTCTTTATGAAATTGTGGTGTTTGTTGGACTCATCTAGTACTCAAGGTGACAGTGTGGGGTTTTCTAGATGGGAAAGATGGACTTTGAGGTGTATTATTATAGCCCTACCATCGATTAGAGTGTTCAACTGGAGAGTAGTTAAGAGTAGTATCATAAAGAAGAATATATTTATATGAGAGTGTTCACTAGTGAAAGTATGATCCCTAGGCCTTGTTTCTAAGCATTGATCTACCGTTGCAATTAGATCTGTTACATGTTTGCTTGCTTTCATCTTTATTTCAGTTTTCCTTTAGTCTTTTCCACGCCATCAAGCTCTTTTCTATCACCGTTACCACTTATAATTATCCATACCACTTGTATTTCACTATCTCTTCGCCGAACTAGTGCACCTATACACCTAACAAGTATATTAGGTGTGTTGGGGACACAAGAGACTTCTTGTATCTTGATTGCAGGGTTGCTTGAGAGGGAATACCTTTGACCACTTCCTCCCTGAGTTCGATAAACCTTGGGTGATCCACTTAAGGGAAAACTTGTTGCTGTTCTACAAACCTCTGCACTTGGAGGCCCAACAACTGTCTAGAAGAATAGAAGTGCGTAGACATCAAGCTATTTTCTGGCGCCATTGCCGGGGAGGTAAGGTAAAAGGTATTCACACTGGAGGATTAAAGAAGAAGAACCTCCCACGGCAAACGCCTATTTTCTGGCGCCGTTGCCGGGGAGGAAAGGTAAAAGGTATTCACACCGGAGGATTAAACAAGAAGAACCTCCCACGGCAAACGCCTATTTTCCGGTGTGAGTGCTCAAAGTTATTTCCTTTAGATTCTGCAATTTTGTCTTTTTGTTTCTTGTTTTCACTAGTTAGGCTTAATGGAAAACAACAACAAAATTAGAGAGATTTTTAGTATTTTTCCTAAGTTAGAACTCCAATTGTCTGAAAAGAAAATTAAAAAACCCATGGAACTTTCTTTGCATGATAATAGCAAGGTTATTAGTATGAATCTTTTGAACACCTTTGTTACTAATGCTATGGAAACGTCTAAGCTTGGGATATTTTTATGAAAATGATCTTTTTAGTTCCCCGGTTTAAAGAAGAAAATTTGCTCTGATGATACTTTATCTCCCATATGTGGTAATTCTAATGATACTTGTGATATTTTAAATCCACATACTAAAAGCATCCCTTTTAAAGTACCTATAAAAATTGTTGAACGTGTTATGAACAACTCTTATTTTGGAGATGGAACTGTCCATCCTAGTGATCATTTACTCTTTATACATGAATTATGCGGGTTGTTCATGTCTGGAGGTATTTCAATGAACCAAGTTAAGAGGAAGCTATTCTCTTTATCACTTAAGGGAAAAGCAAGGGAGTGGTATGAGCTACTAGATGATCCTCATCATTTGGAGTGGAAGGAACTTGAATCTCTCTTTTACTCTAAATTTTATCCCCCTCATGAAATTCATAAAGATAGGAATTATATTTATAATTTTCATCCTCATGTTGGAGAAAGTATTGCCCAAGCATGTGAAGGAAATATGCCCTAGAGGCAATCATAGAGATGATTATATTTCATGTGTATCCATGAGTTATTATAATGTTCCTTGAATATCCATATACCAGGCAACTTGTATTGATTGGCAATTATGTGAATTGTTTGTGAAACTCTTTACTTGTATGGTTATCTAATAATTGTCCCTAGTCAGAGTTCATGCGAGGACACACGTGAATATTAGACTAGCACATCGATTGGTTAATGACTATGTTTCGCAAGTCATTGACATAGAGATGTCAAACCAATGATGTGGACACATGTTATGAACATGGGGTTGGACTGACCCAACATGAGACTAGCAATAATACTTGCAGCTCTCTCTACACATCATGTACGTTTTGTCCTTAGACCTGAGATTGTCGCATGTACTTGAGATGTGGATCGACCTACTTTGGGGCTATCAAACACTACTCCATAACTGGGTAGTTATAAAGGTAGCTTTCGGGTTTGTCCTGATACATGCTGCAAGGCATCGGTCAATCAAGATGGGATTTGCCCTCTCTACTTGAGAGAGATATCTCTAGGCCCCTCGAGTGATCGGATCCAGAAATGCATGGCCGTGCTACATATGGTTAAGAGTTAACCTAGTAAAGGGATTCTGAATCACAGTATCGAGAAAGAGAGGTTAGCTTAGAGCTAGACCAAATATCGTGAGGCAAAGGGAAAGACATGTACTCAACCTTGTGATGGTTCGTCCGAATGATCTTTATATGCGTTTAGGAGTTGGCACGTCTTGCTAGAGGCCGCTACCAACTATTGACGGAGTAAGTGTACTCGCGTCATGTCTATACGTGTATGAACCTATAGGGTCACACACTTTAGGGGCTGGAAGCCTAATGAGGATTGGATCCGAATTAGACGAGGCTTAGGCTGCTAATGGGCTGCTAATGTAGAAGCCCACTAGGGATGCCTATATAAGAGGGAATGAGGCGAGCTGAAAAGCAAAGAGCATTCCACCCAGCCGCCACTCCTCTTCCGCCTGTGTTGCACGCGCAGACCTAGCAGTCTGGCGTGTGACGGCTTCCACTCCGGACGTGTGGATACCTCGGAGGTGCTGCATCTGTAGCACTTGGATGAGCCGCGCAAAGGGGAGCTGCTCGTGGGACGAGGACGAGGAGGAGACGTAGAACATCTACACTGCCGCAACGTGCTTCATCGAGTTCCGCACCTGCGCGTCTAGCGGTAATACCGTGATCTATGACAATAGTATTTCTGGTTGACGCGGTAGAAAATTTTGATTTTACGCTAGTGTAGCCTACCCGTAACCCTTCAGTGGTATCAGAGCCGATGCTATTCAGTCATAGGTTCGGGAAGTTTGCATATGGTGATATGTAGATTGATATGAATGATATGATCGTTTGGATGGCGGTGTTTCTGGATTGATCTATGATCTTATTTTCCGTGATCGTGATTCTAAGGTCGTCGAACGACTTACCCCTACCGGTCGGTTTCCGCCATCGGGGTAGACAGTGACACATAAATCCTTCTGAATCACGCGAAGATCAATATGATTGATCGAATCGGGAATTAGATCTGAATCGACGTACCGTGATCAAAGGAGTTTGGTCGAATCGGAACTATGGTCAGTTTATGGTAAATTTGATTTGCCGATCAAAATCCTTAAAGGTACCGCGAGGGGCGCTGCCCCTTCGAACCCCGCAGGGGGAGACCCCCCTTAGTCGTAGCCCCCTTTTTGTATCTCGTTAAGGTTCATAGGTGGTACGATTTCACATGATCTGGTAGAATGCGATTCTATGCACAACTTGTTTTTGCAGGATTTATGTGATCAGTATAGCCCAAAAATGTATGTGATGCATGTATGTATTTTTTCATGACCTGCGTGTCGTGAGTTGGGCAACACGGCTGGAGCCATATGTGTTTTCAATTATTGTAATGGCCTGCGTGCCAACTTGTGATGATCCCAATACCATGTAATTTTGATTACTAGATGTTAGGAGTAATAGCTTGTATTAGTTCTTGGAGAACTCATCACTTGGAGGATGGCTCGCATAGAGCATGAAGATGGAGATCATCATGGTGGACAGGTTCTACGGCGATGGAGATCACCATGAGAAAATGGGCCATACTATATCACATCTATGTGAATGCTATTCTTATACGTTTTACTACTATGCATGCTTAGATGATAGAAGTAGAACGATCCCTTACAAAGTTTAAGTTAAAACATGCCCTCCCAACCAAACCTTGCACCATCCTATGCCCTGTACAATCGTTGCTGGGTCTATGAAATTAGGGTGCCACGGTTTTCCTTGGCTGGATGGGTTTGTATCGGATACCTACACGCATAAGGGTTGGTGAGCTTAACAAGGTCATCTTAACAGTTAAGGACCTTGGGGCATAAAGGTTGGGCGCCTAGTTTTGACATAGAGATGTCACCCAACAACAAGAGTCATATGTGATATGATTAGCAAAGGTTGCTTACCGATTTACCTTGTCTTCTAGCAGTGATGCTAAAGCTCACTAGTCGACTTGTTAATTGGGGATCTTGAATCACTTAGTATCAATAGAGGGATGTTGATTTAAGTGGGAGTATATGCTATTAAATTGTTTAATATGTTTTACTCTTTCATGGTTACATGGCTTAGTATTTTGCATATTTTTTTGGGTGTAGATCAATGGCACCGAACAATTCATCACCTTTTGCTTTGCGTTCAATTCTTGAAAAGGATAAACTAAATGGAACAAACTATTCAGACTGGGTCCGTATCCTGAGAATTGTTCTCAGGGCTGAGAAAAAGGAAACTGTTCTGGATACCGCAATCCCGGATGAACCTGCTGATAATGCAACTGTTACCCTTAAGAATGCCTACAAGAAAGCATGTGATGAATCTCTTGAGGTCAGTTGTCTTATGCTTGCATGCATGGAACCTAATCTTCAAAAACAGTTTGAGGATCAGGAAGCGTACGATATGATCGTTGCGCTTAAGGACATGTTCCAGACTCAGGCTAGGACTGAGAGGTACAATGTCGCTAAGTCCTTTGTGGAATGCAAGCTGGCAGAGGGAGCAGTTGTAGGCCCCCATGTGATCAAAATGGTTGGTTATAGTCAGACTTTGGAAAAGTTTGGTTTTCCATTAGGCCAAGAGTTGGCCACTGACTTCATTTTGGCATCTCTTCCATCTAGCTATGGGCATTTCATTTCGAACTACCATATGCATGGGGTGGAGAGGGCCTTAATGAATTATGTGGGATGCTGAAAACAGCAGAATGTGACATTAAGAAGTGTGCAGGGCATAGCCATGTGATGGCTGTGCAGAACAAGCCTAGCTTCAAGAAAAAGGGCACTTCTTGGCAGAAGAAGAAGGGCAAGGCTAAGGATACGATCCCTAAGCCAAACCCTGCACCCAAGCAAAAGGCTGGTCCTACAGGAGACACTGAGTGTTTCTTTTGTCACGAATATGGCCACTGGAAGAGAAACTGCAGCAAGTACCAGGCTTCTTTGAAGAAAAGTGGATGTAAGAGTAGTTCCCACTCAGGTACACTTGTTGTAAATGTTGTGGACATTTTTCTCGCAGATTCTTATGTTAACTCTTGGGTATTTGATACCGGATCGGTTGCTCATATTTGCAATTCGATGCAGGGGCTAATAAGGACTAGAGAAGTGCAAAAAGGCGAAGTGGATTTTCGCGTCGGAAATAAAGCAAGGGTTGCTGCATTGTTCGTCGGCGTCATGCAACTTCACCTTCCGTCAGGATTTATCATGGAGTTGAATAATTGTTATTACATTCCTAGTATGGGTCGAAACATTTTATCACCTTCATGTTTGATGAGGGATGGTTATTCATTCGCGAGTACAAACAATGGTTGTGTAATCTCTAAGAATGCTATGTTTGTGGCTGATGCTCCCATTGTGAATGGGTTATTTATTTTAAATCTTGATAATGCATGTGTTTACAATGTTAGTGCTAAAAGGCTTCGGCCAAATGATTTGAGTCCTACCTATCTATGGCATTGTCGTTTGGGGCATATAAGTTAAAAGCGCATGAAGAAGCTCCATGGTGATGGTCTTCTAACTTCGTTTGATTTTGAATCATACGAGACATGTCAAGCTTGTTTACTTGGAAAGATGACCAAGACGCCTTTTCCGGGGTTTCCCGAGAGAGCGACAGACTTGTTGGAACTCATACATACTGATGTATGTGGACCAATGAGCACGACAGCCAGAGGAGGATATCACTACTTCATTACTTTCACTGATGATTTCAGTAGATATGGCTATGTCTACTTGATGAAGCATAAGTCTGAAACTCTTGAAAAGTTCAAAGAGTTTCAAAATGAGGTAGAGAATCAACGTGGCAAGAAAATAAAGGCCTTGTGATCTGATCGCGGAGGTGAATATTTGAGTCACGAGTTTAGGAATCATCTTAAGAGTTGCGGAATTGTTCCACAGCTCACGCCGCCCGGAACGCCTCAAAGAAACGGGGTCTCTGAACGGCGTAATCGAACTTTGTTGGAAATGGTTCGATCGATGATGAGCCAGTCGGATTTACCATTATCATTTTGGGGTTACGCGCTAGAAACAGCAGCTTTCACACTAAATAGGGTACCATCTAAATCCGTAGTTAAGACACCATATGAGATGTGGACTGGAAAGAATCCCAGTTTGTCTTTTCTAAAGATTTGGGGTTGTGATGCATTTGTCAAGCGACTTTAGTCGGACAAGCTAACACCCAAATCGGATAAGTGCATTTTTGTGGGATACCCAAGGGAAACCTTAGGGTATTACTTCTACAACCGAGAAGAGGGCAAAGTGTTTGTCGCTCGTAGCGGTGTTTTCCTAGAGAAAGAGTTTCTCACAAAGGGAACGAGTGGAAGGTCGGTGCGACTTGAAGAAGTTCAAGATGAGCCAGTCGGGGATGCTTCTACGAGTGATGCTATTGTAGCAGAACAAGTTGAGGAACCCGTGGCAATAGAAGCACCACAACCACGAAGGTCGGCGAGGCTCCGCAAAGCGCGAGAGTTATTATTGCTAGACAATGATGAGCCTGCGACCTATGCAGAAGCGATGGTGGACCCAGACTCTGAGAAATGGCTGATTGCCATGAGATCCGAGATAGAGTCCATGGGAGACAATCAAGTTTGGAACTTGGTTGACCTGCCTGATGGTTTTAAATCCATCGAGTGCAAGTGGATCTATAAGAAGAAGATTGATATGGATGGAAATGTTCACATCCATAAAGCTCGACTTGTTGCAAAAGGTTTTCGACAAGTTCAAGGAGTTGACTACGACGAGACTTTCTCGCCCGTAGCGATGCTTAAATCTATACGGATCATTCTAGCCATTGCTGCACATTTCGATTATGAGATATGGCAGATGGATGTCAAGACGGCTTTCTTAAATGGAATCCTTTCTGAGGACGTGTACATGATGCAGCCCGAAGGTTTTGTCGATCCAAACAATGCTGGAAAGGTATGCAAACTTCAAAAGTCTATTTATGGGCTGAAGCAAGCATCTCGGAGTTGGAACATTCGATTTGATGAAGTTGTAAAGGAGTTTGGCTTCACCAAAAACGAACAAGAACCTTGTGTGTATAAGAAAGAAAATGGGGAATCACTTGTGTTTCTAATCTTATATGTGGATGACATATTATTGATTGGAAATGACATTCCTATGCTCGAGTCTGTTAAGACCTCATTGAAAAATAGTTTTTCTATGAAGGACTTGGGAGAAGCGGCATATATTCTGGGTATCAAGATCTATAGAGATAGATCAAGGAGGCTAATTGGATTAAGCCAGAGTACGTACATTGACAAAGTGTTGAAACGGTTCAACATGGAAGAGGCTAAGAAGGGGTTCTTGCCCATGTCTCACGGCATTAAACTCAGCAAGACTCAGTGTCCTTCGACCACTGATGAGCGAGAACGCATGAGTAGGGTTCCATATGCTTCGGCTATTGGATCCATCATGTATGCAATGACATGTACTCGCCCAGATGTTTCCTATGCTCTAAGTGTTACGAGCAGATACCAGCCTGATCCAGGTGAGATTCACCGGACAGCGGTAAAGAATATCCTTAAGTACTTGAGAAGGACTAAGGATATGTTCCTAGTTTATGGAGGTGAGGTTGAACTCAGTGTAAAGGGTTACACAGATGCGAGTTACCTTAATGACTCAGATGACTCGAAATCGCAATCAGGTTATGTGTTTGTCATGAATGGTGGTGCTGTGAGCTGGAAAAGTTCCAAGCAAGATACAGTGCTCTCCTCTTCAACAGAAGCTGAATATATTGCTGCCTCGGAGGCTGCAAAGGAAGCTGTTTGGATTAGGAATTTCCTGATCGCTCTTGGTGTGGTTCAGGGCTCGTCCAATCCCTTGGACGTTTATTGTGACAACAATGGTGGTATTGCACAAGCCAAAGAACCTAGACAGCACCAGAAGAACAAACATATTCGCATGCGCTACCATCTGATTCGTGAGTTCATTGATGAAGGTAGTGTCATGTTATGCAAAATACATATAGACTCAAATGTTGCTGATCCCTTGACTAAGCCACTCCCGCAGTCTGCGCATGAAGCGCACACAAGAGCAATAGGTATTAGATACTGTCTAGATTGACTCTAGTGCAAGTGGGAGACTGAAGGAAATATGCCCTAGAGGCAATCATAGAGATGATTGTATTTCATGTGTATCCATGAGTTATTATAATGTTCCTTGAATATCCATATACCAGGCAACTTGTATTGATTGGCAATTATGTGAATTGTTTGTGAAACTCTTTACTTGTATGGTTATCTAATAATTGTCCCTAGTCGGAGTTCATGCGAGGACACACGTGAATATTAGACTAGCACATCGATTGGTTAATGACTATGTTTCGCAAGTCATTGACATAGAGATGTCAAACCAATGATGTGGACACATGTTATGAACATGGGGTTGGACTGACCCAACATGAGACTAGCAATAATACTTGCAGCTCTCTCTACACATCATGTACGTTTTGTCCTTAGACCTGAGATTGTCGCATGTACTTGAGATGTGGATCGACCTACTTTGGGGCTTTCAAACACTACTCCGTAACTGGGTAGTTATAAAGGTAGCTTTCGGGTTTGTCCTAATACATGCTGCAAGGCATCGTTCAATCAAGATGGGATTTTCCCCTCTCTACTTGAGAGAGATATCTCTGGGCCTCTCGAGTGATCGGATCCAGAAATGCATGGCCGTGCTACATATGGTTAAGAGTTAACCTAGTAAAGGGATTCTGAATCACAGTATCGAGAAAGAGAGGTCAGCTTAGAGCTAGACCAAATATCGTGAGGCAAAGGGAAAGACATGTACTCAACCTTGTGATGGTTCGTCCGAATGATCTTTATATGCGTTTAGGAGTTGGCACGTCTTGCTAGAGGCCGCTACCAACTATTGACGGAGTAAGTGTACTTGCGTCATGTCTATACGTGTATGAACCTATAGGGTCACACACTTTAGGGGCTGGAAGCCTAATGAGGATTGGATCCGAATTAGACCAGGCTTAGGCTGCTAATGGGCTGCTAATGTAGAAGCCCACCAGGGATGCCTATATAAGAGGGAGTGAGGCGAGCTGAAAAGCAGAGAGCATTCCACCCAGCCGCCACTCCTCTTCCGCCTGTGTTGCACGCGCAGACCTAGCAGTCTGGCGTGTGACGGCTTCCACTCCGGACGTGTGGATACCTCGGAGGTGCTGCATCTGTAGCACTTGGACGAGCCGTGCAAAGGGGAGCTGCTCGTGGGACGAGGACGAGGAGGAGACGTAGAACATCTACACTTCCGCAACGTGCTTCATCGAGTTCCGCACCTGCGCGTCTAGCGGTAATCCCGTGATCTATGACAATAGTATTCCTGGTTGACGCGGTAGAAAATTTTGATTTTACGCTAGTGTAGCCTACCCGTAACCCTTCAGCATGGGGGAGATTTAAGTCACTAATGCTCAAATGTCCCATTCATGAGCTCCCCAGGAATATTGTTATTAATAATTTCTATGCAAGACTTTCATGATATTTCAAGAACTATCTAGATACTTGTTTAGAGGGATCCTTCATGAGTAAGGAGGTCAAAGCTAAGTGGGATTTTCTTGACACAATTCAAAGCAATACCGGAGATTGGGATAACAACAAAGGTAAAGAACCAGGTATAAACTATGAGTATGATTGCATTAAGTCTTTCGCTGAAACTGCTGATTTTCAAGAGCTTAGTGCTAAATATGGTCTTGATCCTCAAATTCTTATTGATTGTTTTAAAACCTTTGCTTCTCATATTAATGCTCCTAAAGAAAAGTGGGACATGTATCATGAGCCTTTTAAAGACACTTGCATGGAAAATGAAATTGTTGTTAATGATAGCAATAAACATGCTCAAACCTCTGAAAGTACTATTTCTTATAAGCATGTTAATTTTTGTGGAATACATTGACCTTGTGAGAATAATCAAATTGAAGAAGAATATTGTATCACCCACATGAATGAAAAAACTAGAATGTGGTATAGGGCTTTAAATGATTTTGGTAAAAACGTTTGTGCCCTTTATCCTTTTATTTTTGAACTTTGCTTTGAAGTGGGTCATTTCAATTTTCAATGCTCCGGCCATAATAATAGCCCTTCTAATCCAATGAGTACTGCAAGTTTGTATTGTGATGACATGATCACTCCTAATCAGCATTATGAACTTACATTATTTTTGGGGTGTGAAGAGTTATCAAGAAAAACCTCTTTGGTAGATATGGGTGATTTTGATATGAATAGTGTCCTGCATGGTTGTCATCTTTATTGTGTTGATAATTGCCACACAAATACTTACATACAAAATATTATGGAAGATGAGATTTTACCAAAATATGATAGGACTAATATGTGTTTTGATCTTATTAATGAAAAGAAGGAATCCTCCAAAGTTTCTTCTATTGTCTCTACCAAGGAACCAGGTTATATGGAGAAGCCTTCTTTCAAGCCTCTCCCTCCTAAAGATAATAAAAGAAAGAAGAAGAGGAGGAGTAAAAGGAGAGAGGTAACGGTATTTCCCCCTAAGCATGTTGCTCCTATTGTAGTTTTTGATGAGTATGAACTCGATGATGTTCCTATGCCTATTACATATGGTAGTGATCATGATTGGGAAAAGCATAGTACTTTTGATATTGAAAATCTCTTCGGTACCGATTCTGAAAATGATGATATTAATAATTGCTATACTATTAGTGCTATCCATGATCCTTCCAATGATGATATGTTTACAAATGAACACACTTGGGAAGATAATTATTCTATTGCTTATGATGATACTATACCTCCAATATATGATGATTGCAATGATGATTATGATATTTTCAGTACACCTACTATTGAGGAGGAAATTAATTATGATTACAATATGCCTCCTATATTTTATGATTATGGTGATGAAAACAATAATGCTAGCTATTTTGTTGATTTTGTTCCCACTACAATCAATAAGAATGACTATGTTTATGTGGGGAGTATTAATTCTTTTATGCATGTGGCTCATGATAAGAATATTTCTTGTGATAGTTATATTTTTACTTTTATTCATGATGCTACCGAAAGTTATTATGAGAGAGGGAAACATGGTTTTATGTTTCTCAACAATATTAAGTTTCCCCTCTTTATGTTGAAATTTTTGAAGTTGCACTTGTTTTGCTTTCCTATGCTTGTTGCTTTGTGCTTTCATGACTTGTTTCTTTACAAGATTCCTATGCATAGGAAATGGGTTAGACTTAAATGTGTTTTGAATTTGCTTCTTGATTCTCTCTTTTACTTCAATTCATATTTCTTATGTGAGCATCTTCTCAAACTATCATGCCTAACTTAAAGGCGTTAAAGAAAAGTACTTATTGGGAGATAACCCAAAAGTTTTAGATGAGTCTTGGAAGTTATTACCTCTGTAATAACCGCTCCTTATCCTTTTTATTTGATTTTTGTGCCAAGAGTAACCTCTAATGAGAGAGAAGTAATGATTGAGAAAGTTGCTATCCCGAAACAGATTTATGTGCTTCACCGTAAAAACTTGTGTAAAATCTCTGTACGTCCTTTTGAGGAGTGAATTTTTTGCTTCTTCCCCAGGTTGTTATCTAACTTTCTTTAGTTCAACACTTTTTTATTTGACCAACAGAAGGTCTTCGAAAAAATTCGTCTTTACCTGCTGGTCTGTTTTGACAGATTTCTGCCATTATTTGCATTTGCTTCTTGTTGGTTCCTTTTTGAGTTCTTTTGGGGAATTGAGCTTTTTGAGGGAAGTGCTACAGTATATAGTGTTCTAATGGAAGTTTATTTGGTGTTAGAACTGAACCTTAAGACTTATTATATTGAGTGCACTAATGTTGCTAATAAAGATTGTGTGAAGTTTTGTATGAAGGAAATAATTCAGGTGTATGGAAGGAATGAGTAATGAGATGAAGAATGGACTAAAGCTCAAGCTTGGGGATGCCACGCGTGTCACCCCAAGAAATATCCAAGAACTACAAGCGTCAAAGCTTGGGGATGCCCAAGGCATCCCCTTCTCCATTAATAAAAATCCCAGGTTTCTTCCAAACGCTTCATTTTTATTGTTTCATGCACAATTGTGTTGTTCTTGGAGCGTCTTCTTTTTCTTTTTCGTTTTCGTTTTGGTTTTCGTTTTATTTTGTTTTCTTAGTTTTCTGAATAAATTGGTTGGACCCCCTCTTTCATACATTGGTTTTCAAATAGTTTGGTTTGGTTTGGAAAAGAGTAGGAAAGTTCATGCTTATGTGGTAAAAAGAGCTCGTTTTTGACTGTGGCCTATGCTTTGTCATGCCATGCTTGATATTGGTTTGGCTTTATGCTTAGTATTCTTTGCAGTGGCATGAATTGTTATAAACAATTGAGATTGCTTAATGTGCCTTGGATGAATCATGCGTTGTTTTAGCATAGTATAGTGGTATTCTCCTTTGATGCTTTATTTGGGTTGACTTGGCACATGCTCACACCATGTTATGACTATCCAAAGTCACCATAGCCTTTATGATCCTTTAGTTTTCAACTTTTAATATCACTTTATGCTTTGATCAATGATGTTTTGTCGCTCTGTATGATTATGGCCATTGCTCTCTTAGTTTGTCGCTCCCAGTCTTTTGCTAGCCTCCACAACCAAGTATGAGTTCCACTCATGCATCCAACTCCCTAAACCAAGTAATTCCAAAGAGTCCACCATACCTACCTACTAGCTTATGCTATTCCAAGTATATTCATGCTTATGTTTACCTTCCAAATTAAACTTGTTATGAGAAAACTAGTGATTATAGCTCTCACGAACTTGATGGCGCACTTTACTTTATTGCCTCTAATAAACTTGAACCATTGGATCCTTCTTTGTTGCATATATGCTTGCACTTTATAAGTTGAAATTAGCAGAACCATGTACCATGGGGAACGCTTTCAACATTGCACTTGTACTGTGTACCCCGTTGATATCATGTTCTTTTGCTTACGGATCCCGGCGGTGTGAAATAAAAATGGAACTTGTAAGATCATGGAGTTTGTATGTGTGTTAGAGAAATGCCTGGGCCGCTAGCCTAAGCCATGCCTAATGATGGTGGAAACTTGCAGCATCACCATAATGAGCATTCTATGAAGCATCCTCAATAAAAACCTATGCAAATAGCAAATAAAAAGATCGCTAAGATGCTCATGATCTGCTTGCCTTGTCATTTTGATTATGGGAAAGCTCCCGTATCATGTGCAAGGGGTACCCTGTTGGCGGTTCTTTATGATACACATGTACTTACAATGACAAGAGCTTACTCGTGACTGAAGTTGAGTAGCATGAGGATCGGTATTCGTAAGTAAGGGGCATGAGATTTCAGTTTATAACTTGTCAAGCATATCCTCTTAGTTGTGTCACCTTAACCTTAATCACCTTCAAGATTCTTATGATAGGGGCAATGAGAGCTGAAAGCTAATAAGTACCAAAATTTTTGGAAGCTCTTTATGAGACTTGAATCCCTACTTCCTTTTACAAAGGCCTCTCTTCCACCATTACATTGAGTCTCCACCTTCTATCTTTATGCACCTACTTTGAGAGCATAGTGGCCATTCTTAGTTCTATGTGCATTGTCCCAAGACTAGTTGATTGATGGATAACTTGATATTGCTTGTTTAAACTATTTGTATCTAGTCACTCTTATGAACTTTGAAGGTGTCCTATGCATTTATATTTGCTACTCTATGAGGGACAAGCTGAATACTATTATGCTATGTTTTCTTTATGTGAAACAAACAAACGTCTTACAAAGCATTGTTATTCATGAATCTTTTATTTGTGCCTTTTCATGTTACACCATAGTTTATTTGCTTATTGCTAGAACTTTGTCTTTCATGTTATGATTGAAGTACTATGATCCCAGCTTTGAATGTTTTACAAATACTTTGATCAAGTCTTTGATGGTGCATGTCACCTCAAAAATTATCTTTCTTTTTATCACTTACCTACTTGAGGACGAGCAGGAGTTAAGCTTGGGGATGTTGATACATTACAAATGCATCTATAATTTTTGATGTTCCATGCTTGGTTTTATCTACTTTCTTTTGTTTTGTCCATAATTTGGAGTACTTTTCATATGATTTCTTGGACTAACCTATTAACAAGAGCCACAGTGCCAGCCGCCTGTTTTCTGCTATTTTTGGTTCCAGGAAAGTCAGAAAATGAATATTCTCGGAATTGGACGGGACAAAAGCCAAAGTTCATATTTTTCCAGAAGACTCACGGAGCCAGAAGACGAGTCGGAGAGGGGCCATAGGGTGGCCACACCACCCCATGGATCTCTAGAGGGGCCATTCTGGTAATTCTTTCGACTTGATTCCAACTCTGGGTGGTTCAGTATATCAAATAATCCCTAAACATTCAAGGAAATAATTTTTGGATCTCTAGAACTTTTCTGGTGAATTATTTCCTCAAACTAGAGTTTAATCCACTATAAAAAGCATAACTAATTCTAGAAAATTGTTAATCAAGTGAAACCACTTGTGATGGTTTTGTTTTGTCAAGACCTATCAGAGGATATCACTTTTGTATATTCGTATCCTACTGACCACAGATCCATAATCCAAGTTCCTTATATCTAGCCTTGACAACTATCTTCCAAGAGAAAACCATCTCGGTGGAAATTTAGTAATTCCGCTCCAATCAGACCCAACCCTCCAAAACCTCCCAAGTCCAGTAGTATTTCTCATGTTTGTTTGCTGTATGACTTTATGTTGTATGCCTTGTGTTGATTGTGGACTTGTATGCTTGCATGTGTACCCATTGACGGCGATAGTGTGACTGTCTGACGACAAGAAGGAAGGGAATTCTTCTTATTATTTTATGGGTATTCTTTGTCATCTAAAGAAGTCCAGGGACTTATGCTGATCACAGGCAAGCCACCCTTCCTGAACTCTGATATATGTCCGATTCTCTTTTACCTGTTTTGTATCCTCTTTACAAATTGCATTATCTACCTGCATGTCTTGCTTTATAAATACTGCGATAGTAACTTGGCTCCTCCGAGTTATGATTTCGTGTCCTTCGAGGAACCACCCCGACGAACCCATCATTTATCCCCTTTAGACCGGGAGTAAGATGGTTACCATCCTACCTCCTTGGCAACCCGGGTTTTCAGAAAATAAACTGTTTTGGGATTTTCCCCACTACAATTGTTTCAAAACGACTTTGTAAAACCCTAGGAAGAGGCATCGTTCCCAGTGGAAGTTTAAAAAAAATAAATGGTGATGAGAACAAGTGGAAATGTGATGGGATGTTCTACGCCTTTACTGGAACAATTTTTATCCGCGCAACCACATTACCCTAGGTACTAGGGCTTAGCTCGTAGTTTGTCCGCATTAGCCGAGGCAACTTCTACCATGCTTATAGGGAGAAATCCCTGGAATTCCAGGCGGGTGCCACCAGATCAAGGATCTGAAGCCCGTCGCTTGCTTCGGTAAGAGTGATCCTGAACAATCATGAGTCCGGTGCAACAATAGGGTCTCCCGCGGACGGTATGACTTAGGTAGTACGGAAGGGAGCGGAGTCACCAAATTTAAGGTATACGCCAAGCTGCGGCTTGGGTATGCGCGTGTACGGAAGGAAGGACTATGGCTAGGAGCCACATACTCGTTGCCGGGGAGAACAAACCGGAGAGGAAAATCATGCCTTTGCTAGTGTAGACAAGCGAAAGGTTAGGTTTGATTATCTGGACCCCCATCTACAGTGGTAGTGGGCCGTGGTTGTATCTCGGTGGATGTATTGATTCTTGTGGGTAAAGTGTGCAAACTCTGCAGAGTATAACCTATTCGAATAGCCGTGTCCACGGTCAAGGACGGTTGTAAAGGTGTTTGCTAGGAGTACCCAAATTGTGCTTGTTTGTGAAACAAGTACTTTGAGGATGAAGGTTTTGACCCGAGGGGTCTAAAATGTTCAAAAAGGGTTTTCAACCACAAAATTGTTTTCAAAACGCCTTTTCAACAAAGATATGGAGATGTCTTGGTTTATAAAACAAAAGCATGTATTCAAAACTCTTTATCAACAAAGATATGGAGATTCCATAATTTCAAAGTTAGGTTAGGCCTTTTCAAAAGCAACACAGATAGAGCTATCTCACCACAGCCAGAATTGCCTTTCCTTTGTTCACTTATCTTGGTGGTTTGCGAGTACATTCAAGGTACTCACGGCTGTGTCCCTGGCTATTTACTTGGCCAGACTTTGAGGAGATTAAGGTGACATCCAACGAGCTAGGCCGTCTTCCCAGTCAGCTGCCTGTAGGTTGAGGCACGATTGGGCTCTACGCTTGGTGATGTTCCACTGCTATTGATGTTGTAGCCATAATGGCATTTATGTAAGTCTTGCTTTTCATTATGTTTCGGATGCTGTAATGGTACCTGTCCGTTATATTCCACGGCTCACTGATCATGGGAACGTGGATGTATGCATAACAGGGATTTCTCGGATGATTAATCCGGGGAGCCCACACCTCTCACAGACCACACATAGATCCACCAGTGTCATTGCATGTCTGCTCTTCTCATGAACCACAACTAGAGTCATTTCATGTGTGTTCTTTTCACAAACCACAAATCACCAGTGTCATGGCATGGGTGTTCTTCTAATGAACCATAGCTATATACACCCATGTGATTGCATGTGTGTTCCTCTCACAAACTACACATGGATCCACCAGTGTCATTGGATGTGTGTTCCTCTCATGAACCACATCTAGAGTCATTGCATGTGTGTTCTTCTCACAAACCACATAAGGATACACCAGTGTCACTACGTGTGTGTTCGTCTCATGAACCACAGCTAGAGTCATTGCATGTTTGCTCTTCTCACAAACCACATAAGGATCCACTGGTACCATTGGATGTGTGTTCTTCTCATTAACCACCCATGAATCCACCAGTGTCATTGAATGTCTTCTCTTTTCATTAACCGCAGTTAGAGTCATTGCATGTCTGTTCTTTTCACAAACCACATATCACCAGTGTCATTGCATGTGTGTTCCTCTCACAAACTACACATTGATCCACCAGTGTCATTGGATGTGTGTTCCTCTCATGAACCACATATAGAGTCATTGCATGTGTGTTCTTCTCACAAACCACATAAGGATACACTAGTGTCATTGCATGTGTATTCTTCTCATGAACCACAACTAGAGTCATTGCATGTCTGTTCTTCTCACAAACCACAGAAGGATCCACCGGTGTCATTGGATGTGTGTTCCTCTCATAGACCACACATGTATCCACCAGTGTCATTACATGTCTGCTCTTTTCATGAAGCATATCTAGAGTCATTTCATGTGTGTTTTTCTCACAAACCACATACGTATCCACCAGAGTCATTGGATGTGTGTTCCTCCCACATACCACACATGGATCCACCAGTGTCATTGCATGTCTGCTCTTTTCATGAACCACAGTTAGAGTCATTGCATGTGTATTCTTTTCACAAACCACATATGGATCCACTGTGTCATTGCATGTGTGTTCTTCTCATGAACCACATAAGGATCCACCAGTGTCATTGGATGTGTGTTATTATCACAAACCACATAAGGATCCAGTAGTGTCATTGGATGTGTGTTCTTTTCATGAACCACACCCAGTGTTATTGGATGTGTGTTCCTCTCACAGGCCACACATGGATCCACCAGTGTCATTACATGTGTGTTCTTCTCATGAACCACGGCTAGAGTCATTGCATGTGTGTTTTTTTCATGAAAAACACCTGGTGTCATTGCATGTCTGCTCTTTTCATTAACCACATCTAGAGTCATTGCATGTGTGTTCTTCCCACAGACCACACATGGATCCACCAGTGTCATTGCATGTCTGTTCTTCTCACAAACCACATAAGGATCCACCAGTGTCATTGGATGTGTGTTCTTTTCATGAAGCACACCCGGTGTCATTGCATGTCTGTTCCTCTCACAGACCACACATGGATCCACCAGTGTCATTGCATGTGTTCTCTTCTCATGAACCACAACTAGAGTCATTGGATGTGTGTTCTTTTCACAAACCACATATCACCAGTATCATTGTATGTGTGTTCTTCTCATGAACCACACATGGATCCACCTATTGTGATTGCATGTCTATTCTTTTCATAGACTACATATGTGTCACATCCCAAAATTTTCTAATTTTGGAATGTGAAATAGATATAATAAGTTTGGTTGATTGTTAGACATTGTTGAAAATTCTCAAGGAAAAGAAACCTTTTGAATATGGAAACAACTCACTTTGTTATGACCTAAGTAGCTATATAAGCAAAAACGCGTGAATTGAGTTTTTGTTTTAGTATTTGTGTGAATGTTTGCAAAAATGAAAATCATGAAGCATTCATAAGCATTGCATTGCATCCATGCAAGGTTCCCAAAAATTGAATCCAAATCCTAGTATCTAAATCCAATAGTTGTCTTGCCCAATATTCCTATAAGGAATATATAGAGATTTATGAAACCACCATCTTCAAACTAGTAAAAATGTTATAAATATGATCCTATAATAATCTACTGAATTTTAGAAAAATTTAGAAACAAAAATCATGTCATTTGGAGTTCGTATGCAAAAGATATAAAAAATATTAAAATAGAAAAAGAAAAAAAAAAGAAATGGGCCGGCCGACCCAGCCGGCGGCCCAGCTAGCCAGCGGACCGAACAAGTATCGATGCCCAGGTTGCATCAAAAACCGTGCGAAATCGATTTTCTCGAACCTATCTATATTCAAACTCCTATATCTTTTTATCTACAACTCTGAATTCACTTCCGTTTATTTCTACTTGTTCTCTACTTCAAAATCTATATCTCCACTATCCTAAACACCTATATAATTATCCGAAGTTACAGCTTTTATCAATTTTTCTTCTCGAAATCCCAAATCCACATCTCCCGGATCATATTTCCCTTCTAAACCTATCTAAACTTCGTCGGATGCTTTCGGCTCCAACACAAAAGTTGTAGATCTCGTCGAAATCTTTCAGTTCCGACAAACCTCACCTCTTTTTATCCACCACCGCCGGAGAATTTCGTAATGTAATATTCAGGTTTGATGGTATAATTTCAAGATTTACTCGCGCTCGTTCCTTCAAATCCAAATTCCTTTCGTGACAAGGTAGATCTAATGATTCTCCACAACTTTCATGTTAAAAGTTTTTTGATTTGATCTACGGATTTGTCTCTCTAACATGGATCTATTTCTAACGTTTTCTGAGCAAAATCGAGCCGATTTAGAAGCCATTTTATCTCCTAGCCACTGGATCTTATCCCGACGGTGCAGATTCAATCATCCCGTTCAGCTGCCTCATTACCGCTAGGTTGTCACCAGGTCAGCGTCTAGTCCCAGTCAGCCTGCACGATCAACCTATCCAGTCAGCGGAATATTCCCTGGAATATTCCGTTCGAATTTAAAATTGCAGATTATAGATCTAACTTGTACAATCCATAGAAAATTCATACTATGTCCACAAATTACATATAATATATCAAATTGAAGATAATTTCATATAGATTATTAATATCAGTTTCGATATAACGTTCGCACTATAGTTAAATGGTAATTAATTAAATAGTTTTAATGTCCGTTTGGAGTAATAAATTCATAGTAAATTATTCATAGCTCTGAAAAATATAAATAATATCCCTGGATTCACAATTCCGTGTAGATTCTAGATCTGGTCTTAGATTTATATTTGGTCGTGGTAAAGAGTTTAGATAATATAAACTCTATTAAGTAGTAATTAAATCATATAAAAAGATCTACAACTCCGTTTAGGGTGAATCCAATTGCTACTGGTTCATATTAATGTCCTCTATTCAGTACACTTCAGATCTAAATTTAATACTACAATCATTACAGAAGTTCCAACATAACTATTAAAGCTCCTCTATTGACTATTAATAATTAATAATAAATACCCTAATACATAAAAAGTTTCTCTACATGCATCATGTGATCTAGTATTGCTTAGAGAACTGATTACAACCATTGTGGCATATTAAATCGTCATGCATCCATTTGATCATTGTTGTTTTATTATATTGTTGCATTGTTGCATGATTGCAATGTTTGAATGGTGTGTTGTTGTGTCTTTGCTTTTGAACGATAGATTGCGAGGAGTGCAACTACTATGATCGCAATTGCTATATTGCGAGTAATTTGGTTACAATTATCGATGAATGAGACCATTATATTTGTGAGGATTATCTAATCGACTACATATACGAAAGGCAAGGTGCTATCTTGGTCATAAATGTCCTACTATTTTCTTATGCATTGTAGATGTTTTTGTTGAATTGCATATGTAGGAATTGATGTGTATATGCTACGCTATGTCCCATATTATTCCCTAGTATTCCTTGTTTATGAGCCATCGTATTGGTAGACTGCTTAGGTATGCTATTTAAACGAGGAAGGGAATAACACCATGAAAAGTTATATGTTTTGGAAGGCTTACATTTTGCTAAATGACAAACCAACATAATCGTAATCAACCACCTGGGCAGAATGGCATTGAGTATGTCATCGAGTGTGGATTTATGGTGGGGAATGCCGCCTAGGATACTGAGAAAGGATTGATTTCTTTATTTGGTAGCTTACGCGTGTAACCATGTGTCAGTAAGAAATGGGTGGCTAGCTGGACTTAGTAGGTTGTGGCGACTCGAACCCTACATAGCCATAGGTGTAGATAGTGTAGGTTAGTACGGTGCATGGATGGGCTTGGGAAGCTCTTCCCGAATTGTCTCATCTTCGACTTCTCCCTATCATCACACAATATGAGTGTGGTGGTCCGAGCTGGGTTGGCCAAGTCACATGGGTAAAGTGTACAAACCCCTGCAGGGTGTCTAAACTAAGTACTTAGCCGTGTCCCCGGTTATGGACAATTTGAGTGACCTGATACTGATGCTATGACATATTTCTCACTCATCCCAATTTCTCAATTACTTAAAACTTGTTGGGTGAACTTAATTGGGTAGGAGCACCTGGGAGTGAACCAGAGTGTCCTATTTATTGTATTGGAAAACTACTTTGATAAAAATGTTAGGATAAAACTATTGCTTTACACAAATGAGCCTAAACTCCACCTAGCCAAATAAGCATGTAGTTGCTAGATCTGTTGTTAACTACTTTAGCCTACTTGCCATACATTCAATGTATTGACCGTTCGTGGCTGCAACGTTTCATGTTGCAGGTTATATCGTTTCTGAGTGATCATGCATAAGTCGCGAGACTCCACTCAACAATTGTTCGCCTGTGGCATGATACATTGCAAATGTATCTATAATTTGTGATGTTCCATGCTTGGTTTTATCTACTTTCTTGTGTTTTGTCCACACTTCGGAGTACTTTTCATATGATTTCTTGGACTAACCTATTAACAAGAGCCATAGTGCCAGCTGCCTGTTTTCTGCTGTTTTTGGTTCCAGGAAAGTCAGAAAATGAATATTCTCGGAATTGGACGGGACAAAAGCCAAAGTGCCTATTTTTCCGGAAGACATCAGATGCCAGAATACGAGACGGAGAAGGTCTAGGGGCCGGCCACACCACCTGGCCGCGCGACCAGGCCTGACCCGTGCCAGGGGTGGTCTGGCCGACCCCAGCACCCCCTTGGCCTCTCCTTCCGCCTATAAGATTCCCTCGGGACGAAAACCCTAAGTACCCGATCAAAAATCCATGAAAGAGTCTGTAGTCGCCGTCGTCTCTGTCCCTAGATCGGGAGGGATCTGAAGCTCTTCCCAGCACCCTGCCGGAGAGGAGAATTCACCCTGGAGGCCTTCTTCATCATCATGCAAGCCTCCGGTGTGATGTGTGAGTAGTTCATCTCTGGACTACGGGTCCATGTAGTAGCTAGATGCCTGGTTCTCCTCCTTTGTGCTTTCATGTCTAGATCTTGTGAGCTCCATTCATGATCAAGATCATCTATTTGTAGTTCTGCATGTTGTGTTTGCGGGGATCCGATGGATATGGAGATGCTATATCATATTGATTATTGATTCTATCATGTCTTTGTTATTTGTGATCTTGCAGGCTTTCCGTTGTTAGTATCTATCTTGGGCAAGTAGATGCTAGCAACTCCATGAGTTAGTATTTATGCTCGATAGTGGGTTCATGGCTCTGGTAATCTGGGGAAGTGATAGAAATCTCTAAGGTATTAGATGTGATGTTGCTACTAGGGCGAAAACAACAATCCTTTGTTCATAGAACAATATTATTGTTTACATTACACGCAATTCGTAAAGCAATAATTTGTTGCTTGCAACTTAATACTGGAGGGGGTTCAGATGATAACCTGAAGGTGGATTATTAGTCATAGATGCAGTTGGATGGCGGTGTATGTATAATGTTGTAATGCCCAATCAAGTTCCAAAGGAGTCAAGATGATTAGTATATGCATGTATTTCTTTCTCGATGTTTGTCAATTTCCCCGCTGTAATGTGTTCACCCAGCATGTTATCTATCTTAAGGAGAGCCACCTCTAGTGAACTATGGATCCTAGTACTTTCTTTTACATACAATCTACAAAGTGTTTACTGCTTTGTGTTTACTTTCTGCAAACTATTACTTCCTTCCATTCGATACGTTTAATCCTTTGTTTTCAGCAAAACCGGTGAGATTGACAACCTCATCGCAAGTTGGGGACAAAGTTCTGTGGTTGTGTTGTGAAGGTCTCCACGTTACTACTAGCACCGGTAGTGCGCCCTGCCAAGGCTCAGCTAGCAACACCTTTGGGGTGTTTCCTTGCTCCTACTGGTTCGACTAAACCTTGGTTTCATAACTGAGGGAAACTTGCTGCTGTGCACATCATACCTTCCTCTTGGGGTTCCCCAACGAGCTCTACATCGACATTTAGCCATCAAGCATTTTTCTCACGCCGTTGCCGAGGAGTCAAGGACATCTTCACAAGGGGAGTCCCTCATAACCAATATCTTTACTTTGTTATTTTTGTTTTGCTTAGTTTACTTTTCTTTTGTTTGCTTGTTTCTTTGTCAAAAACACAAAAAATGACTACTCTTGAAAACACTAAGTTGTATGACTTCACTAGCACCAACAACAATGATTTTATGAGCACACCTATTGCTCCACCTGTGCCTGAAGATACTTTCTTTGAGATAAAACCTGCTTTACTCAACCTTGTTATGAGAGAACAATTTTCTGGTATTGGTAATGAAGATGCTGCTTCCCATCTAAATAACTTTGTTGAACTTTGTGAGATGCAAAAGCATAGGGATATAGATGGTGATATTATTAAGCAGAAATTGTTTCCTTTCTCTCTGAGACGAAAAGCTAAAGAATGGTTGAATTCCCTAACTAGGAATAGTATTGATTCTTGGACTAAATGCAAAGATGCTTTCATTGGAAATTACTATCCTCCTGCTAAGATTATATCTATGAGAAGTGAAATAATGAAGTTTAAACAATCTGATAATGAACATGTTCCTCAAGCTTGGGAAAGAATGAAATCTTTGGTAAAGAATTGTCCCACTCATGCACTGACTGCTTGGACGATCATCCAAACTTTTTATGCAGGATTGAACTACTCTTCAAGAAACCTACTGGATTCTGATGATGTAGAGCTCGTTGGGAACCCCAAGAGGAAGGTATGATGAGCACAGCAGCAAGTTTCCCTCAGTTATGAAACCAAGGTTTAATCGAACCAGTAGGAGCAAGGAAACACCCCAAAGGTGTTACTAGGTGAGCTTTGGCAGGGCGCACTACCGGTGCTAGTAGCAACGTGGAGACCTGCATAACACAACCACAGAACTTTGTCCCCAACTTGCGATGAGGTTGTCAATCTCACCATGTTTTGCGGAAAACAAAGGATTAAACGTATCGTATGGAAAGAAGTAAAAGTTTGCAGAAAGTAAACACAAAGTAGTAACAGTTTGTAGATTGTATGTAAAAGACAAGGACCGGGATCCATAGTTCACTAGAGGTGGCTCTCCTTAAGATAGATAACATGCTGGGCGAACAAATTACAGCGGGGCAATTGACAAACATCGAGAAAGCAATACATGCATATACTAATCATCTTGACTCCTTTGAGATTCGATTGGGCATTACAACATTATACATAGACCGCCATCCAACTGCATCTATGACTAATAATCCACCTTCAGGTTATCATCTGAACCCCCTCCAGTATTAAGTTGCAAGCAACAAATTATTGGTTTACGAATTGCGTGTAATGTAAACAATAATATTGTTCTATGAACAAAGGATTGTTGTTTTCTCCCTAGTAGCAACATCACATCTAATACCTTAGAGATTTATGTGACTTCCCCAGATTACCAGAGCCATGAACCCACTATCGAGCATAAATACTAACTCTTGGAGTTGCTAGCATCTACTTGGCCAAGATAGCTACTAACAACAGAAAGCATGCAAGATCACAAATAACAAAGACATGATAGAATCGATAATCAATCTGAAATAGCATCTCAATATCCATCGGATCCCCGCAAACACAACATGCAGAATTACAAATAGATGATCTTGATCATGAACGGAGCTCACAAGATCTAAACATGAAAGCACAAAGGAGGAGAACCAGCCATCTAGCTACTACATGGATCCGTAGTCCAAGGATGAACTACTCACCCATCACACCGGAGGCTTGCATGGTGATGAAGAAGGCCTCTAGGGTGAATTCCCCTCTCCGGCAGGGCTTCTAGGAAGAGCTTCAGATCCCTCCCGATCTAGTGATGGAGATGACGGCGGCTACAGACTCTGTCGTGGATTTTTGATCGGGTACTTAGGGTTTTCGTCCCGAGGGCATCTTATAGGCGGAAGGGGAGGCCGAGGGGGTGCCGGGAGCGGCCACACCACCCCCTAGCGCGGGCTAGGCTGGGCCACGCGGCCAGGTGGTGTGGTGGCCCCCTGGCTCTTCTCCGTCTCGTATTCTGGCACTTGATTACTTCTTGAAAAATAGGCACTTTGGCTTTTGTCCCGTCCAATTGCAAGAATATTCATTTTCTGACTTTCCTGGAACCAAAAACAGCAGAAAACAGGCAGCTGGCACTGTGGCTCTTGTTAATAGGTTAGTCCAAGAAATCATATGAAAAGTACTCCAAAGTGTGGACAAAACACAAGAAAGTGAATAAAACAAAGCATGGAACATCAAAAATTATAGATAGATTTGCAATGTACCACCCACCTCTAGCCAGAGAAAGCCACCGTCCATAGTGCCGGAATTTCGCTGGAGCCCGCCGCGGAAGGAGGAGAAGGGCGTCATTGATCAAGGCCACCTCTCGGGACGCCGCCAGTACCAGGAGGATCGCCGTCGTCTACCAGTTTTTTTGCCTACCTCGCCGACCCTTGCCGGAGCCCCGGTAAGCTGCCACAGACCCCCACCGAGCCACTAGGGTTCCACCTCGCCGGCGACCTGTCCGTCGTCGACGACATGCCACAGCCGTCGATCTAGGTTCTAATCGCACGGTCCACGTTGCCTCGTACCGCTTCGCGTTTTAAAGAGCCGCTGACATGTGGATCCCCCCTGTCAGCTGTTCTCTACGCCTCGGAACGCCATTGGGCCGGCCCATTTTCCTTCCCGCGCTAGCCCAGTAATTCAAACTTAGGTTTTTCTAATTTAGTTTGAACCTAGTTCTGTCCCTTAGTTTAAAAATCAATTCAGGGAGATTCACAAATCCAAATGGAGTGAGTCCAATTGTTTTGGAAAGCTTCTGAAAAGATCTATCCAAGCCCGTTAGAATTAATTCAGTTAGAGTTAGAGATCTCTCCTAGTAAAAATCACAAGAAAGAAGCATTTGCACCTTCAAACATTTTTATAAAATCAACCAAAATAGATTTTGAGTTGATTCCGACTCTCAAAAATCCCATTTAACCATGCCTATCTGAATATGTAATAATATTAAGGTTTGCATGCAGTGACTTTGGACTGCTACCAAAATAATGCTATATAGGCATTTCTAGTCACTTTAAATCATTAAATAACTTAAACTTAAGTAAATGTGATCCAACCCTTAAATCACATTCCCACATGTGAGAATATGTGGTGAGGACATGTGTCCACATGATCCCATATTTTAAGTGGTGAATATTAAATCTTAGTTATTTTCAATGAGTAGAAATTACTTTTCTTAAATAAATAGGATGAAAATAGTTAATAAAACCTTGTGATGCTTGTGATGGTAATAGATCATCAAATGTGAGCCTTAGAGTGCTAAGTAGACTAGTTAAGTATTGTTTGGTGATTGTGTACTCCGTATGTATTTATAGACGATAGTACCGACTAAGCTTTCGAGGAGGAGTTATACCAAGAGGAGGAAGAAGAAAACTTCAACCACTACACTACCCAAGGCAAGCTAACACTTGCAAGTATTATACTAGCAAGCCATCATTAACAATGCAAGCTAGACCTTGCAAGCTAGATAACTTAAGCAAGATGCCTTAGGCATGCTTTGGTTATACAACTTTGACTAGTACCTACTCCAAGTTTAATTCCAAGCTTTTACTTCTTTACTTTACCAAAGTCCTTTACTTGTTTTGAAGGTAGCATAAAGAGTATAAAACTTGACCTATTTAGAAAACATTAGATGTCATTCTATGGCATGAGGTTGATCCCATCTTCCCACCTTAGTGAACACTCTTAACTTAGTAGTTTAGAGTAGATAAAAACTTGAGTCACTTTAGATGGGAACACTTGGTGAAAATGAATTGTGAAAACCTTAGAATGATGAATCATTCTATTGAGATGTTTTGACATGTGTTGAGAAACACAAATGGTTTATGAGGATGAAAATGTTGAGGCATGAGCCTTGACCCTTTTACAAAACTGATGGTTGGATTCAGATGCGATACCATTCCAAATTTACCGTACAACCACAATACCTGAATTGGGTAAGGCTTAACCGGAAGTTTATATGCATTAGTATTAGTTCCCTCGTGGGAGAGGTTTGAGATGAGGCTAGCTCTTAATGTTGTCCACCTATGTAGTGCCCAAGATGACAGATGGTCATGGTTGGGAGGCCATGCTCATATGAGAGGTTCTTATACTAGGTTGTGTAAAGGAAAGGTTATGTTTAATTATCTGCATACTAAGTATGATGATTCAGGGTTATCCCTGATAGATGTATCGAATCTTGTGGTGAAAGTGTACCACCTCTGCAGAGTGTCAAACTACTCGAATAGCCACGTCCGCGGTTATGGACAGTTGGAGTGGCCATACTGTTTCGTTGTCAGATGTTTTCAAAATGACTTATGAAATGAATGATGAATCTTGACTTGACCACAACAGGGTTGTGACAATGACACTAGCTTCCCAACAGGGTTGTGATTCTAGAACTTTATTTTATCTTTCTTTGTTTCTGAACTCAGCTTAGGTTTCAAACTTAACTTTATAGTTAAACTTAGAGTTAGCATTTACTTTAGTGCTATCCTACTTGTTAGTGGTAGTTTGCGAGTACTTAAAGAGTACTCATGGCTATTGTCCTTGGCTATTCTCATGGCCAGACTGTGAAGGAGACTACCAAGATGATGGTCAGTAGGACGGCTATGATAACTAGGACTATCTGCCTTCGTCAGCATTGCGTGTGCCCCTGAAGATGGATCCCACCGCTATGCCTATTAATTATATCCGCTGCTTGTTGCATTAAGACTGGATCATGAGATCCTTTATTTGTGTAAGACCTTATGTATGGTTTGTAATGGATGATGTACTGTGATATCCAATCTGTTATGTCTCGCAAAAATAGTAATCCTGGGATTGCGAGGTATGGCATAACAGGCATCTGGGATTAAAAATCCGGGTATTCACACGGAGCACCTCTTTGCGTCGAGCGGCGCCGATGACGGTGTACTAGGTCCGTCCAGGGACGGACCAGAACCTCTCCTGCCCTTCTCGCTTTGCGGAGATCCCGGTGCACCACGCGCCCGTCAATGATGCGGTTACCAATCTTGGCCTTCCGCTCCTTCTTGAACAGCGCCGGCCAGTACGGGCTGGCGACCGCGTACCGGGGCATCTGGCGGCGGCGCGCCACGATTTCGCTCTCCATCTCTGCTCGGCCAGGGAGAGGAGCCATCGGCACCCCCCACAGAGCTGATGCGCCATCCGTGGGGCACCTTCGCGGCTGGCGGCGTGAGGATGTCGAAGCTCACGAACATCACCGCCTCGTACAAGTTCAGATCGGGCATCTCCATGGAGGCGCGGTGGAGATTGGAGAGGACGAGGAGTGGACAATGAAGTGACGCGCTGTGGTGCCTCCTATTTGTACACGAGGACGACGAAGCGACGGGTGGAATATTCAAGGGGCATTGGTCAGACAAAATAAGTAATGCGGGCTCAAACAAAAGAAGTAATGCGGTGTCAGAGCAATTTTTTTCCTCCCTGGAATCTGGGACCAATAGTTCAGACCGCTAGGTCAACAAGTACAAATATTAAAACTTAAACTGGCATGGAGCTTAAGCTAAATAGAACTAGTTATCACACATCTCCTTGATCTTCCTAATCTTGGCCCGATGCGCATCTTCCTGCGAGAGCAAGGATCAAATTGTCTGCTCCTTCCTTTTAGCATCTTCCTTGCACAGCTTCAATTGTTTCTCTTCATTTTTTCCTCATGCACTTGTCAATACTCGTAGTTGTGTACTGCAGGACATTGGCCTGGTGGAGATCATTCCTTGCTTGAGTTAGTTCTTGCTCTCCTTTAGCCTTCAGGGCCAATGCCGCATCCCTCTCCTTCTCGACTTTGATAACCTTGTCTTGCACCCACCTGAGATCTCGTTTATGCTTGGTCGTGTCAACTCCCATAGCTTCGTCTCAACACTATCAAGAAGTGAGCTGAATACGGATTCTTTCAACTCGACAGTCATTTCCCATATTTTGTCCAGCGTTTTCTGCATCGATTTGGGCCACTCTGGATCTACCCATTTGACAACACTACAACTTCCGCCTTGCATCATTGCACGATGTCCTTGACACTATAGAAACCTCCTGCCTGTGTTTCGTCCTTCGAACGCTACAAATTTAGCGGGCACATATCCATGTTCACATACCAGAGGACTATCTTCATCCGCTAAACCGTGATAGTCAGAGTCATACATCATCTGGTTGGCCTAACACATCATACGCGCATGAGTAAACAGATTAGATCTAGCTCAAAAAAAGATAACCGGCCACAGATGATAGAAATAGAGATGAGACGACTCACATCAAAATCACCATCCCTATCATCAAGATGCATTTCCTCGCCGTATCCCCTTGAACCCATGGCGAGAGGGGAGGGGGGTGGCTGCTGGAGAGGGGATTGGGATGGAGGCGCCATCGGCTTGCAGCTACGGCAGGATGGGAGTGAAGTGGGGAAAGTGGCTTCGAGGGTAAGGAAGAGAACTACGGGGAGGAAGAGAAGTAATGGGGACGTGACACTGGGATGTGGCCCGCTGAACTCGTGAGACGTGACACTCGCAACATGGGAGCGCCCGGTGTTGCCAGTTTGTCTAGAGCAAGCGTGGCCAATCATGCCGCATAATAGCCTACTCATGGATCACTCTCACGAAGACCATCCCAATCGTCCAAGCGCCCCTATCGAACGGTATGTAACAATCGTCAAGCAGAACAACTATGTTAGGGCGTTCCTTCTAGAAGACTCGGTCTAACGGCTACCCATGCAATGACACTGGTGTATCCTTATGTGGTTTGTTTAGAGGAACAGACATGCAATGACACTGGGCGTGGTTCATGAAAAGAACAGACATGCAATGACACTGGTGGAGCCTTATGTGGTTTGTTTCGAGGAACAGACATGCAATGACACCGGTGGATCCATGTGTGGTTCATTAGAACAACACACATCATATGACACTGGTGGATCCTTATGTGGTTTGTTTAGAGGAACAGACATGCAATGACACCGGTGGATCATTATGTGGTCTATCTAGAGGAACACACATGCAAGGACACCGGGTGTGGTTCATGAACAGAACAGACATGCAATGACTTATGTGGTTTGTTTAGAAGAACACACATGCAATGACACTTGGTGTGGTTCATGAAAAGAACATACAGGCAATGACACCGATGGATCCTTATGTGGTTTGTGAGAAGAACACATATCCAATGACAGTGGTAGATCCTTATGTGGTTCATGAAAAGAACAGACATGTAGTGACACCGGGTGTGTTCCATGAAAAGAACAGACATGCACTGACACTTGGTGTGGTTCATGAAAAGAACAGACATGCAATGACTCTATATGTGGTTCATGAAAAGAACACAAATGCAATGACACTGGCTGTGGTTCATGAAAAGAACATACATGCAATGACACTGGTGGATCCTTATGTGTGGTTCATGAAAAGAACAGACATGCAATGACACTGGTGGATCCTTATGTGGTCTCTCTAGAGGAACACACATGCAATGACACTAGGTGTGGTTCATGAAAAGAATAGACATGCAATGACTCTAGCTGTTGTTCATGAAAAGAACACACATGCAATGACACTGGCTATGGTTCATGAAAAGACTAGACATGCAATGACACTGGTGGATCCTTATGTGTGGTTCATGAAAAGAACATACATGCAATGACACTAGTGGATCCTTATGTGGTTTGTTTAGAATAACACACATGCAATGACTCTGGTTGTGGTTAATGAAAAGAACACGCATGCAATGACTCTAGCTGTGGTTCATCAAAAGAACACACATGCAATGACACTTGGTGTGGTTCATGATAAGAACACACATGCAATGACATTGGTGGATCCTTATGTGTGGTACATGATAAGAACAGACATGCAATGACACTAGTGGATCCTTATGTGGTTTGTATAGAAGAACACACATGCACTGACACTGGGTGTGGTTCGAAAAGAACACACATGCAATGACACTGGTGGATCCTTATGTGGTTTGTTTAGAGGAATAGACATGCAATGACACCGGTGGATCCACGTGTGGTTCATGATAAGAACACTCATCCAATCACACTGGTGGATCCTTATGTGGTTCATGAAAAGAACTAACATGCAGTGACACTGGGTGTGGTTCATGAATAGAACACACATGCAATGACACTGGGTGTGGTTCATGAAAAGAACAGACATGCAATGACTCTAGCTGTGGTTCATGAAAAGAACACACTTGCAATGAGACTTGTTGTGGTTCATGAAAAGAACATACATGCAATGACACTGGTGGATCCTTATGTGGTTCATGAAAAGAACAGACATGCAGTGACACTGGGTGTTGTTCACGAAAAGAACAGACATGCACTGACACTAGGTGTGGTTCATGAAAAGAATAGACATGCAATGACTCTAGATGTGGTTCATGAAAAGAACACGCATGCAATGACACTGGGTGGGGTTCATGAAATGAACAGACATGCAATGACACTGGTGGATCCTTATGTGTGGTTCATGAAAAGAACAGATGTGCAATGACACTAGTGGATCCTTAGGTGGTTTGTTTAGAAGAACACACATGCAATGACACCGGGTCTGGTTCATGAAAAGAACAGACATGAATCACTCTAGCTGTGGTTCATGAAAAGAACACACATGCAATGACAATGGGTGTGGTTCATGAAAAGAACAGACATGCAATGACACTAGTGGATCCTTATGTGTGGTTCATGAAAAGAACAAACATGCAATGACACTGGTGGATCCTTATGTGGTTTGTTTAGAGGAACATACAGGCGATGACATTGGTGGAACCTTATGTGGTTTGTTTAGAAGAATACACATGCAATGACACTAGGTGTGATTCATGAAAAGAACAGACATGCAATGACACTGGTGGATCCTTATGTGCTTTGTTTAGAGGAACAGACATGCAATGACACTGGGCATGGTTCATGAAAAGAATAGACATGCAATGACACTGGTGGATCCTTATGTGGTTTGTTTCGAGGAACAGACATGCAATTACACCGGTGGATCCATGTGTGGTTCATTAGAAGAACACACATCCAATGACACTGGTGGATCCTTATGTGGTTTGTTTAGAGGAACAGACATGCAATGACACCGGTGGATCGTTATGTGGTCTATCTAGAGGAACACACATGCAATGACACCAGGTGTGGTTCATGAACAGAACAGACATGCAATGACTTATGTGGTTTGTTTAGAAGAACACACATGCAATGACACTTGGTGTGGTTCATGAAAAGAACATACAGGCAATGACACCGGTGGATCCTTATGTGGTATGTGAGAAGAACACACAACCAATGACAGTGGTAGATCCTTATGTGGTTCATGAAAAGAACAGACATGTAAGTGACACCGGCTGTGTTTCATTAAAAGAACAGACATGCACTGACACTGGGTGTGGTTCATGAAAAGAACAGACATGCAATGACTCTATATGTGGTTCATGAAAAGAACACAAATGCAATGACACTGGCTGTGGTTCATGAAAAGAACATACATGCAATGACACTGGTGGATCCTTATGTGTGGTTCATGAAAAGAATAGACATGCAATGACACTGGTAGATCCTTATGTGGTCTTTCTAGAGGAACACACATGCAATGACACTAGGTGTGGTTCATGAAAAGAAGAGACATGCAATGACTCTAGCTGTGGTTCATGAAAAGAACACACATGCAATGACACTGGGCTATGGTTCATGAAAAGACTAGACATGCAATGACACTGGTGGATCCTTATGTGTGGTTCATGAAAAGAACATACATGCAATGACACTAGTGGATCCTTATGTGGTTTGTTTAGAATAACACACATGCAATGACTCTGGTTGTGGTTAATGAAAAGAACACGCATGCAATGACTCTAGCTGTGGTTCATCAAAAGAACACACATGCAATGACACTTGGTGTGGTTCATGATAAGAACACACATGCAATGACATTGGTGGATCCTTATGTGTGGTACATGATAAGAACAGACATGCAATGACACTAGTGGATCCTTATGTGGTTTGTATAGAAGAACACACATGCACTGACACTGGGTGTGGTTCATGAAAAGAACACACATGCAATGACACTGGTGGATCCTTATGTGGTTTGTTTAGAGGAATAGACATGCAATGACACCGGTGGATCCACGTGTGGTTCATGATAAGAACACTCATCCAATCACACTGGTGGATCCTTATGTGGTTCATGAAAAGAACTAACATGCAGTGACACTGGGTGTGGTTCATGAATAGAACACACATGCAATGACACTGGGTGTGGTTCATGAAAAGAACAGACATGCAATGACTCTAGCTGTGGTTCATGAAAAGAACACACTTGCAATGAGACTTGTTGTGGTTCATGAAAAGAACATACATGCAATGACACTGGTGGATCCTTATGTGGTTCATGAAAAGAACAGACATGCAGTGACACTGGGTGTTGTTCACGAAAAGAACAGACATGCACTGACACTAGGTGTGGTTCATGAAAAGAATAGACATGCAATGACTCTAGATGTGGTTCATGAAAAGAACACGCATGCAATGACACTGGGTGGGGTTCATGAAATGAACAGACATGCAATGACACTGGTGGATCCTTATGTGTGGTTCATGAAAAGAACAGATGTGCAATGACACTAGTGGATCCTTAGGTGGTTTGTTTAGAAGAACACACATGCAATGACACCGGGTCTGGTTCATGAAAAGAACAGACATGAATCACTCTAGCTGTGGTTCATGAAAAGAACACACATGCAATGACAATGGGTGTGGTTCATGAAAAGAACAGACATGCAATGACACTAGTGGATCCTTATGTGTGGTTCATGAAAAGAACAAACATGCAATGACACTGGTGGATCCTTATGTGGTTTGTTTAGAGGAACATACAGGCGATGACATTGGTGGAACCTTATGTGGTTTGTTTAGAAGAATACACATGCAATGACACTAGGTGTGATTCATGAAAAGAACAGACATGCAATGACACTGGTGGATCCTTATG
>OU342743.1:502335797-502379663 GCA_910589775.1 Avena eriantha
GGAAGCCCAAACATGTGCTCACCCTGTCTGCTACTCCCTGATTGGTTGTCAAAGTTGTCACGCGGATCGTGCGCACCAACCGTTGATTCTGTGCGATCCAACGATGATCGTTGCACACGTCGTGCCCTTCATAGTACAGCGTGAGACAGCACGGACATCTCCCTCTATGAGACTTCTACAGGAAGGAACACGATGCTCTCCACGGAAAAAGTCGTCGAGCGGTCATGTCAAGTTTAATCAAGTCTAAAAAGCCTACTACTGCTACTACAACTCATGCACAGGGCAACGGGGTCATCGAGTGCACGGTTGTCGACGGGACGCTGCAATTTATTGCCACTTGATTTTAATAAGACATATCCCATTTTTACGCAGCGCTCTCAATCTTACGTCCAACTGGGCCCTACCGCTAGTAACTTACATGAGTCAAGAGCCCCCCTCGAGTAGATCTAACGTTGCTAGAAATTTGTTCTGTGCCACTTGCATGCAGTGGAATTGAGGTCTGCCATGAGCGTGTTTTCAATGCAGCTCTAAAGTGGAGATCGTGGCTGTTTCAGAAAAAAGGGAACGGAAAAAAGGGTGGAGATCGTGGTAGCCCTCGCCCCCGCCCACCACACGTGTCCACACGAGGACTACGAATGGTTCGGTGTTTATAACCCCCCTCGGCCTTCTTCTTCCATGAGCTCGTGTCATTCCCCCCAGTCTGTCTAGTCCCAAGCCCCAATCTACACCTGCCGCGCGTGCCGAAGCTCCCTCGTTTGCACTACCTCCTTCCCTTGGTGCGCCATGAAGCGTACGCGTGGAGACGATCCGGAGGTGAAGCCATTTGAAGGCGCAGCAGCAGATGGCTCGGTCGTCACCAAGCAGGCGGAGGCATCTTCTCCGGGCACGAATGCCGCTTGTCGCCACGCCGTCGAGGGTGCGAACTCATCCGTCCAGCCAGTAGCCGTCGCTGCCGAGCAGCAACTGGTAGCCGTCGCCGCCGAGCAGCAGGTGGTAGCCATCGCCGCCGAGCATAGCCGTCGCTACCGACCAGCAGGTGGCCGACAACTTCATGGTGCCAGCGGCAGATCTGGATGGGGGTAGGCGGCAGGCAGAGGCAATCCAGTGATCTACATCGACGACCCCATCGCCGTTCAAGAAATCTTCGACGCAATCGCGGAGAATGATGTGTTCGAGGAGGAGGTCCCTGATGAGGAGTCTGAGGTACTACATTGCTAGCTTCTCTAGTCGCAGCCACAGTTTTCATTGTTCATATATAGGATTTGCTCAATCGTGTACAGATTCTTTTGCTCTTAAAGTAGGGTAGTATATATAAGATTGATGCATCTGCCATATAGTCACAAAACCCTAATCCGTCTAGTCACAAAACCCCAATATGCTCATCTGCCATCTAGTTGAGTTTGCTAGTTGAGTGT
This sequence comes from Avena eriantha, assembly GCA_910589775.1. NCBI lineage: Eukaryota > Viridiplantae > Streptophyta > Magnoliopsida > Poales > Poaceae > Avena > Avena eriantha. The sequence continues at coordinate 502,337,213 of OU342743.1, forward strand.
TGATTTCGATACACAGCAGGCCTATAACATTACATTTCTATTCCTTACTGAGCCCAATGATTCAATTTTGCCCCAAAATAGTGCAAGGGCATCTGATGGTGTCGTTTTCTTATGGATGGTTAGTGGCCCTGAGGCAGCAATGCACATAAATAATTTAGGTTGTGCTGTTGGTATTTTCGTTCTCCAACTCCATCGTTGAAAAAAATGAGGCCCTAATTTTTTCTCTCATATGGAACCTAAATATATAATCTTTGTATTGTTTCTGATCTATGAATGCGTTGTATGATGCATTATCCCTGAACAATGTTTTGTAAGATTACATTTCTATTTCTTATTGTGGCCAATGATTCGAATTTGCCCCAAAGAGAGGCAGACAACATTGGTATCAAATTTTTTCAGGGATGAGTGACAAAACCTGGGGCCATGTACAAGATCAATATAAGTTGTGCAATTGTTAGTTCGTTCGCTTACGCCATCTCTTTAGAAACTTATGAGACTACAATATTTATTCTACATTCATAGAACTATGATATTTGAATTATCTATTCCATGCATTCATAGTGTATAAGAAGTACATTTTAGTTTGTCACAGAGGCCGATGATTGAAATTTGCCCCAAAAGAGTTCAAGGGGAGACACGTATGATGGTGTTGTGTTTTAGGGATGGGTTGGTGAACCTGAGGCAACAATGCACGCAAACAATATAGGTTGTGATGTTGGTACTTTGGTTCTCCAACTCCATCTTTGAAACAAATTATGAGGCCCTTGATTTATTCTCATATGGAACTACATATATGATCCTTGAATTGTTTCTGATCTTTTAATGATTGGTATGATGCATATGTATAGGAGTGGTTTTGATCATAAGTATTTTTAACATGGACCTGAAGATTAATTGTTTGGTTTTTTATTTATAATTACAATATTTAGGCTTGTTTTTGTACCTGGCTATGTATATCCCTAAATAATATTATGTACGATTACATTTCAATTTCTTATTGTGGCCAATGATTCAAATTTGCCCCAAAGAGAGGCAGACACATTAGTGTCAGACTTTTTCAGGGATGAGTGAGCGAACCTGGGACCATGTACAAGAACAATATAAGCTGTGCAATTGTTACTTGGTTCGCTCAAGCCATCCTTGAATAAACTTATGAGGCCGCAATCTTTATTCTACATTCATAGAACTATGATATTCGAATTATCTATTCCATGCATTCATAGTGTATAAGAATTACATTTTAGTTTGTCACCAAGGCCGATGATTGAAATTTGCCCCAAAAGAGTTCAAGGGGAGACATGTATCATGGTGTCGTGTTTTTGGGGTGGGTTGGTGAACCTGAGGTAGCAATGCATAACAATATAGGTTGTGTTGTTGGTACTTTGGTTCTCCTACTCCATCTTTGAAACAAATAATGAGGCCCTTGATTTATTCTCATATGGAACTACATATATGATCCTTGAATTGTTTCTAATCTTTTAATGATTGGTATGATGCATATGTATATGAATGGTTTTGATCATAAGTATTTTTAACATGTACCTGAAGTTTAATTGTTTGGTTTTTTATTTATAATTACAATATTTAGGCTTGTTTTTTTACTTGACTATGTATATCCCTGAATAATGTTTTGTACGATTACATTTCAATTTCTTATTATGGCCAATGATTCAAATTTGCCCCAAAAGAGAGGCAGACACATTGGTGTTAGATTTTTTCAGGGACGAGTTAGTGAACCTGGAGCGATGTACAATAACAATATAGGCTGTGCAATTGTTACTTGGTTCACTTACGCCGTCCCTGTAGAAACTTATGAGGCCTTAATCTTTATTCTACATTCATAGAACTATGATATTAGAATTACTTATTCCATGCATTCAGTGTATAAGAATTACATTTTAGTTCGTCACTGAGGCCGATGATTGAAATTTGCCCCAAAAGAGTTCAAGAGGAGACACATATGACAGTGTCGTGTTTTAGGAATGGGTGGGTGAACCTGAGGCCGCAATGCACACAAACAATATAGGTTGTGCTGTTGGTACTTTGGTTCACCAACTCCATCTCTGAAACAAATTATGAGGCCCCAGATTTATTCTCATATGGAACTACATATATGATCCTTGAATTGTTTCTGATCTTTTAATGATTGGTATGATGCATATGTATATGAATGGTTTTGATCATAAGTATTTTTAACATGCACCTGAAGATTAATTGTTTGCTTTTTTATTTATAATTACAATATTTCGGCTTGTTTTTGTACCTGACTATGTATATCCCTGAATAATGTTTTGTACGATTACATTTCAATTTCTTACACTGGCCAATGATTCAAATTTGTCCCAAAAGAGAGGCAGACACATTGGTGTCAGATTTTTTCAGGGATGAGTTAGAGAACCTGGGGCGATGTACAACATTACAGGTTGTGCAATTGTTACTTGGTTCACCTACTCCATCCCTGAAGAAACTTATGAGGCCCCTAGATTTATCCTACATTCACTCTGATGCAATTATTTGTCATTGTGTTGAGCTGAAATGATATATGAAGCGATCAAACTTATGCTGAGATGATTTATCTTTGATATCCACAGATATATTGTCTGACATATACATGTTGTCAATTCTTGAGTTGTAATACAAATCAATCATATGTATGAGTTCTAAGTTATGTTCTTAAAAATCAACAGGAGGATGATGATGACGTGGACAATAGCAAGGAATCCAGGGACAACAAGAGCCGCTACGTGCTGAGGCGGTTACAGTGTGGGCTAACCCATTTCCACCGTAGGGGGAGACAGTTTTGCCCATTATGTGGCAGAGCAATCAACGTGGACCTCAACAACATGATCCAGCATGCGGAGGGCGTTGGCAGAGGCGGAGGAAGAAGCCATAGGCCGATTACCTTGGCGCGGCACGCAACCTACGGAAAATTCCTCCGGGAGTATGTCAGGACTGGCCTGTATCCCATCGACTAGGCTGTCGCTGCCTCCTGCTGACAAACCCCTTCCCTGCTAGGCATCTCCGTGTCCCGGCCTCCTGCTGCAGCCCCTGCTTTTATTTTGTTCTAGTTAATTATTACCTGTGTGTGGCATGTAAGACAATATATCCGTGGTGTCTCTGGTGAACCTTCTATATTAATCTACTCCTTTATATGGAGGGCCTTAAAGTTTATAGTGTTCAATTATATTTACTGATCATGCTCATGCACACTACAACATATTTCTGGTGCTCGATTATAATATAATTGTCAAGAAATACATCAACAAGTTAAATTGGTCGAAATTTTGTATTGAAGTAACTAAATGTATCACACACATAATAAACTAGAAACTAAAATCTAGTTCAAACACATAATGTATCACCACCACTTGTTGTCATCCTTGACTTGCTTCCACTTCAACCGCTTGATGTCGCCACCGTCCCAAGATCCCTGCTCATCCTGAAACCGCTTTCTGTCCTCCTCGCGCTTCTTCTCCTGGGCTAGTTTGCAACCAGGGCATAGCTCTCTCGCGAAAAACTCCGCCTTAACCATCCCATCTTTCCTGGTAATGAGCTTACTGTACAACTCGTACGCCATGTAGGCGTCTCTGGCTGCATACTCGAGGCGCACCTGGCTCATCGGCTTCCACTCCCAGTAGTCGTGATCGAGTCACTTCAATTACTTCAGTTTTTCATAGGATTTATCGATGATTTCCGCTACCAGATCACCCATGCCATCCTTCGTTGGGTATGATTTGATCTTGTCAGATTTTGGATGTCGATGTGGTGCCCCTCTGGGATTTTTATCAACACACGAGAAAGCATAATTGTGTCATTTGTGATATCCACGCTAGTGAAAGTTATCCCTTTCCTACACAAGAACTCGACCAGAGCCGGACAACGCATCTCAGTTGGTTTACTCCTGCACTTAGATGGTTCTAGGGATGCAAGGGAACAAGGGATGCAGAAGTGGTGATCTCAAATTTAAATTTCAGATACCTGTAGAAGTGGTAAACGAGGACCTCTTCATGTATGGCGATTTGCACGACAGCGATCTCTTGTGGAGGATTTTTTCGCTTCTTTGCACGGGTCTACTCCAAGTCTAGCCCCACAAACTTGTTCTTCTCTTTCTCAAACAATTGCTCAAACCTGGCGAGAGTTGTCTCCACAGTCGCTTCACCATTTGTGTACACCACTGTCAAAGTCGTGGTGCCATGGGCAGGGACCAAGTGGTTTTCTGTTCTGCGTTTCCCACCGTCCATGTCTGCAAGGAAATGGGTGAAAGGAAATGCCTATATGGAACTGCCTGCGAGAGGAAGAAGAAGATGAACCGACGGTTCCAGAACAGAGGAAGAAGAAGTGCCCAGGAAAAACTGCAGAGGAATGACTGAGGAAGAGGAGTGACTGCAGAAGAAACATGGTAACTGTAACTTTCGGAAAATAGAACTCACCGTGGTTACGTGGAGATCGTAGCAGTGCCGCCGGTTCAACAAGTGGGGCAAGTTCCTGCGAGAATATGAAATTAGCTATGCATTTTTCTATGCGAGAAATTGAGAGAAGTCATTTATATTTTGTCTTTCATAATTAAACACAATGAAGTTGGTACAGCCCAAGAGATTTGAACAAAAGAGATTTGCTAGTTTAACATACAACAACACTTACAAGCCCAACATGGCAGAACTTGGAGAGCCCCAGAACTTGAGCTACCACAGAGACCTCGGCAGAGGTGGCAGAATTGGTGCGGGTGCAACCACGGCAACTGCGAGCTCGGATTCTAGAGGAGGAAAACAGAACCGAGCATGGTCAACAAGGTGATAGATCACATCGGGAACCAATTCTCGTCCCCGACCGTGCCATGGGTGTGTCCATGGTGAGGGCGAGCTCCGACTCGGGATGAGGAGGAGAGCGGGGTCGAGCAGCTTCGTCACGTCCCAGCTCTGTGCCATGGCCGCGACCACAGATTGCCGCTCCGGGGAAGAAGACGCGTAATGGATGCAGGCGCCAATGCTGCAAGCCTTCAGGGAGGAGAGCTGGGCCGAGCAGGTTCCTCCATGTCCCAGCTCCGTGCCATGGCTGCGACGCCCCACAGATTGTAGCTCCGGGGAAGAAGAAGACGCGTAATGGATGCAGGCGCCAACACTGCAAGCCTAATTGACACCTAAGCGATGGGAGCGACAGGAGCGACATAACGGTGAGAACTGACAGCGGGGCCCAACTTGACGGTCATTAGCCTGATTTTTTGTATTGAAACATAAAGTTGAATTCGTGACGAAAATGACCCTCTGAGTATTTGGCACACCAACTGTAGTCATCACGGATGATTTCAGGGAACTTGGGTACCGCGTTGCCTGGACACCCCAACTTTCGGGATGAAAAATGATATTGTCTATTATTATGGCCTGAGCATTGAAAATTGAAATGACCCACTTCGAAGCAAAGTTCACAAATAAAAGGATAAAGGGCACAAACCTTTTTACCAAGATCATTTAAAGCCCTATACCACATTCTAGTTTTTTCATTCCTGTGGGTGATACAATATTCTTCATCAATTTGATTATTCTCAGAAGGTCTATGTATTCCACAAAAATTAACATTCTTATAAGAAATAGTACTTTTAGAGGTTTGAGCATGTTTATTGCTATCATTAATAACAATTTCATTTTCCATGCAAGTGTCTTTAAAAGGCTCATGATACATGTCCCATTTTTCTTTAGGAGCATTAATATGAGAAGCAAAGGTTCTATAACAATCAACAAGAATTTGAGGATCAAGACCATATTTAGCACTAAGATCTTGAAAATCAGCAGTTTCAGCGAAAGACTTAATGCAATCACACTCATAGTTTATACCTGGTTCTTTACCTTTGTTGTTATCCCAATCTTCGGTATTGCTTTGAATTGTTTCAAGAAGATCCCACTTAGCTTTGACCTCCTTACTTGTGAAGGATCCCTCTAAACAAGTATCTAGATAGTCCTTGTAATGTCCTGAAAGCCTTGCATGGAAATTATTAATAACAATATTCCTGGGGAGCTCATGAATGGGACATTTGAGCATTAGTGACTTCAATCTCCCCCATGCTTGGGCAATACTTTCTCCATCATGAGGAGGATAGAATTTAGAGTAAAAGAGAGATTCAAGTTCCTTCCACTCCAAATGATGAGGATCATCTAGTAGCTCATACCACTCCCTTGCTTTGCCCATAAGTGATAAAGAGAATAGCTTCCTCTTAACTTGGTTCATTGAAATACCCGCACACTTGAACAACCCGCATAATTCATGTATAAAGAGTAAATGATCACCAGGATGGACAGTTCCATCTCCAAAATAAGAGTTGTTCATAACACGTTCAATAATTTTTATAGGTATTTTAAAAGGGATGATTTCAGTATGTGGATTTAAAATATCACAAGTATCATTAGAATTACCACATATGGGAGATAAAATATCATCAGAGCAAATTTTCTTCTTTATAACTGGGGAACTAAAAAGATCATTTTCATAAAAACCAACTTCCCCAAGCTTAGACGTTTCCATAGCATTAGTAACAAAGGTGTTCAAAAGATTCATACTAATAACATTGCTATTAGTATGCAAAGAAGGTTCCAAGGATTTTTTAATTTTCTTTTCAAAGAATTCATGTTCTACATTAGGAAAAATACTAAAAAGCTCTTTAATTTTTTGTTGTTTTCCATTAAGCCTAACTAGTGAAAACAAGAAACAAAAAGACAAAATTGCAGAATCTAAAGGAAATAACTTCGAGCACTCACACCGGAGGATGTGAGTACCTTTTACCTTACCTCCCTAGCAACAGCGCCAGAAAATATCTTGATGTCTACGCACTTATATTCTTGTAGACTGTTGTTGGGCTTCCAAGTGCAGAAGTTTGTAGAACAGCAGCAAGTTTTCCCTTAAGTGGATCACCCAAGGTTTATCGAACTCAAGGAGGAAGTGGTCCAAGGTATCCCCTCTCAAGCATCCCTGCAATCAAGATACAAGAAGTATCTTGTGTCCCCAACACAACCAATACACTTGTCAGGTGTATAGGTTCACTAGTTCGGCGAAGAGATAGTGAAATACAAGTGGTATTGATATAAGACAATGGTGCCAGAAAATAGCTTGATGGCGTGGAAAATACTAAAGTAAAACTGAAATAAAGATGGAAGCAAGCAAACATGTAACAGATCTAGTAGCAAACGGTCTTTCACTGCTTAGAAACAAGGCCTAGGGATCATACTTTCACTAGTGAACACTCTCATATAAATATATTATCTTCATGATACTACTTTGAACTACTCTCTGCTTGGACACTCTAATCCATGTTAGGGCTATAACAGCACACCTCTAAGTAAGCCTTTCCCATCTAGATAACCCCACACTGTCACCTTGAGCACTAGATGGTTCCAACAAACACCACAATTTCATAAAGACATCCAACTCCAAATATAACTCATAATAAGTATTTGTAATCTCTAGCCTAAGTGCCACCATGGTGTGCACGCTGTCACTTTCACACACATGGGGAGAGCAGAGATCTAATAAAGCACTTGAGTAGCAAGGTAGATTTACTTGATTACAAAGCTCATGATCACAATATGATCATGCATAGAGAGAGAGATGAACACATAGCTACCGGTAGAACCCTTAGCCTTAAGGAAGAACTACTCCCTCCTCATCATGGGAATCAGCAATGGCGATAGAGATGGTGGTGGAGATCGATGGAGATGGCTCCGGGGCACTTCCCTGTCCCGGTAGGGTGTCGGAACAGAGACTTTCTGTCCCCCAAATCTCTCCTTCGGTGACGGCGGCGCTGCGGAACATTTCGTCGATTTCTGATTGACGATTTTAAGGTTTATGCACCGGGAGGCTTCTTATAGGTGAGAGGGGAGACCGAGGGGGTGCCGGAAGGGCCCACACCACCCCCTGGCGCGGCCTGGCCTAGCCCGCGCCACCATGTGGTGTGGCCAGCCCCTGGCCCCTCACCGTCTCGTCTTCTGGCTCCGTGAGTCTTCTGGTAAAATATCGACTTTGGCTTTTGTCCCGTCCAATTCCGAGAATATTCATTTTCTGACTTTCCTTGAACCAAAAACAGCAGAAAATAGGCAACTGGCATTGTGGCATCTTATTAATAGGTTAGTCCAAGAAAGTGTATAGAAATACTCCAAAGTATGGACAAAACATAAGAATGTAGATAAAACCAAGCTAGGAACATCAAAAATTATAGATACGTTTGCAACGTATCAAGGGACATTGTACCAATAAATGTCCAAGGGAGAATCAATAAGAGCCATGTGAATTCCCAATAAACAATCTAGTCAATTTCCTTGTAAGGGTGGTAGCGCCTAGAGGATCCCTAACCCATATCTCCTTCTAGCCTTCCAGAATCTCGGGACAAGATTCCTTTTAAGGGTGGTAGTCTATCACATCCCAAAATTTTATAATTTTGAAATGTGAAATAGATAAAATAAGTTTGGTTGATTGTTTGACTTTGTTGAAAATTCTCAAGGAAAAGATACCTTTTGAATTTGGAAACAACTCACTTTGTTATGACCTAAGTAGCTATATAAGCAAAAAGGCGTGAATTGAGTTTTAGTTTTCATATTTGTGTGAATGTTTGCAAAAATGAAAATCATGAAGCATTCATAAGCATTGCATTGCATCCATGCAAGGTTCCCAAAGATTGAATCCAAATCCTAGTATCTAAATCCGATAGTTGTTTTGCCCAATATTCCTATAAGGAATATATAGAGATTTATGAAACCACCATCTTCAAACTAGTAAAAATGTTATAAATATGATCCTATAATAATCTACTGAATTTTAGAAAAATTTAATAACAAGAATCATGTCATTTGGAGTTCGTATGCAAAAGATATAAAAACAATATTAAAATAGAAAAAGAAAAAGAAAAAAAAAAGAAATGGGCCGGCCGACCCAGCCGCCAGCCCAGCTAGCCGGCGGACCGAACAAGTATTGATGCCCATGTTGCATCAAAAACCTGCGAAATCGATTTTCTCGAACCTATCTATATTCAAACTCCTATATCTTTTTATCTACAACTTTGAATTGACTTCCGTTTGTTTTTCTTGTTCTCTACTTCAAGATCTATATCTCCACCGAACTAAACACCTATATAATTATCCGGAGTTACAACTTTTATCACTTTTCCTTCTCAAAATCCTGAATCCACAGATTCCCGAATCATATTTCCCTTCTAAACCTATCTAAACTTTGTCGGATGCTTTCGGCTCCAACACGAAAGTTGTAGATCTTGTCGAAATCTTTCAGTTCCGACAAACCTCACCTCTTTTCATCCACCACAGCCAGAGAATTTCTTAACGCATACAACCACGATCCCATGATCAGTTAATCCTCCGGATTAATCCTCCGAGAATCCCTGTTATGCATACAACCACGATCCCATGATTAGTTAATCGTGGCACATAAACGACGAGTATCATTACAACATCCAAAACATACCGAATTACAAGACTTACCTAAGTGCCATTATGGCTACATCAATAATCAAAAGTGGAACTTCATCAAGCGTAGAGCCCGATCCATGCCTTAACCTACAGGAAACTGACTGGGAGAACGTCCTAGCTCGCGTAGGCGCCAATGTCTTCTTCTTCTTGATATCTGACCAAGTTAATATCTAGGGACAATGCCGATGAGTACTTTGAATGTACTAGTAAACCACCTTAAAGTACCAATAATAACAAGAGGATATGCATTATAGCTCTCGTAGTAGCAGGGCTTCAAGAGAGGTTCTTTTCTCAAATAGTTTCCCTTTTAGATATAGCATCTACATATCCTTGATGAAAACTTCTATAAACATTTTGGAAACCTTTTGGAAAAGTTTTGGAAAACATCAGGATTGGGTCACCCATTTGTTCCTTTCTTCCGGTCGCCCCACGACCAAACTCCTTCCATCCCTTTCTGACCATCCCATGGTCAAAACAGGGATCCTTTTAGACCATCCCATGGTCAAAACATTTCCAAAACCATTTCTTTTCCGAAATTCTTTTTGAAAACAAAACCAGCACCGCTCTACAGAAGTTTGTCCAACCGGTCCATGACCGTGGACACGGCTATTCGCATAGATTTACACTCTGCAGAGGTTGTACACTTTACCCAAACCATCCGGGTACACTACCCTGATATTCACCGATTGTGGGTCGAGTAGCCGATCAAGACTCTCCGGATTCCCACTCCAGAATAAGTGCCTACCCTATGAGTGTTGTTTCCCTCAACACCGGGACGTCGGGTACCGAGGACCAACCGGAGCTCATATTGCACGTCCCACGTGCGCGCTTTCAATGAGGGGCTCATAGTAACGCGTGGAGGTTTGTAGACCCTTCGTTCCTTCTCCCGGTCGATGTCTCACATGGACCGTTTGTCCAGAGAAGGCCCACCCTCCAGGGAGTTTCATCCCATGTAGTAGTTGCGAGGCAGCTTATACCACACTAGACAACCATCAAATCAAGCCGTGTCCCATACCAGAGTAATGTGGTTGCACAGGGTTAAGTTGTTATAGCTAAACTGCAAAGAACCGGGTGCGTTTTTGTAAACCTTTTTCCTCCATCTTTTCTTCAGCATTTTGTAAAAAAAACCTTTTTCTTTCTCAGCATCTCTTGGGAGGTCCCACCTCACCAAGGTTTTTTCATAAAACATTTAGTAAAAACTTTTCCGGGGCCTTCCCATCCTATAGTTTTGCTTCGGCTAAAATTGGGGTCTCCACAGGGGTATGGTGTAATACACAATCTATTGTTCTAGGGGCAGGTATGTGTCACCAAGAGGGTTGTACTTACTAGTACAAAAGTGTAATGGTTCGGAGGAGCCAAACCACTACCATAAATACATCAACATATAATAAGACAATGCAGTTTCACAATTAGTAGACAAAACATGCATAAGTAAAATAGTAGGACAAGGCTTATGAGCAAGAAGGTGGCTTGCCTGAGGATCAGCAATATGGCATAAATGTCCCTGGACTTCTTCTTAGAATACCATAATACCAATAATAACCGAATAGAATAACCCCATGCTTCCTTCTCCTCGGCGTCACACGAACGCAACTATCGCTGATATCGAGCATACATGCAAACAAAACAAGTCCACAATCAAACAAGGCATTCAAGCATCAAAACCATACAGCAAGAAATGATAATACAAGTTTACAAATCAGTAGGTCTTAGGGAGAATGGACTAATGAGATTGGTCTTGTCTTGCAAATATGGAAGAAAACCATATGGGTTTCATAGTCTAGGAACTAGGGATGAGAGGGTTTTGGACCAAAGACTTATTTTCTAAGATACCATTGTCTAAAGATGATACCAACAGATAGGTAGTGATAATATGGAACCAACAAGAGTGGTTTCACCAAAATATCAATTACCATTGATTTATAATGAATTTTCTAGTGGGAAAATACTCTAATTTTAGGAAATAATTCACCAGAAATTTTCTCAAGGTCCAAAATTTATTTCCTTGGATAGTTAGGTAGGGCTTTATGTACTTGTTCTCTGAGAGTTGGAATGATGTAAAAAGGATTACCCGAATGCCCACAGGAAATTCCCAAAGGAAATTCTGTAGACAACTTGTCTTTTTCACCAGATTAAATCTACAGAAGATTTTGATTTGATTCTATTGACACATGGTAGGCATTTAGAATACCTTTCTGTAGGAATTGGGTTCACTCTTTTTGGAGGTGTTAAACTCCTGGAGTGTTTTATTTAGTGCTAATACCCCTTACAGGATCAATAAATAGTGAGCTCCTAGGTTTAGATAGGTATTGAAGTACCACATCACTAGGATTTGTAAATAACCCAAAATATATTGCAGATTTACCTAGGGAATTTTCTAAAGTTAGAGAGGAGCTGGTTTGTTATTTATGCCACAGTAAAGATATTGCTCCATTTGGAATGAGTCTCAGTCCCTGAGATAGGTACATGGAGTACCTACTAGAGGAACTTGGGTTTACCTCAATTGGAGTTGTATAACTCCTAGAAATGATTTAATGGCAAATAGGACACCTCAAGGTGCCTGATTTACTACTAGTAGGATAAAAACTAATTTGTTACATTTTTGATACTGCATGACAGACAAAACCATAAGGTATCCTAGGAAATTTGTCTCAGGTCATTTGGAGGCTTTTAACATTTTCAAAAAGATTTAAACCAAATCACGTTAGTTCTAGATCTGACAAAAAAATAAAAAGGACAGGGACTGCTGGGCTTGATTCTTGGGTTAAACGGGCTGTCAGGAGGGGATTTGGCCCACCACGGGCGAGCCAGTGCGCGGGGGTGTCGTTTGAATCCCGCTGGGAGGGGCCTAGCGGTCAGCGGGGCAACGAGGCCAAGGGGTATGGGGGCATCGTGGCCACCCGTTTTAAGGGGATCCAATGGTCGGCGGTCGTCATCCTCCTGGCAGTGGCGGCGGTGTTTGAAACCCTAGCTGGCGCTCTGTGGCGCCCGGGGAGCTCACCTGAGGACGTCTCCGATGACGTGGGGAGTGCGGGGCGATGCGGAGTGACGCGGCGGTCCAGGAGAGGGGCGGGAAGGCAGAGTTGACGCCGGAATCTCGCTCGCGCGATGGCGTCCGCGACGGGCTTCGCCGGAGCTCGTCGGTGCCATCAGGAGCAGCGGTTCCTGGGCAAAAACCAAGGTGGATTAGATGCGGAAGATGTCGAGGAGTACTAGGAGGCCACATGTAGAGAGGAAAGAGCAGGGGAGGGAGATCTAGACCTCAATACTTGAAAATGGCCGAGAGTTCTTCTCTCCTTTATCCCGACCAGGACAGAGCTGATGGGGATGAGTGGCTCTAAGTGGTGTGCAGTGGAAGGGAAGGGAAGAAAATGAGCCAAGGAAGGGGTGCTGGGGTTTCCCGAAGCCTTATATTCCAGGGAGAGGGTTGTCTATGGTGCACCGGGCTTAGGCTCGAGCTGGAGAGGGGGATGTGCTTCTGATTCATCGAGGGAGGCGGTGGAGAGAATGGTGTGGGGCCACTTGAGAGTAGGGGATAGCTGGAGAGGTCCTAGGCTGCTAGCTTCTCCTTCTTTACTTCGGGTGAATAAAGGAAAGGAGAGGGAGGGGAAGCTATGGGTAGCTAGGAGGGGCTTTTAGTGGTGCAGAGGGAAGAGAGGTGGGGTCCAGGATTGGCAAGAGAGAGGAAGGGGCGTGCTGCAACTGATGTGAAGATTTTACAAGATATGGCATTGATTTATCCTCTCTCTCTCTCTCACTTTCTCCAATAGCTCGAGAACAAAAGGGGTGCAATGCTACAGTGGTGCTATAGTGCATTGGTACAGTAGCTCAACCAGGGGAGTGTCCTGGTGCTGATGACTAGTAGAGAGCAAGTTTGGATGAGGGTTGATGGAGTATTTGTGCAAGGTTGTCATATATCCCACTTTGTCATTCTTGATGATCATCAAGGAAGTCTCAAATCTTGATCTTAGCAACATGAGGTAAAGGTGCTGGGAGGTAGGTGAGGTCAAGATATACCTCCAGGAATTTATTGAGATTTTTCAGATGATCTTTATTGCATTTTTGATCAATTATTCAAAAAGTGCAGAAGTAGTTTCTAGAAGATCATTTGGACATTTTACATTGGACAAGGTTGGTTTTTGGCTAGAGATGATCCTAAATGTGAATACACACTTAGGGGAATTTTCCCAAGATTTATTGAGGATTAATAGTATTTAAAACAATTATTATTCCAATTCAGCCATTTAAGAAAATGGGCAAAAACAAATAATAAAGATCTTCAAAAAAATTTATTTTTGAAGTGGGAAGATCGGGTATGATATGTGGACCTCAATTGAGTCAAAAATTGGAGAGGTCTTTTGGCAAAAGCCCAACTTTCCTTTAGGGAAGGGGTTTTAGAGGTTTTGCCTAATAAGGGAATTAAATAGTTTTGGTCCATAATAAATATGGATAAATATTGATAAATCTTGATGATCAAGGTATATGATGTATACAAGGTGTAACAAGCATTTTCAACCTTGGGATTTGGGAATCCAAGTTGATTTTGGTGAAGACTAGAGATTTTAGGATCTTGGGTAGGATTGTTTTCATGCCACCAAAACCTTGTTGGATCTTGGAGTTCAAGGCTCCCCTTGGGGCATGGGATATATGGATGGGTATACCAAGTGATGTAGATTGCAATGGTGTAGGGGTTTGAGTTTGATCCTTCTTGAGCTCACTAAGAGAAGCTTTCAAACTTTGAATAAAATAAGCCTACCAAAGCAGATTATCAACTAGCCTTCAAAACCTTGTGGGTTTAAGAAGCACCAAGATCCACTTGGAACAAGTGAAGTATATATTGATAGAACTATATGATTATAACACAACCATGCAAATATTTGGTCCATAGATGGTTGGATGATGGTGTGAGCTTCTATCAAAGTAGGCATGCTGACTAGATTTGCAGGAAAAGTTATTTCCTTGCCTGTAAAACCATCAAGAACAAGTGGGGTGGCGTATGATATAACCAAGTGCAAGAGTGGGCCTTGGTAGTCCTTAGGATGGGTAACAATATGGTTCAAGTGCATTACCAAAAATGCACAAGGGTTGAGAAAGGGAGACATTCAAAAAGGTGATGTTGAAACAGATTCCGTACTTAGCCAAATTTGGCAGATTTAGGGATTTTGACTAGAGTATGAGAGGGAATGTTTTTGGAGGTGTTGCAAGGTATCAGAGCATCAACAAGTGGATTATGTTGAAGTGTAGATTGAGTGGAAGTGATCCATTCTTGATATTGGTCTTCATGGACTGGGAAGCTTCTAGAATGGAAATCTTCAGAATTGATCTGGTTAAGGGTTTTAGATGATCTCCTAGTAACTAGAGATCAGATCCACCTTGTATTCTTGCTTAGGGTGTGGTGATTTGGGAGACATCTTGATCCTAGTGATGAGCTCCTCGAGTAGCTCATACTATCTCCTAGGCAGACAAATCAAGCAGCAGATCATGGCAATTCATCTTACAAGCAAATCAACTACAATTAGGGTTACCATCAAGTTTGACTTGAGGTGAGGAGGGTTATATTGAAAAGGGTTGTGGTTGGAATAAGGTAAGAGTACTTGGTATCCCTACCAAGAGTAGAACTCAAAAGGTTTTATAAAAAGGTTGTGGAAAACCTAGAGATGAGAGTAGTTGAAAGTCCTGTCTGTAAACATAAAGAGGTTATAGCTCTCCATAGTTTTATCAATGGAGGCTACTAAATTAGTTTTGGTTACACAAGCATCTTGGCTCAGGTTTTGAAATGCCAGAACATTTGAGAATATGGAAATTAAGCCAAGACTGTTATGGGAAGTAGCTTTTTTCAACTGGTGTTAAGGTAAGGAGAATATCCTAAGCTATACAATTAGAAGCATGAGCACAGACAATCAGCAAGCAAACGCTGCAGAACTTAACAAGAAAAGTTTTTGTTCCCCCTGATTTTTGCATTCTGGATAACTTATCAGGGTTGCTGAAATTGGGGTGTTACAGATCTTTCCCCGTTAAAAGAATCTCGTCCCGAGATTCAGGAGAGTAGGGTTAGGGGATTTTGCGTCAAGGTTAGCGCTACTGGTTTCAAGCGTGTTATCTTGCGGACTCCATCTTTGAAAGTGGCTACTCTGTCGATGAAGTTGCTTTAGTCTTTCGGGATGCACGGAGAGTTGAGCAGAGTCTAGCCTTGATTACGAGGAATGATCTTATATTCCTTCAGGGCTCTAAATCTCGAGGGCTTAGACTGGGCAGACTCTCTTGATGCTAAACTTCACGGGGTACTCATCGGGAGATAGTATCTACGGCCTAATGCACCTTTCTATAAGGATTCACAGCTCTACCTTGGAGGCATAGCGTATCCTATTAACGACGTTGGGTCCCAAGTTTCTGGGTTGCTCCTGGCGAGGGTTCACTCTATTTGTGTGGGAAAGACGCAGTCTTTCCCCTTAGAATTTGACTAGTTTAGCTCGAACATAACGCATTCCTTCCTTCTTGACTTCATTGGTGGTGGGTCCGAAGATTGTCGTCCATCCTTCTCCTGAAGTCGAGGTCTTCAGAAGGCGTCCGTGACGCTATGGCCTACGGGGCTTATTTGCTACTATTATTCGTACTTAGCCTATCAGAGTAGTTGAATTAGCGGATTGTCCCAAACCGTTTAGAATTAACGGGGTCAGCAAATCTCGGTCCCTTACGGGGGGGTCTTTAGCTGAAGTAGCAGAGGGCTTCATAGAGTCTTCAATTGGTTTCTGTTCTGATGAACCACGAGTTGTCACTTGGCGAAAATATGTCAAATCCGGGGATCCTTTCTAAAGTATCTTCTGGTAGACAGTCTTCTGGAATTTGAGTGGAAAGACGCAGTCTTTCCGCCTTAGCTCTTTACTAAGGTGCTTTAGGAGTGGTGCGGATCTTCGGTCTTGGAGTGCTGACTTGATGGTAGCGGAAGGCTGTATCTTCCCGGAGTCTGGGGCGGGGTTCTTCGAGTGATGCCTTATTTTACCAACCTTGGAGGGGGTGGTTTCCTAACAAAGCCTTTAGGGTGGTTAGCTCTAGGTAAGTTAGCGGCTTGTGGCTCATCTTGTTAGCCTTCAAGTGGGGTAGGAAAACTAATATTCGGAGGTAACGTCTTCACGTGAATTCCTTGCGTTGCTTCAGCTTGATGGCGGAGTGGATTCGTTGTCTTCATGCATCCTTGTCATCTGTGTTTGGGGGGGGGGGGGGGGTTATCCTGGCATTCTAGTGAGGCTTCCCGTCGGTTTGGGTAGGGTCGACTAGAACAGTTAGTCTCCTAAGGGGGTCAGAAGCTCTGATACACTAAAGGTTAGTGTGGTTAGGTCTTCACTTCTTGTGTGGGTTGAATTATCGGGTGGTTTCTTGTGGATATTGAGGATCCTTCGGCGATCGACTTCCAGCTCCAACTGAATTCTTGTTGTAGTAGACTGTGGAACAAGGGAGTGTGGTGCTATTGACGAGTCTTGCGGGGTGAGTTTGACGAGGTATGCCATCCTGGTGAGGGGAAATCTTCGAGTGGATTCTGACTTGATGATGTCGAACTCCTGGTTCTTGCGATGCTTTTCCTCTCATGTACTCTCGAGGTGAGTCTGGGTCTCATTACCGACGGCTGACACAGAGGTTTCCCGATTTACTAGGTGGGGTTAGCGCTCCTCGAGTCCCATTTTTAAAGAGGTCAAGGCAAACCAAAACATACAAACAAGGCAAACAAAGCGAGGAGGATCGCCATGTCCTCGGCAAACATCACACATCAAGCAACACATGTGGCACTTAGCCAAGCAAAACACGGTCAATGCTAGGGACCAAGGAGTTAACTACTCGCGAGGTAGGGGAATCCTATTCTTAGGACTATTGACCCTAGCTAATCGTCTTTCTTCAGGTCGGAGTCACTATCTTGCAGCTGAAGTCTTCGTCTTATCTTGGACGTTTCTTGATAGTGCAACACCCGATTTCTTCTGATTGTGTGGATTCCGCTGATAGAGCGATATTGTAGTCTCCTTGTGTTTGCTGGTAGTTGCTTGTCATCACCTTGTTCTCATTGTCCTCACTAGGTTCTAGATCCTAGTTATTTAAGATCCGTAGGTTTGAAGTTTGGATGAGAGTTAGAGGAAACCATTTTTGAAAGCATTTACTTAGGGTAAGAGAAGAAGTAGAACTTTTTGAAACTCATTGAGAAACTAGTTTTCGAAAGCCGGGGTTTTCAAAATAAGGTTCCTGTCTAGCGACCATGCTAACTAAGGTTCTCCTACAGGTAGGATGGCTCTGATACCAAGTCTGTGGGGCCCCCGGATTAATCCTCTGAGAATCCCTGTTATGCATACAACCACGATCCCATGATCAGTTAATCGTGGCATATAACCGACAAGTATCATTACAACATCCAAAACATACCAAATTACAAGACTTACATAGGTGCCATTATGGCTACATCAATAATCACCATCGGAACTTCATCAAGCTTAGAGCCTGATCCATGCCTTAACCTACAGGCAACTGACTGGGAGAACGTCCTAGCTCACGTAGGCGCCAATGTCTTCTTCTTCTTTATATCTGACCAAGTTAATAGTGAGGGAAAATGCCGGCGAGTACTTTGAATGTACTCGCAAACCACCTTAAAGTACCAATAATAACAAGAGTATATGCATTATGGCTATGGTAGTAGGAGGGCTTCAAGAGAGGTTCTTTTCTCAAATAGTTTCTCTTGTAGATATAGCATCTACATATCCTTGTTGAAAACTTCTGTAGCCATTTTGGAAACCTTTTTGAAAAGTTTTGGAAAACATCAGGACTAGGTCACCCATTTGTTCCTTTCTTCCGGTCGCCCCACGACCAAACTCCTTCCATCCCTTTCTGACCATCCCATGGTCAAAAAAGGGATCCTTTCAGACCATCCCATGGTCAAAACATTTCCAAAACCATTTCTTTTCTGAAATTATTTTTGAAAACAAAACCAGCACCGCTCTACAGAAGTTTGTCCAACCCGTCCATGACCGCGGACACGGCTATTCGAATAGATTTACACTCTGCAGAGGTTGTACACTCTACCCACACCATCCGGGTACACTACCCTGATCTTCACCGATCGTGGGTCGAGTAGCCGATCAAGACTCTCCGGATGTCCACTCTGGTATAAGTGCCTACCCTATGAGTGTTGTTCCCCTCAACACCGGGACGTCGGGTACCGAGGACCACCCGGAGCGCATATTGCGCGTCCCACGTGCGCGCTTTCAATGAGGGGCTCATAGTAACACGTGGAGGTTTGTAGACCCTTCGTTCCTTCTCCCGGTCGATGTCTCACATGGACCATTTGTCCGGAGAAGTCCCATCCTCCAGGGAGTTTCATCCCCTGTAGTAGTTGCGAGGCATCTTATACCACACTAGACAACCATCAAATCCAGCCATGTCCCATACCAGAGTAATGTGGTTGCACAGGGTTAAGTTGTTATAGCTAAACTTCAATGAACCGGGTGCATTTTCGTAAACCTTTTTCCTCCATCTTTTCTTCAGCATTTTGTAAAACAAAACCGTTTTATTTCTCAGCATATTTTGGGAGGTCCCACCTCACCAAGGTTTTGTCATAAAACATTTAGTAAAAACTTTTCCAGGGCCTTCCCATCCTATAGTTTTGCTTCGGCTAAAATCGGGGTCTCCACAGGGGTATGGTGTAATACACCATATATTCTGCTAGGGGCAGGTAGGTGTCACCAAGGGGGTTGTACTTACTAGTACAAAAGTGTAATGGTTCGGAGGAGCCAAACCATCACCATAAATACATCAACATATAATAAGACAATGTAGTTTCACAAATAGTAGACAAAACATGCATAAGTAAAATAGTAGGACAAGGCTTATGAGCAAGAAGGTGGCTTGCTTGAGGATCAGCAATATGGCATAAATGTCCCTGGGCTTCTTCTTAGAATACCATAATACCAATAATAACCTAATAGAATAACCCGATGCTTCCTTCTTCTCGGCGTCACACAAACGCAACTATCGCCGATATCGAGCATACATGCAAACAAACAATTTCACAATCAAACAAGGCATTCAAGCATCAAAACCATACATCAAGAAATGATAATACAAGTTTACAAATCAGTAGGTCTTAGGGAGAGTGGACTAATGAGATTGGTCTTGTCTTGGAAATATGGAAGAAAACCATATGGGTTTCATAGTCTAGGAACTAGGGATGAGAGGGTTTTGGAACAAAGACTTATTTTGTAAGATACCATTATGTAAAGATGATACCAACAGATAGCTAGTGCTAATATGGAACCAACAAGAGTGGTTTCACCAAAATATCAATTTCCATTGATTTATAATGAATTTTCTAGTGGGAAAATACTCTAATTTTAGGAAATAATTCACCAGAAATGTTCTAGAGGTCCAAAATTTATTTCCCTGGATAGTTAGGTAGGGCTTGATGTACTTGTTTGCTGAGAATTGGAATCATGTAAAAAGGATTACCAGAATGCCCTCAGGAAATTCCCAAAGGCAATTCTGTAGCCAATTTGTCTTTTTCACCAAATTAAATCTACAAAAGATTTTTATTATATTCCAAGGGCACATGTTAGGAATTTATAATACCTTTCTGTAGAATTTGGATTCACTCTTTTTGGAGTTGTCAAACTCTTGGAGTGTTTTATTTAGTGCTAATACCCCGTACAGGAGTATTTAATTCACTAGAATTCAACAGACGATCAATAAATAATGAGCTCCTAGGTTTAGATAGGTATTGAAGTACCACATCATTAGGATTTGGAAATAACCCAAAATATGTTGCAGATTTACCTAGGGAATTTTCTAAAGTTAGAGAGGAGCTGGTTTTGTTATTTATGCTACAATAAAGATAATGCTCCATTTGGAATGAGTATCAGTCCCTGAGATAGGTACATGGAGTACCTAATAGAGGAAGTTGGGTTTACCTCAATTGGAGTTCTATAACTCCTAGAAATGATTTAATGGCAAATAGGACACCTAAAGGTGCCTGATTTACTACCAGTAGGATAAAAACTAATTTGTTACATTTTTGATACTGCATGACAGACAAAACCATAAGGTATCCTAGGAAATTTGTCTCAGGTCATTTGGAGGCTTTTAATATTTTCAAAAAGATTTAAACCAAATGACACTAGTTCTGGATCTGAGAAAAAGATTAAAAAGGACAGGGACTGCTGCGCTTGATTCTTGGGTTAAACGTGCCGGTTGGAGGGGATTTGGCCCACCGCGGGCGAGCCAGTGCACGGGGGCGTCGTTTGAATCCCGTTGGGAGGGGCCTAGCGGTCAGCGGAGCAACGAGGCCAGGGGGTATGGCGGCATCGTGGCCACCCGTTTTAAGGGGATCCGACGGTCGGCGGTCGTGTCCTCCTGGCTGCGGCGGCGGGGTTCGAAACCCTAGCTGGCGCTTTGCGGCGCGCGGGGACCTCACCTAAGGCCGTCTCCGGTGACGTGGGGAGTGCGGGGCAATGCGGAGTGACGCGACGGTCCAGGAGAGTGGCGGGAAGGCAGAGTTAACACCGGGATCTCGCTCGCACGATGGCGTCCGCGGCGGGCTTCCCCGGAGCTCGTCGGTGCCGTTAGGAGCAGCAGTTTTTGGGAAAAAACCAAGGTGGATTAGATGCAGAAGAGGTCGGGGAGTACTAGGAGGCCACATGCAGTGAGGAAAGAGCAGGGGAGGGAGATCTAGACCTTAATACTTGAAAACGGCCAAGAGTTCTTCTCTCCTTTATCTCGGCCAGGACAGAGCGGATGGGGAGGAGTGGCTCTGGGTGGTGTGCAGTGGAAGGGAAGGGGAGAAAATGAGCCGAGGCAGGGGTGCTGGGATGGCCCGACGCCGTATATTCCAGGGAGAGGGTTGTCTATGGTGCACCGGGCTTAGGCTTGAGCTGGAGAGGGGGCTGTGCTTCTGATTCGTCAAGGGAGGCGGTGGATAGGATGGTGTGGGTCCACTTGAGAGCAGGGGAGGGCTAGAGAGGTCCTAGGCTGCTAGCTTTTCTTCTCCTTCTTTACTTCGGGTGAATAAATAAAAGGAGAGGGAGGGGAAGCTATGGGTAGCTAGGAGGGGTTTTAGTGGTGTAGAGGGAAGGGAGGTGGGGTCCAGGATTGGCAGGAGAGAGGAAGGGCGCGTGATGCAGCTGTTGTGAAGATTTTACAAGATATGGCATTGATTTATCCTCTCTCTCTCACTTGTCCAATAGCTAGAGGACAAAAGGGGTGCAATGCTACAATGGTGCTATAGTGCATTGGTACAGTAGCTCGACCAGGGGAGTGTCCTGGTGCTGATGACTAGTAGAGAGCAAGTTTGGATGAGGGTTGATGGAGTATTTGTGCAAGGTTGTCATATATCCCACTTTGTCATTCTTGATGATCATCAAGGAAGTCTCAAATCTTGATCTTAGAAACATGAGGTAAAGGTGGTGGGTGGTAGGTGAGATCAAGGTAAACCTCCCAGAATTTATTGAGATTTTTCAGATGATCTTTATTGCATTTTTGATCAATTATTCAAAAAGTGCAGAAGTAGTTTCTAGAAGATCGTTTGGAAATTTTACAATGGACAAGGTTGGTTTTTGGATGGAGATGATCCTAAATGTGAATACACACTTAGGGGAATTTTCCCAAGATTTATTGAGGATTAATAGTATTTAAAACAATTATTATTCCAATTCATCCATTTAAGAAAATGGGCAAAAAGAAATAATAAAGCTCTTCAAAAAAAAAATTTTGAAGTGGGAAGATGGGGTATGATATGTGGACCTAAATTGAGTAAAAAATTGTAGAGGTGTTTTGGAAAAAACCCAACTTTCCTTTAGGGAAGGGGTTTTGGAGGTTTTGCCTAATAAGGGAATTAAATAGTTTTGGTCCATAATAAATATGGATAAATATTGATAAATCTTGATGATCAAGGTATATGATGTATACAAGGTGTAACAAGCATTTTCAACCTTGGGATTTGGGAATCCAAGTTGATTTTGGTGAAGACTAGAGATTTTAGGATCTTGGGTAGGATTGTTTTCATGCCACCAAAACCTTGTTGGATCTTGGAGTTCAAGGCTCCCCTTGGGGCATGGGATATATGGATGGGTATACCAAGTGATGTAGATTGCAATGGTGTAGGGGTTTGAGTTTGATCCTTCTTGAGCTCACTAAGAGAAGCTTTCAAACTTTGAATAAAATAAGCCTACCAAAGCAGATTATCAACTAGCCTTCAAAACCTTGTGGGTTTAAGAAGCACCAAGATCCACTTGGAACAAGTGAAGTATATATTGATATACCTATATGATTAGAACACAACCATGCAAAGAGTTGGTCCATAGAAGGTTGGATGATGGTGTGAGCTTCTATCAAAGCAGGCATGTTGACTAGATTTGCAGGAAAAGTTATTTTCTTGCCTGTAAAACTAACAATAACAAGTGGGGTGGAGGATGATATAACCAAGGTAAAGAGTGGGACTTGGTAGTACTTAGGATGGTTAACAATATGGTTCAAGTGCATTACCAAAAATGCACAAGGGTTGAGAAAGGGAGACATTCAAAAAGGTGATGTTGAAACAGATTCCGTACTTAGCCAAATTTGGCAGATTTAGGGATTTTGACTAGAGTATGAGAGGGAATGTTTTTGGAGGTGTTGCAAGGTATCAGAGCATCAACAAGTGGATGATGTTGAAGTGTAGATTGAGTGGAAGTGATCCATTCTTGATATTGGTCTTCATGGACTGGGAAGCTTCTAGAATGGAAATCTTCAGAATTGATCTGGTTAAGGGTTTTAGATGATCTCCTAGTAACTAGAGATCAGATCCACCTTGTATTCTTGCTTAGGGTGTGGTGATTTGGGAGACATCTTGATCCTAGTGATGAGCTCCTCGAGTAGCTCATACTATCTCCTAGGCAGACAAATCAAGCAGCAGATCATGGCAATTCATCTTACAAGCAAATCAACTACGATTAGGGTTACCATCAAGTTTGACTTGAGGTGAGGAGGGTTATATTGAAAAGGGTTGTGGTTGGAATAAGGTAAGAGTACTTGGTATCCCTACCAAGAGTAGAACTCAAAAGGTTTTATAAAAAGGTTGTGGAAAACCTAGAGATGAGAGTAGTTGAAAGTCCTGTCTGTAAACATAAAGAGGTTATAGCTCTCCATAGTTTTATCAATGGAGGCTACTAAACTAGTTTTGGTTACACAAGCATCTTGGCTCAGGTTTTGAAATGCCAGAACATTTGAGAATATGGAAATTAAGCCAAGACTGTTTTGGGAAATAGCTTTTGTCAGCTGGTGTTAAGCTAAGGAGTATATCCTAAGCTATACAATCAGAAGCATGAGCATATTCAATCAGCAAGCAAACACTGCAAAACTTAACAAGAAAAAGTTTTTGTTCCCCCTGATTTTTGCATTCTAGACAACTAATCAGGGTTGCTGAAATTGGGATGTTACAGCAACCATGTGCCAGTAAGAAATGGGTGGCTGGCTGGACTTAGTAGGTTGTGGCGACTCGAACCCTACATAGACAGAGATGTAGATTGTGTAGGTTGGTACGGTGCGTGGATGGGTTTGGGAAGCTCTTGCCGAATTGTCTTGTTTTGGACTTCTCCCAATCATCACACAATATGAGTGTGGTGGTCCGAGATGGGTTGGCCAAGTCACATGGGTAAAGTGTACAAACCGCTGCAGGATGTCTAAACTAAGTACTTAGCCGTGTCCCCGGTAATGGACAATTTGAGCGACCTGATACTGATGCTATGACATATTTCTCACTCATCCCAATTTCTCAATTACTTAAAACTTGTTGGGTGAACTTAATTGGGTAGGAGCACCTAGGAGTGAACCAGAGTGTCCTATTTATCGTATTGGAAAACTACTTTGATACAAATGTTAGGATAAAACTATTGCTTCACACAAATGAGCCTGAACTCCACCTAGCCAAATAAGCATGTAGTTGCTAGATCTGTTGTTAACCACTTTAGCCTACTTGTCATACATTTAATGTATTGACCATTTGTGGCTGCAACGTTTCATGTTGCAGGTTATATCGTTTTTGAGTGATCGATCATAGGTCACGAGACTCCACTCAACAATTGTTTGCCTATGGCACATTTGAAGGATGGAGATCTACCTTGTATTGTTTCCACTTTAATATAATGTAAATTCTGGATCATATTCGTTATATTCATGATGCACGGTTATATTTGGTATCATTTTGTACTGTGTGTGCTAGTGAACTGATCCAAGGATTAGCACTATACACAGGAACTCAGCCTTATCAGGCGAGGGTGTTATAATATGGATCCACCTTTGGCATTGCATGTCTGCTCTTTTCACAAACCACATATCACAAGTGGCATTCCATGTGTATTATTCTCACAGACCACATAAGGATCCACCAGTGTCATTGGATGTGTGTTCCTCTCACAGACCACACATGGATCCACCAGTGTCATTGCATGTGTGTTCTTCTCATGAACCACGGCTAGAGTCATTGCATGTGTGTTCTTTTCATGAACCACACCTAGTGTCATTGGATGTGTGTTCCTCTCATAGACCACACATGGATCCACCAGTGTCATTGCATGTGTGTTCTTCTCATGAACCACAGCTAGAGTCATTGCATGTCTGTTATTCTCACAAACCACATAAGGATACACCAGTGTCATTGCATGTGTGTTCTTCTCTTGAACCACACCCATTGTCATTGCACGTGTGTTCCTCACACAAACTACACATGGATCCACCAGTGTCATTGGATGTGTGTTCCTCTCATGAACCACATCTAGAGTCATTGCATGTGTGTTCTTCTCATAAACCACATAATGATACACCAGTGTCATTGCATGTGTGTTCTTCTCATGAACCACAGCTAGAGTCATTGCATGTCTATTCTTCTGACAAACCACATCAGGATCCATCGGTGCCATTGCATGTGTGTTCTTCTCAAAAACGACATAAGGATCTAGCAGTATCATTGGATGTGTGTTCTTTTCATGAACCACACCCAGTGTCATTGGATGTGTGTTCCTCTCATAGACCACACATGGATCTACCAGTGTCATTGCATGTGTGTTCTTCTCATGGACCACGGCTAGAGCCATTGCATGTGGGTTCTTTTCATGAATCACACCTAGTATCATTGCATGTGTGTTCTTCTCATGAACCACACATGGATCCACCTAGTGTGATTGCATGTCTGTTCTTTGCAGAAACCACATATGGATCCACTAGTGTCATTGCATGTGTGTTCTTTCATGAACCACACCCAGTGTCATTGGATGTGTGTTCCTCTCATAGACCACACATGGATCCACCGGTGTCATTGCATCTCTTCTCTTCTCATTAACCACATCTAGAGTCATTGCATGTGTGTTCTTCCCACAGAGGACACATGGATCCACCTAGTGTCATTACATGTGTGTTCTTCTCACAAACCACATAAGGATCCACCAGTGTCATTGGATGTGTGTTGTTTTCATGAAGCACACCAAGTGTCATTGCATGTCTGTTCCTCTCACAGACCACACATGGATCCACGGGTGTCATTGCATGTCGGTTCTTCTCATGATACACAGCTAGAGTTATTGCATGTGTTTTCTTTTCACAAACCACATATCAATAGTGTCATTGCATGCGTGTTCTTCTCATGAACCACAGCTAGATACACCTAGTGTGATTGCATGTGTGTTCCTCTCACAAACTACACATGGATCCACCAGTGTCATTCGATGTGTGTTCCTCTCATGAACCACATCTAGAGTCATTGCATGTGTGTTCTTCTCACAAACCACATAAGGATACACTAGTGTCATTGCATGTGTGTTCTTCTCATGAACCATAGCCAGAATCATTGCATGTTTGTTCTTCTCACAAACCACATAAGGATCCACCGGTGTCATTGGATGTGTGTTCTTCTCATTAACCACACATGGATCCACTAGTGTCATTGCATGTCTCCACTTTTCATTAACCATAGTTAGAATCATTGCTTGTCTATTCTTTTCACAAACCACATATCACTAGTGTCATTTCATGTGTGGTCCTCTCACAAACTACACATGGATGCACCAGTGTCATTGGATGTGTGTTCCCCTCATGAACCACATCTAGGGTCATTGCATGTGTATTCTTCTCACAAACCACATAAGGATACACCAGTGTCATTGCATGTGTGTTCTTCTCATGAACCATAGCTAGAGTCATTGCATGTCTGTTCTTCTCACAAACCACATAAGGATCCAACGGTGTCATTGGATGTATGTTCCTCTCATAGACCACACATGGATCAACTGGTGTCACTACATGTCTGCTCTTTTCATGAACCACATCTAGAGTCATTGCATGTGTGTTCTTCCCACAGACCACACATGGATCCACCAATGTCATTGCATGTGTGTTCTTCTCACAAACCACATATGGATCCACCAGAGTCATTGGATGTGTGTTCCTCCCACATACCACACATGGATCCACTAGTGTCATTGCATGTCTGCTCTTTTCATGAACCACAGTTAGAGTCATTGCATGTGTGTTCTTTTCACAAACCACATATGGATCCACTATGTCATTGCATGTGTGTTCTTATGATGAACCACATAAGGATCCTCCAGTGTCATCGGAAGTGTGTTCTTCTCACAAACCACATAAGGATCCAGTAGTGTCATTGGATGTGTGTTCTTTTCATGAAGCACACCCAGTGTCATTAGATGTGTGTTCCTCTCACAGACCACACATGGATCCACCTGTGTCATTGCATGTGTGTTCTTCTCACAAACCACATAAGGATCCAGTAGTGTCATTGGATGTGTGTTCTCTTCATGAAGCACACCCAGTGTCATTAGATGTGTGTTCCTCTCACAGACCACACATGGATCCACCTGTGTCATTGCATGTGTGTTCTTCTCATGAACCACGGCTAGAGTCATTGCATGTGTGTTCTTTTCATGAACAACACCCAGTGTCATTACATGTCTGCTCTTTTCATTAACCACATCTAGAGTCATTGCATGTGTGTTCTTCCCACAGATCACACATGGATCCACTAGTGTCATTGCATGTGTGTTCTTCTCACTAACCACATAAGGATCCATCAGTGTCATTGAATGTGTGTTGTTTTCATGAAGCACATCCGGTGTCATTGCATGTATGTTCCTCTCATAGACCACACATGGATCCACCAGTGTCATTGCATGTGTGCACTTCTCATGAACCATAGCTAGAGTCATTGGATGTGTGTTCTCTTCATAAACCACATATCACCAGTGTCATTGCATGTGTGTTCTTCTCATGAACCACACATGGATCCACCTTGTGTGACTGCAAGTCTGTTCTTTTCACGTACCACATATGGATCCACCAGTGGCATTGCATGTCTCCTCTTTTCACAAACCACATATCACCAGTGTCATTGCATGTGTGTTCTTCTCACAAACAACATAAGGATCCAGGTGTCATTGGATGCGTGGTCCTCTCACAGACCACACATGGATCCACCAGTGTCATTGCATGCGTGTTCTTTTCATGAACCACGGCTATAGTCACTGCATGCGTGTTCTTTTCATGAACCACACCCAGTGTCATTGGATGTGTGTTCCTCTCATAGACCACACATGGATGCACCAGTATCATTGCATGTGTGTTCTTCTCATGAACCACAGCTAGAGTCATTTCATGTCTACTATTCTCACAAACCACATAAGGATACACCAGTGTCATTGCATGTGTGTTCTTCTCATGAACCACACCTAGTGTCATTGCATGTGTGTTCCTCCCACAAACTACACATGGATCCAGCAGTGTCATTGGACGTGTGTTCCTCTCATGAACCACATCTAGAGTCATCGCATGTGTGTTCTTCTCACAAACCACATAAGGATACACCAGTGTCATTGCATGTGTGTTCTTCTCATGAACCACAGCTAGAGTTATTGCATGTCTGTTCTTCTCAGAAACCACATAAGGATCCACCGGTGTCATTGCATCTGTGTTCTTCACACAAACCACATAAGGATCCAGTAATATCATTGGATGTGTGTTCTTTTCATGAACCACACCCAGTGTCATTGGATGTGTGTTCCTCTCATAGACCACACATGGATCCACCAGTGTCATTGCATGTGTGTTCTTCTCATGGACCACGGCTAGAGCCATTGCATGTGTGTTCTTTTCATGAATCACACCTAGTATCATTGCATGTGTGTTCTTCTCATGAACCACACATGGATCCACCTAGTGTGATTGCATGTCTGTTCTTTTCACAAACCACATATGGATCCACCAGTGTCATTGCATGTGTGTTCTTTCATGAAATACACCCAGTGTCATTGGATGTGTGTTCCTCTCATAGGCCACACATGGATCCACCGGTGTCATTGCATGTCTTCTCTTCTCATTAACCACATCTAGAGTAATTGCATGTGTGTTCTTCCCATAGACAACAAATGGATCCACCCAGTGTCATTGCATGTGTGTTCTTCTCACAAACCACATAAGGATCCACTAGTGTCATTGGATGTGTGTTCTTTTCATGAAGCACACCAGTGGCATTGCATGTATGTTCCTCTCACGGACCACACATGGATCCACAAGTGTCATTGCATGTCTGCTCTTCTCATAAACCACAACTAGAGTCATTGCATGTGTGTTCTTTTCACAAACCACATATCACTAGTCACATTCCATGTCTGTTCTTCTCACATACCACATAAGGATCCAGCAGTGTCATTGGATGTGTGTTCTTATCATGAACCACACCCAGTGTCCTTGGATGTGTGTTCCTCTCACAGACCACACATGGATCCACCAATGTCATTGCATGTGTGTTCTTCTCATGAACCATGGCTAGAGTCATTAAATGTGTGTTCTTTTCATGAACAACACCCAGTGCCATTGCATGTCTGCTCTATTCAATAACCACATCTAGAGTCATTGCATGTGTGTTCTTCCCACAGACCACACATGGATCCACTAGTGTCATTGCATGTGTGTTATTCTCACAAACCACATAAGGATCCACCAGTGTCATTGGATGTGTGTTATTTTCATGAAGCACATCCGGTGCCATTGCATGTATGCTCCTGTCATGAACCACACATGGATCCACCAGTGTCATTGCATGTGTGCTCTTCTCATGAACCACAGCTACAGTCATTGGATGTGTGTTCTTTTCACAAACCACATATCACTAGTGTCATTGCATGTGTGTTCTTCTCATCAACCACACATGGATCCACCTAGTGTGATTGCATGTATGTTCTTTTCACGAACCACATATGGATCTAGCAGTGGCATTGCATGTCTGCTCTTTTCACAAACCACATATCACCAGTGTCATTGCATGTGTGTTCTTCTCACAAACCACATAAGGATCCACCAGTGTCATTGGATGTGTGTTCCTCTCACAGACCCCACATGGATCCACCAGTGTCATTGCATGTGTGTTCTTCTCATGAACCACGGCTAGAGTCATTGCATGTGTGTTCTTTTCATGAACCACACCCAGTGTCATTGGATGTGTGTTCCTCTCATACACCACACATGGATCCACCAGTGTCATTGCATGTGTGTCCTCATGAACTACAGCTAGAGTCATTGCATGTCTATTATTCTCACAAACCACATAAGGATACACCAGTGTCATTGCATGTGTGTTCTTCTCACGAACCACACCTAGTGTCACTGCATGTGCGTTCCTCCCACAAACTACACATGGATCCAGCAGTGTCATTGGACGTGTGTTCCTCTCATGAACCACATCTAGAGTCATCGCATGTGTGTTCTTCTCACAAACCACATAAGGATACACCAGTGTCATTGCATCTGTGTTCTTCTCATGAACCACAGCTAGAGTCATTGCATGTCTGTTCTTCTCAGAAACCACATAAGGATCCACCGTTGTCATTGCATCTGTGTTCTTCTCACAAACCACATAAGGATCCAGTAGTATCATTGGATGTGTGTTCTTTTCATGAACCACACCTAGTGTCATTGGATGTGTGTTCCTCTCACAGACCACACATGGATCCACCAGTGTTATTGCATGTGTGTTCTTCTCATGAACATGGGCTAGACCCATTGCATGTGTGTTCTTTTCATGAATCACAACTAGTGTCATTGCATGTGAGTTCTTCTCATGAACCACACATGGATCCACCTAGTGTGATTGCATGTCTGTTCTTTTCACAAACCACATATGGATCCACCAGTGTCATTGCATGTGTGTTCTTTCATGAAATACACCCAGTGTCATTGGATGTGTGTTCCTCTCATAGGCCACACATGGATCCACCGGTGTCATTGCATGTCTTCTCTTCTCATTAACCAAATCTAGAGTAATTGCATGTGTGTTCTTCCCATAGACAACAAATGGATCCACCCAGTGTCATTGCATGTGTGTTCTTCTCACAAACCACATAAGGATCCACTAGTGTCATTGGATGTGTGTTCTTTTCATGAAGCACACCAGTGGCATTGCATGTATGTTCCTCTCACGGACCACACATGGATCCCCAAGTGTCATTGCATGTCTGCTCTTCTCATAAACCACAACTAGAGTTATTGCATGTGTGTTCTTTTCACAAACCACATATCACTAGTGTCATTCCATGTCTGTTCTTCTCACATACCACATAAGGATCCAGCAGTGTCATTCGATGTGTGTTCTTATCATGAACCACACCCAGTGTCATTGGATGTGTGTTCCTCTCACAGACCACACATGGATCCACCAGTGTCATTGCATGTGTGTTCTTCTCATGAACCATGGCTAGAGTCATTGCATGTGTGTTCTTTTCATGAACAACACCCAGTGTCATTGCATGTCTGCTCTATTCAATAACCACATCTAGAGTCATTGCATGTGTGTTCTTCCCACAGACCACACATGGATCCACTAGTGTCATTGCATGTGACTTATTCTCACAAACCACATAAGGATCCAGCAGTGTCATTGGATGTGTGTTATTTTCATGAAGCACATCCGGTGTCATTGCATGTATGCTCCTCTCATGAACCACACATGGATCCACCAGTGTCATTGCATGTGTGCTCTTCTCATGAACCACAGCTACAGTCATTGAATGTGTGTTCTTTTCACAAACCACATACCACTAGTGTCATTGCATGTGTGTTCTTCTCATCAACCACACATGGATCCACCTAGTGTGATTGCATGTATGTTGTTTTCACGAACCACATATGGATCTAGCAGTGGCATTGCATGTCTGCTATTTTCACAAACCACATATCACCAGTGTCATTGCATGTGTGTTCTTCTCACATACCACATAAGGATCCACCAGTGTCATTGGATGTGTGTTCCTCTCACAGACCCCACATGGATCCACCAGTGTCATTGCATGTGTGTTCTTCTCATGAACCACGGCTAGAGTCATTGCATGTGTGTTCTTTTCATGAACCACACCCAGTGTCATTGGATGTGTGTTCCTCTCATACACCACACATGGATCCACCAGTGTCAGTGCATGTGTGTCCTCATTAACTACAGCTAGAGTCATTGCATGTCTATTATTCTCACAAACCACATAAGGATACACCAGTGTCTTTGCATGTGTGTTCTTCTCATGAACCACACCGAGTGTCATTGCATGTGTGTTCCTCTCACAAACTACACATGGATCCACCAGTGTCATTGCATGTGTGTTCCTCTCATGAACCACATCTAGAGTCATTGCATGTGTGTTCTTCTCAAAAACGACATAAGGATCTAGCAGTCTCATTGGATGTGTGTTCTTTTCATGAACCACGCCCAGTGTCATTGGATGTGTGTTCCTCTCACCTTCCACACATGGATACACCAATGTCATTGCATGTGTG
This sequence comes from Avena eriantha, assembly GCA_910589775.1. NCBI lineage: Eukaryota > Viridiplantae > Streptophyta > Magnoliopsida > Poales > Poaceae > Avena > Avena eriantha. The sequence goes on from OU342743.1 coordinate 502,369,498, forward strand.
TTCTTCTCATGAACCACGGCTAGAGTCATTGCATGTGTGTTCTTTTCATGAACCACACCTAGTGTCATTGCATGTGTGTTCTTCTCATGAACCACACATGGATCCACCCAGTGTGATTGCATGTCTGTTCTATTCACAAACCACATATGGATCCACCAGTGTCATTGCATGTGTGTTCTTTTCATGAAATACACCCAGTGTCATTGGATGTGTCTTCCTCTCATAGACCACACATGGATCCACCGGTGTCATTGCATGTCTTCTCTTCTCATTAACCACATCTAATGTAATTGCATGTGTGTTATTCCCACAGACAACACATGGATCCACCCAGTGTCATTGCATGTGAGTTCTTGTCACAAACCACATAAGGATCCACTAGTGTCATTGAATGTGTGTTCTTTTCATGAAGCACACCCAGTGACATTGCATGTATGTTCCTCTCAGAGACCACACATGGATACACCAGTGTCATTGCATAGACCACACATGGATCCACCGGTGTCATTGCATGTCTTCTCTTCTTATTAACCACATCTAATGTAATTGCATGTGTGTTCTTCCCACAGACAACACATGGATCCACCCAGTGTCATTGCATGTGTGTTCTTCTCACAAACCACATAAGGATCCACTAGTGTCATTGGATGTGTGTTCTTTTCATGAAGCACACCCAGTGACATTGCATGTATGTTCTCTCAAAGACCAAACATGTATCCACCAGTGTCATTGCATGTCTGCTCTTCTCATAAACCACAGCTGGAGTCATTGCATGTGTGTTGTTTTCACAAACCACATATCACCAGTGTCATTGCATGTGTGTTCTTCTCATGAACCACAGCTAGATACACCCAGTGTGATTGCATGTGTGTTCCTCCCACAAACTACACATGGATCCACCAGTGTCATTGGATGTGTATTCCTCTCATGAACCACATCTAGAGTCATTGCATGTGTGTTCTTCTCACAAACCACATAAGGATACATCAGTGTCATTGCATGTGTGTTCTTCTCATGAACCACAGCTAGAGTCTTTCGATGTCTGTTCTTCTCAGAAACCACATAAGGATCCACCGGTGTCATTGGATGTGTGTTCCTCTCATAGGCCACACATGGATCCACCGATGTCATTGCCTGTCTGCTCTTATCATGAACCACATCTAGAGTCATTACATGTGTGTTCTTCGCACAGACCACACATGGATCCACCAGTGTCATTGCATGTTTGTTCTTCTCACAAACCACATATGGATCCACCAGAGTCATTGGCTGTGTGTTCCTCCCACATACCTTACATTGATCCACCAGTCTCATTGCATGTCTGCTCTTTTCATGAACCACAGTTAGAGTCATTGCATTTTTTTCTTTTCACAAACCACATAAGGATACATTGTGTCATTGCATGGTCGTTCTTCTCATGAACCACATAAGGATACACCAGTGTCATTGCATGTGTGTTCTTATCATGAACCACAGCTAGAGTCATTGCATGTCTGTTCTTCTCACAAACCACATAAGGATCCACCGGTGTCATTGCATGTGTGTTCTTCTCACAAACCACATAAGGATCTAGAAGTGTCATTGGATGTGTGTTCTTTTCATGAACCACACCCAGTGTCATTGGATGTGTGTTCCTCGCACAGACCACACATGGATCCACAAGTGTCATTACATGTGTGTTCTTCTCATGAACCACAGCTACAGTCATTGCATGTGTGTTCTTTTCATGAACCACACCTAGTGTCATTGCATATGTGTTCTTCTCATGAACCACACATGGATCCACCCAGTGTGATGGCATGTCTGTTCTTTTCACAAACCACATATGGATCCACCAGTGTCATTACATGTGTGTTCTTTTCATGAACCACAGCCAGTGTCATTGGATGTGTGTTCCTCTCATAGACCACACATGGATCCACCAGCGTCATTGCATGTGTGTCCTTCTCATGAACTACAGCTAGAGTCATTGCATGTCTATTATTCTCACAAACCACATAAGGATACACAAGTGTCATTGCATGTGTGTTCTTCTCATGAACCACAGTGAGTGTCATTGCATGCGTGTTCCTCTCACAAACTACACATGGATCCACCAGTGTCATTGCATGTGTGTTCCTCTCATGAACCACATCTGGAGTCATTGCATGTGTGTTCTTCTCACAAACCACGTAAGGATACACCAGTGTCATTGCATGTGTGTTCTTCTCATGAACCACAGCTAGAGTCATTGCATGTCTGTTCTTCTCACAAACCACATAAGGATCCACCGGTGTCATTGCATGTGTGTTATTCTCACAAACCACATAAGGATCTAGAGTGTCATTGGATGTGTGTTATTTTCATGAACCACACCCAGTGTCATTGGATGTGTGTTCCTCACACAGACCACACATGGATCCACAAGTGTCATTACATGTGTGTTCTTCTCATGAACCACAGCTACAGTCATTGCATGTGTGTTCTTTTCATGAACCACACCTAGTGTCATTGCATATGTGTTCTTCTCATGAACCACACATGGATCCACCCAGTGTGATGGCATGTCTGTTCTTTTCACAAACCACATATGGATCCACCAGTGTCATTACATGTGTGTTCTTTTCATGAACCACAGCCAGTGTCATTGGATGTGTGTTCCTCTCATAGACCACACATGGATCCACCAGTGTCATTGCATGTGTGTCCTTCTCATGAACTACAGCTAGAGTCATTGCATGTCTATTATTCTCACAAACCACATAAGGATACACCAGTGTCATTGCATGTGTGTTCTTCTCATGAACCACACCGAGTGTCATTGCATGCGTGTTCCTCTCACAAACTACACATGGATCCACCAGTGTCATTGCATGTGTGTTCCTCTCATGAACCACATCTAGAGTCATTGCATGTGTGTTCTTCTCACAAACCACGTAAGGATACACCAGTGCCATTGCATGTGTGTTCTTCTCATGAACCACAGCTAGAGTCATTGCATGTCTGTTCTTCTCACAAACCACATAAGGATCCATCGGTGTCATTGCATCTGTGTTCTTGTCACACACCACATAAGGATCCAGTAGTATCATTAGACGTGTGGTCTTTTCATGAACCACACCCAGTGTCATTGGATGTGTGTTCCTCTCACAGACCACACATGGATACACCAATGTCATTGCATGTGTGTTCTTCTCATGAACCACGGCTAGAATCATTGCATGTGTGTTCTTTTCATGAACCACACCTAGTGTCATTGCATGTGTGTTCTTCTCATGAACCACACATGGATCCACCCAGTGTGATTGCATGTCTGATCTATTCACAAACCACATATGGATCCACCAGTGTCATTGCATGTGTGTTCTTTTCATGAAATACACCAAGTGTCATTGGATGTGTGTACCTCTCATAGACCACACATGGATCCACCGGTGTCATTGCATGTCTTCTCTTCTCATTAACCACATCTAATGTAATTGCATGTGTGTTCTTCCCATAGACAACACATGGATCCACCCAGTGTCATTGCATGTGTGTTCTTCTCACAAACCACATAAGGATCCACTAGTGTCATTGGATGTGTGTTCTTTTCATGAAGCACACGCAGTGACATTGCATGTATGTTCCTCTCAGAGACCACACATGGATCCACCAGTGTCATTGCATGTCTGCTCTTCTCATAAACCACAGCTAGAGTCATTGCATGTGTGTTCTTTTCACAAACCACATATCACCAGTGTCATTGCATGTGTGTTCTTCTCATGAACCACAGCTAGATACACCCAGTATGATTGCATGTGTGTTCCTCCCACAAACTACACATGGATCCACCAGTGTCATTGGATGTGTATTCGTCTTATGAACCACATCTAGAGTCATTGCATGTGTGTTCTTCTCACAAACCACATAAGGATACAACAGTGTCATTGCATGTGTGTTCTTCTCATGAACCACAGCTTGAGTCTTTCCATGTCTGTTCTTCTCACAAACCACATAAGGATCCACCGGTGTCATTTGATGTGTGTTCCTCTCATAGGCCACACATGGATCCACCGGTGTCATTGCTTGTCTGCTCTTATCATGAACCACATCTAGAGTCATTGCATGTGTGTTCTTCGCACAGACCACACATGGATCCACCAGTGTCATTGCATGTTTGTTCTTCTCACAAACCACATATGGATCCACCAGAGTCATTGGATGTGTGTTCCTCCCACATACCTTACATTGATCCACCAGTCTCATTGCATGTCTGCTCTTTTCATGAACCACAGTTAGAGTCATTGCATTTGTGTTCTTTTCACAAACCACATAAGGATACACTGTGTCATTGCATGGTCGTTCTTCTCATGAACCACATAAGGATACACCAGTGTCATTGCATGTGTGTTCTTATCATGAACCACAGCTAGAGTCATTGCATGTCTGTTCTTCTCACAAACCACATAAGGATCCACCGGTGTCATTGCATGTGTGTTCTTCTCACAAACCATATAAGGATCTAGAAGTGTCATTGGATGTGTGTTCTTTTCATGAACCACACCCAGTGTCATTGGATGTGTGTTCCTCGCACAGACCACACATGGATCCACAAGTGTCATTACATGTGTGTTCTTCTCATGAACCACAGCTACAGTCATTGCATGTGTGTTCTTTTCATGAACCACACCTAGTGTCATTGCATATGTGTTCTTCTCATGAACCACACATGGATCCACCCTGTGTGATTGCATGTCCGTTCTTTTCACAAACAACATATGGATCCACCAGTGTCATTGCATGTGTGTTCTTTTCATGAACCACACCCAGTGTCATTGGATGTGTGTTCCTCTCATAGACCACACATGGATCCACCGGTGTCATTGCGTGTCTGCTCTTCTCATTAACCACATCTAGAGTCATTGCATGTGTGTTCTTCCCACATACCACACATGGATCGACCCAGTGCCATTGCATGTGTGTTCTTCTCACAAACCACATAAGGATCCACCAGTGTCATTGGATGTGTGTTCTTTTCATGAAGCACACCCAGTGTCATTGATGTCTGTTCCTGTCATAGACCACACATGGATCCACCAGTATCATTGCATGTCTGCTCTTCTCATGAACCACAGCTAGAGTCGTTGCATGTGTGTTCTTTGCACAAACCACATCTCACCAGTGTCATTGCATGTGTGTTCTTCTCATGAGCCACAGCTAGATAGACCCAGTGTGATTGCATGTGTGTTCCTCTCACAAACTACACATGGATCCACCAGTGTCATTGGATGTGTGTTCCTCTCATGAACCACATCTAGAGTCATTGCATGTGTGTTCTTCCCACACACCACACATGGATCCACTAGTGTCATTGCATGTGTGTTCTTCTCGCAAACCACATAAGGATCCACCAATGTCATTGGCTGTGTGTTCTTTTCATGAACCACACCCAATGTCATTGCATGTGTGTTCCTCTCACAGACTACACATGGATCCACCAGTGTCATTGCATGTGTGCTCTTCTCATGAACCTTAGCTAGAGTCATTGGATGTGTGTTCTTTCCATGAACCACAACTAGAGTCCTTGCATGTGTGTTCTTCTCACAAACCACATAAGGATACACCGGTTTCATTGCATGTGTGGTCATCTCATGAACCACTGATGTTTACGCACTTCTATTCTTGTAGATAGTTGTTGGGCCTCCAAGTGCAGAGGTTTGTAGAACAGCAGCAAGTTTTCCCTTAAGTGGATCACCCAAGGTTTACTGAACTCAGGGAGGAAGTGGTCAAAGGTATCCCCTCTCAAGCAACCCTGCAATCAAGATACAAGAAGTCTCTTGTGTCTCCAACACACCTAATACACTTGTCAGGTGTATAGTTGCACTAGCTCGGCGAAGAAATAGTGAAATACGAGTGATATGGACAATTATAAATGGTAACGGTGATAGAAATTAGGTTGCTAGTGTGGATGAGACTAAAGGCAAACTGAAATAAAGATGGAAGAAAGCAAACATGTAACAGATCTAATTGCAAACGGTGTATCAATGCTAAGAACAAGGCCTAGGGATCATACTTTCACTAGTGAACACTCTCATATAAATATATTCTCTTTATGATACTACTCCTATCTACTCTCCGGTTGAACACTCTAATCGATGGTAGGGCTATAACAGCACACCTCAAAGTAAGCCTTTCCCATCTAGAAAACCCCACATTGTCACCTTGAGTACTAGATGAGTCCAACAAACACAACAATTTCATAAAGACATCCAACTCCAAATATAACTCATAACAAGTATTTGTAATATCTAGCCTAAGTGCCACCATGGTGAGCACGATGTCACTTTCACACACATGGGGAGAGCAGAGATTCATTAAAGCACTTGAGTAGCAGAATAGATCTATAGATTACAAGGTCATGATCTCAATAAGATCATGCATAGAGAGAGATGAACACATAGCTACCGGTAGAACCCTTGGCCTCGAGAGAGAACTACTCTCTCCTCATCATGGAAATCAGCAATGGTGATGGAGATGGTGGTGGAGATCGATGGAGATGGCTCTGGGGGCACTTCGCCATCCCGGCAGGGTGCCGGAACAGAGACTTTCTGTCCCCCGAATCTCCCCTTCGGTGGCGGCGGCGCTGCGGAATTTTTCGTGGCTGGAGGCTTGATTATTTAGGCTTTTGGTATCGGGAGGCTCTTATAGGCGAAGGAGGCAAGGTCGGTGGGCGGCCAGGGGGCCCACACCATGCCCTGGCACGGCCCGCGGGGACCCACGCCATGGGGTGGTGTGGCCACCCTGTGGCCCCTCTCCAACTCTCCTCCTGGCTCCGTGAGTCTTCCGGGAAAATATCAACTTTGGCTTTTGTCCGGTCTAATTCCGAGAATATTGATTTTCTGACTTTCGTGGAACCAAAAACAGCAGAAAACAGGCAATTGGCACTGTGGCACTTGTTAATAGGTTAGTCCAAGAAATCATATGAAAACTACTCCAAAGCATGGACAAAACACAAGAAAGTAGATAAAACTGAGCATGGAACATCAAAAATTATAGATACATTTGCAATGTATCAACATCCCCAAGCTTAACTCCTGCTCGTCCTCTAGTAGGCAAGTGATAAAAAGAAAGAATAATTTTTGAGGTGACATGCACCATCAAAGACTTGATCAAAGTGTTTGTAAAACATTCAAAGCTAGGATCATAGTACTTCAACATAGCATGAAAGACAAAGTTCTAACAATAAGACATAGCAACTATGTTGTAACATGAAAAGGCACAAACAAAAGATTCATGAATAATAATGCTTTGCAAGAAGTTTGTTTGTTTCACATAAAGAAAACATAGCATACTAGTATTCAGGTTGTCCCTCATAGAGTAGCAAATATAAATGCAAAGGACACCTTCAAAGTTCATAAGAGTGACTAGATACAATAGTTTAAAACAAGCAATATCAAGGTATGCATCAATCAACTAGTCTTGGGACAATGCACATAGAACTAAGAATGGCCACTATGCTCTCAAGTAAGTGCATAAAGGTAGAAGGTGGAGACTCAATATAATGGTGGAAGAAAGGCCTTTATAAAAGGAAGTAGGGATTCAAGTCTCATAAAGAGCTTCCAAAAATTATGGTACTTATAGCTTTCAGCTCTCATTGCCCCTATCATAAGCATCTTGAAGTGATTAAGGTTAAAGTGAACAAACTATGAAGTATATGCTTAACGAAGTATAAGTTGGAAATCTCATGTCCCTTGAATACGAGGGTCGCTCCTCATGCTACTCAAGTTTAGTCACCGGTAAGTTCTTGTCATCGTAAGTACATGTGTATCATTGAGAACCGCCAACGGGGTACCCCTTGCCCGATGATACGGAAGAATCCCCATATCGAAATGACAAGGCAAGCAAACAACGAGCATCTCAGCAATCTTCTTATTTACCATCGGAATATGGTGCTTTTTTCTCTCTTTCCTCTTTTCATAATCTCTTTTTTTTCTTTTTCTCTTTTTTTTCTCAATATAGGACTCTTTTTTTATAAGAAGAATGCTTCATAGACAGCTCATTATGGTTACGCTGCAGGTTTCCACCATGTCAGCATGGATTAGACCAGCGGCCTAGGCGTTTCTCTAACACATATACATAACTCCATGGACTTACAAGCTCCCCTTTCATTTCACACCGACGACATCCATATACAAAAGAGCATGATATCAACTAGGTACAAGTACCAAATGAAATGTTGAAAGCGTTCCCCATGACATCATGGTTCTGCTAATTCCCAACAAATAAGTGCAAGCATATACAACATAGACGACACAATGGTTCAAGTTTATTAAGGGCAAGAAAAGTAAAGTGTGCCATCAAGTTCGTGAGAGCTTTAATCACTAGTTTTCTCATAACAAGTTTAATTTGGAAGGTAAACAAAAGCATTAATATACTTGGAATAGCATAAGCTAGTAGGTAGGTATGGTGGACTCTTTGTAATAACTTGGTTTAGGGAGTTGGATGCATGAGTGGAACTCATACTTTGTTGTGGAGGCTAGCAAAATACTGGGAGCGACAAACTAAGAGAGCAATAATGGCCATAATCATGCAAAGCGACAAAACATCATTGATCAAAGCATAAAGTGATACTACAAGTTGAAAACTAAAAGAGCATAAAGGCTATGGTGACTTGAGATAGTCATAACATGGTGCGAGCAGGCGCCAAGTCAACCCAAATAAAGCATCAAAGGAGAATACCACTATACTATGCTTTAATATGCTAAAACAACGCATGATTCATCCAAGGCACATTAAGTAATCTCAATTGTTTATAACAAGTCATGCTACAGCAAAGAATACTAAGCATAAATCCAAAACAATATCAAGCATGGCATGACAAAGCATAGGCGACAGTCAAAAACGAGCTCTTTTTACCACAAAAGTATGAACTTTCCTACTCCTATCCAAACCAAACCAAACTATTTGCAAACAATTGTATGAAAGAGGGGGTCCAACCAATTTATTCAGAAAACTAAGAAAACCAAGAAAACTTAAAACCAAAACAAAAACGAAAAAGAAGACGCTCCAAGAAAAACGCAACTGTGCATGAAACAATAAAAATGAAGCGTTTGGAAGAAACCTGGGATTTTTATTGATGAAGAAGGGGATGCCTTGGGCATCTCCAAGCTTTGACGCTTGTACTTCTTGGATATTTCTTGGGGTGACACGCATGGCATCCCCAATCTTGAGCTTTAGTCCATCCTTCATCTCATTACTCATTCCTTCCATACACTTGAAATTTTTCTTTCATACAAAACTTCACATAATCTTTATTAGCAACATTAGTGCACTCAAGATAAATAAGTCTTAAGGTTCAGTTCTAACACCAAATAAACTTCCATTAGAACACTAGATACTATAGCACTTCCCTCAAAAATCTCAATTCCCCAAAAGAACTCAAGAAGGAACCAACAAGAAGCAAATGCAGAAAATCTGTCAAAACAAATGAGTAGGTAAAGACGAATTTTTTCGAAGACCTTCTATTGCTCAAATCAAAAAATGTTGAACTAACGAGAGTTAGATAACAACCTGGGTCAGAAGCACAAAAATTCACTCCTCAAAAAGACGTTTAGAGATTTTACACGAATTTTTACGGTGAACCACAGAAATCTGTTTTGCGACAGCAACTTTCCCAATCATTACTTCTCTCTCATTAAAGGTTAATCTTGGCACAAAAAGCAAATAAAAAGGATAAGGAGCGGTTATTACAGAGGTAATAACTTCCAAGACAAATCTAAAACTTTTGGGTTATCTCCCAATACGTACTTTTCTTTAACTCCTTTAAGTTAGGCATGATAGTTTGAGAAGATGCTCACATAAGAAATATGAATTGAAGTAAAAGAGAGCATCAAGAAGCAAATTCAAAACACATTTAAGTCTAACCCACTTCCTATGCATAGGAATCGTGTAAATAAACAAGTCATGAAAGCACAAAGCAATAAGCATAGAAAAGCAAAACAAGTGCAACTTCAAGACTTTCAACATAAAGAGGGGAAACTTAATATTATTGAGATGCATAAAAACATGTTCCCCTCTCTCATAATAACTTTCAGTAGCATCATGAGTAAAATTAACAATATAACTAGCATATAAAACATTCTTATCATGAGCCACATTCATAAAATAATTAATACTCTCCACATAAATATAGTCATTCTTATTAA
>OU342743.1:502380663-502401526 GCA_910589775.1 Avena eriantha
CATTGCATGTGTGTTATTCTCATGAACCATAGCTAGAGTCATTGCATGTATGTTCTTCTCACAAACCACATAAGGATCCAGCAGTGTCATTGGATGTGTGTTCTTTTCATGAACCACACCTAGTGTCATTGGATGTGTGTTCCTTGGACAGACCAAACATGGATCCACCAGTGTCATTGCATGTGTGTTCTTCTCATGAACCATTACTAGAGTCATTGCATGTGTGTTCTTTTCCTGAACCACACCTAGTGTCATTGCGTGTGTGTTCTTCTCATGAACCACACATAAGGATCCACCAGTGCCATTGGATGTGTGTTCTTTTCATGAAGCACACCCAGTGTCATTGCATGTCTGTTCCTCTCATAGACCACACATGGATCCACCAATGTCATTGCATGTCTGCTCTTCTCATGAACCACAGCTAGAGTCGTTGCATGTGTGTTCTTTTCACAAACCACATATCACCCGTGTCATTGCATGTGTGTTCTTCTCCTTAGCCACAGCTAGATAGACCCAGTGTGATTGCATGTGTGTTCCTCTCACAAACTTCACATGGATCCACCAGTGTCATTGGACGTGTGTTCCTCTCATGAACCACATCTAGAGTCATTGGATGTGTGTTCTTCCCACAGACCACACAGAGATCCACCAGTGTCATTGCATGTGTGTTCTTCTCACAAACCACATAAGGATCCACCAGTGTCATTGGCTGTGTGTTCTTTTCATGAACCACAACCGGTGTCATTGCATGTGTGTTCCTCTCACAGACTACACATGGATCCACCAGTGTCATTGCATGTGCGCTCTTCTCATGAACCTCAGCTAGAGTCATTGGATGTGTGTTCTTTCCATGAACCACATCTAGAGTCATTGCATTTCTATTCTTCTCACAAACCACATAAGGATCCACCATTGTCATTGGATGTGTGTTCTTTTCATTAACCACACCCAGTGTCATTGGATTTGTGATCCTCTCACAGACCACACATGGATCCACTAGTGTCATTGCATGTGTGTTCTTTTCATGAAACACACATGGATCCAACAAGTGTGATTGCATGTCTGTTCTTGTCACAAACCACACATGGATCCACTAGTGTCATTGCATGTCTGTTCTTTTCATGAACCACACCCAGTGTCATTGCATGTCTGTTCCTCTCATAAACCACACATGGATCCACCAGTGTCATTGCATGTGTGTTCTGTTGGAGATATGCCCAAGAGACAATAATAAAGTGGTTATTATTATATCTTTATGTTTATGATAAATGTTTACATCCCATGCTATAATTGTATTAACCGGAAACATTAATACTTGTGTGTTTTGTAAACATAAAAGAGTCCCTAGTAAGCCTCTTGTTAAACTAGCTTGTTGATTAATGGATGATCATGGTTTCCTGATCATGGACATTGGATGTCGTTAATAACAAGATCATATCATTAGGAGAATGATGTGATGGACACACACCCGTAGTAAGCATAGCATAAGATCAAGTCATTAAGTTCGTTTGCTATAAGCATTAAAATACATAGTAACCTAATCCTTCAACAATGAGGTTATCTTAATCACCATCACCGGATGGGTACTTTGATGACATCAAACACCGCTTCGTAACTAGGTGGTCATAAAGGTGTCATTGGGTATTCTGAAAGTATGTGTTGAAGCGCATGGACCAAGATTGGGATTTGTCCATCCATATGACGGATAGATATGCTCTGGGCCCTCTTGGTGGAATGTCATCTAATTAGCTTGCGAGCATGTGACTGGGTCACAAGGGATGACATAACATGGAACGAGTAAAGAGTACTTATCAGTAACGAGGTAGAACTAGGTATGGAGATACCGACGATCAAACCTCGGATAAGTAGAGTATCGCATGACAAAGGGAATTGGTTTCGTATGTTAATGGTTCTATCGATCACAAAGTCATCGTTGAGTATGTGGGAGCCGTTATGGATCTCCAGATCCCGCTGATGGTTATTGATCGGAGAGGTGTCTGCATCATGTCTGCATATTCACGAACCGTAGGGTGACACACTTAAGGTTCGAAGTTGTTTTAAGTAGATATGGAATGTGTGTTGGAGACCGAATGTTGTTCGGAGTCTCGGATTGGATCCAGGACATCACGAGGAGCTCCGGAATTGTCCGGAGAATAAGATTCATATATTGGGGATCATTTTCTAAGTTAGGAAATGTTCCGGAGTATTTGTATGGGGATTCTAGAAGGTTTCGAAATGTTCCGGGAAGGTTCTGGAAGATTTCTTGGAGTCTACTTGAAAACCAAGAAAGGATCAAGGAATCCTTGTGGGGTAAGACAAGGATTCGTGGGTGAGAAGGACTCTCCCCCCACCTCCTTGATCCGCCGGCCAAGGGAGAGGGGAGTCCTACAAGGACTCCACCTCCCCATGGCGCCTCCCTCCTTTAAATAGAGGGGTGGAGCCGCCACCCCCTGGCCCCCTCCACTCTTGCCCTAGCCGCCTCTCTCCTCCTCCTTTCTTCTGCTCAGGCTTAGGCGAAGCCCTGCAGAATTATCTACTCCACCACCACCACCACGCCGTCGTGCGGCTGGGATTCCGTGGAAAGATCTACTACCTCCGCTGCTCGCTGGAACGAGGAGAGGAAGGTCTACTTCGACTCCGCACATGTGACCAACTGCGGAAGCGCTGCCGGAACGCGGCACCGGAAGGATCGTCTACTCGATCTTGAGATCGGCAAGTGATCGACTACATCAACCACGAGTTCCGATCTCGTAACGCTTTCGGGTCTACAAGGGTTAGTACAGATCTATCTCGTTGCACATGTCTAATAGATTAGATCTTGGCTTTTATCTAGATTAGATCTGGGTTTTGTTCGTTCTTGCGGTAGAATTTTTCTGTTTTCCATGCTACGAACCCATCAGTGGTATCGGAGCCGTGTCTATGCGTAGATCTGTTGCACGAGTAGAACACAATGGTTTTGTGGGCGTTGGTGCTCGTGCCGTCTTTTGCTTTGTGTACTTTGCATCTTGCGGTATGGTGGGATGAAGCGGCTCGGGCTAACCTTACATGTCATCGCACATGAGACTTGCTCCACGCTTGACGTGTAACTTGCTTTGCACAAGTGGCTTTGCGGGTGTTTGTCTCTCCCACCATAGTATAGATCCAGTCTCCACTTCGCACTTGATATCACTTGTATCAACGTTGTGGTTCATATTCGTAGGTAAGATCCGTTCTTATTCGAAAGCCCCAAGCCACGTAAAACATGCAAAGAAGATTAGAGGCGTCTAACTTGTTTTTGCAGGGGTTTTGTGATGTGATATGGCCATTATGTGATTGTGATTATATTTGATGTATGCAACGATCGTTATTGTAATATGGCAACCGGCAGGAGCCTAATGGTTGTCTTTAAATTTTGTTTAAGACCTGCGTGTCTATTCATCATGTAATAGCTTTATTCCAAGTAGTTGTAATAGTTGTTGTTGGTGATGGACAACCATGAAGCGGCGGCACGGACCTTGACGCCACACTGGTGATGATGGAGATCATGTCCATGCTTTGGAGATGGAGATCAAAGGCACAAGAAGAAAGGCCATATCATATCACATATTATGAATTGCCTGTGATGTTAATCCTTTATGAATCTTGTATTGCTTAGATCGCAACAGTAGCATTATAAGATGATCCCTCTCACTAAATATCAAGTAATAAAGTGTTCGTCCTCATTTGGCACTGTTGCTAAGACTCGTCGTTTCGAAGCATCTCGTGATGATCGGGTGTGATAGACTCTACGTGTGCATACAACGGGTGCAAGCCAGATTTGCACATGCGGAAACTAAGGTTAACCTTGACGAGCCTAGCATGTACAGACATGGTCTCGAAACACGGAATACCGAAAGGTAAAGCATGAGTCATATGGATGATATGATGAACATGTTGATTGTTCGCCTTTAAAGCTACATCATCTCACGTGATGATCGGACTTGGTGTAGTGGATTTGGTTCGTGTAATCACTAAAACAACTCGAGGGATGTTGTTTTGAGTGGGAGTTCATTTGTAATTTGGATTAGTCGAACTCAATTTATCATAAACACAATCAAAGTGAATTTGCGTAGTTTGTTGTAGTCATTGGCATCCGTTCACCACCTTACGCTTAGTTATAGTTGAGATAGTGGAACTATAGAAATTCTGGATATTTACTTTACGAACTGGTATCGTATTGTTTTAAATGTCAATTTAAAGTTTATAAGTCCTATTGCAAACTTTCAGCAAACTCTATTTGCTCCATGAAGTTTAATAAGTAGTATTAAATCAAGAGTAACAATTCCAGTGTTAGTATCTAATGTATCATGTTTGCCTCCATGATTCTTGATACTCAAAAGATTGTTTTTAATATCAAGTTTATCTCAGAGCTGAAAGCAATGTTTCAGAAACCATCATATGTGAAAGGTATTGCGATATCTAAAACAATGTGTTAGTTACAACATGATAGAGTATACGTCCTCATATTTGATGAGAATTTGTGAAGGTTGGAGACGCTAGTCGTCCTAATCCTCCAAAGGTTTTGAAAAAGAAACATTATACTCGCAATTCACCTTTATAAGCTATAGCAGCTTGATCATGAAAGTTGTCATGATAAGGATGAATAGAAGATGTAAGTAAAATGTTTACTACACTAAAAGATTACTAAAGAATGGATTTTTGAAAGAACACCAAACATTTGATGATGGTGATCCACCTCAAAGTGCAAGTCCAAAGGTATTAGTGGTTGACTATATAAGCTTTGTACCATGTGTCATGCTGATGACACCACTATTGATGTTGATAGATTCTTTTAAAAGAAAAGGAATTGATGAAAGAGAATCTATAAAATATTTGGCAGAAAATAAAAGGTTGGAGATGTCCAACTTAGGCATATAGAAGATATACATGTTATGGTTGTATTCCTTGCTTGTTAAACAATGTGGTTCTCCGGTATTGAATACCGAATTGGTTGGTATGAAGTGTCATATAGGACAACACAATTCATGAACTGCAATGGCCTAAGTAACTAGCAAGAGAAAATGTGATGATGTTCATCGAAAACAAACAAAGGGTTGTTGTGTTGCTCGTTAACATCAAAGCTTGCCTTCAAGATTTGTTTTAATAATTGTTATTTTGATCAGGTATTATGACGACAAAAGGTTGTTCAAATAATTACCGTATTCCATAATAGATGGATAATATACAAGTCTGGTAGGAGAAATAACGACCATAAAACTAATGCTAAAATGTCGCAAGACAAATGATTGAAAAATCACTTGTGAAGTCACATCGTCGTTTAAATTATATTGAAAGGGATACATGAAGAAACTCCATGTTGATGGATTTTTGGAGTCTTTGATTTGGATCAAATGACGCTTGTGATACTTTCCTGGAGATAATTAAAACTCCGTTCGTAGGCCAAAAGAGGAACGGACGACTAACTGATTGGAATTTGTACATATTGATGTATATAGTCCATTATGTGTAGTCGTGGGCGATGGATTTCAACTTCATATGCTTTCTCCAAAGATTTGAGTGAGTATATGTATATACTTACTCAATAAGGAAGAAGTATGAAACATTTGAAATCTGTTCAAAGACTTTCAAGATGAAGTGGAAAATCATTGTAACAAGAAAATAAAAGAGTTTATGATTGGATCATAAAGAAATATGTTTAAGTTACAAGTTTAGCAAAACACCTAAGATTTGAGGAATCGTTCCATGGATTTGCATTTCCCAAAACTCCATAGGAGTATGGAGTGTTCGAGATATGTAATGAAACCTTATTTTACATGGTAAGATCAAAGGTGTCATTTATAAAACTGCCATTATATTTTAATGATTAAAGCTTTAGTGACTACCGCTTTTACACTGAAAAGATCTCCATCGTGATCCGTTGAAATGACACCATATGAGCTATGGTTTGGGATAAAACCCGAATTGTCTTTTCTTAAATTTTGGTATGCAATGCATGAGTAAATGTTTACAACCAAAGTCGGATAAGCACGTCTTTTTAGGTTATTCCAAAGAATTTGTTGGGAATTTCTCCGTAACGCCAAGGACAAAAGAGTTTGTCGCTTGGAACGTCAAGTTTCTTGAGAAGGAATTTTCCGTGAAAAGTTAAGTGGGAGGACAATAGAACTTTGATAAGGTTGTTGAACCTTAGCTATATGTGCTAAGTAGCGCAGCGCCGGAAAGTGTCCCGGTGGCGGCCACAATGCTCATGGCTCTCGTGATTACAAAAGGTGTGATCTCGGAGATTAGAGTTCCTATAGAATCGTGTGGGTCGGTAAGAATCAAATAGTAAGATTTGATAAGCAAGTCGTTATTGTTTTGACAATGATGAACCGACTACATGTAAAGAAGCGATGATGGGCCCTGACTCCATAAAATGACTAGAAGTCATGGAATCTGTGATAGTATCCATAGACGAGAAATCAAGTTTCTGAACTTAGAAGACCCTCCAGAAAGGCGTGAAGCCTATCGGTCGTGTTTGGATCTATAAAGAAATAGACATGGATGTTTCAAATCTATGAAATAGTCAACATGTCGGAAAGAGTTTACGAAAATGTTCAAGGAATTGACTATGATAATGTTTGATCTTTCATAGCGATATTTAGTCTGGACGGATTAATGTAGCAACCACTACATATATTTTGGTATATGGTAGTTGAACAAACAAAACAAGTTCTTCTAAAAGAATGGTTACCTAGGACGTGTACATGACACGATCCAAAGGGTTTTCTTAATTCAAAGGATGCTAAAAGAGTATGCAAAACTTCAATGGTTGAAGTGAGCATCGTGGAGTTGGAATCTTCACCGTGATGAAACCATTAAAAGGTTTAATTTCATCAGAGACGATGAAGATGTTTGCATTTTGCAAGAAATTAAGTGGGAGCGCTAAGACATATTTCTAATACATTATGTGAAAGACATATTGTTGATTAGAAATGATGTATCTTTTATTGACACAGGTTAAGAATTTCATTTCGATGAAAGACTTAGGCATAACTCGAGAATTAGGCATCAATGTCTATATGAATAGATTGAGGCGCTAATATGGTTTTGCCAAATGTACATAGATAAGATGTTGAATGAGTTCAATATGGAAACAACAAGAAAGGTTCTTGACGCACGGAAAGGACTAAATCAAGATTCAAGTGTGTTGACACGAGATTCAAGTATTTTGACACTTGGTGAAATCACAAGAATATTTTGATCAATCATTCTTTGAGATGTACACATCCAGATATGTCCTATGCTCTAAATGTTATGAGCATATACCATAATGATTCATAAGATGATCATTGGACAATAGTAAAGATATTCTTATGAGCTTTGGAAGAACTAAGAATATATCATGTATAAGTGACAAATAGTTAAAGGTAGTTCAATGTAAAGTGTTACATTGATACTAGTTTTGTCACAAGATACAAATTAAATTTATCTCAATTTAGACTATGGGTGTCACAATATAATGGAAAGAATGTTCCATGATGGATTTGGATGAGTTCCAAAGTTGAGATATTGTGACGGATACTACAACAAAAGGCTAAGTATATAACTGCTATAGTAGCAGCAAAGGAGGGCATTTGTGTTAAGTAGTTTGTTATCAAACTAGGTGTGGTTCATAGCGGGATAATACTATGAAGATACATTGTATTACAATTGTATCAACATAATTTAATCCCAAGGAAGTAAAGGTCTGACCAAAGGACCAAATTTATACAATGCCATCTCATTGGAAAATGAGTAATGCGTAGAGACGCAAGGACATGCAAATACACACGGACCTGGAAGTGTCAGATCCAAAGATTATGTTTACCACTAGCAATAGTGTCTATACAACACCAGAAAGCCATAGGTGTTGAATGCACAAGTTTTTCACTAGATTATTGAATCTAGTGCAAGTGGGAGACTGTTGGAGATATGCCCAAGAGACAATAATAAAGTGGTTATTATTATATCTTTATGTTTATGATAAATGTTTACATCCCATGCTATAATTGTATTAACCGGAAACATTAATACTTGTGTGTTTTGTAAACATAAAAGAGTCCCTAGTAAGCCTCTTGTTAAACTAGCTTGTTGATTAATGGATGATCTTGGTTTCCTGATCATGGGCATTGGATGTCGTTAATAACAAGATCATATCATTAGGAGAATGATGTGGTGGACACACACCCGTAGTAAGCATAGCATAAGATCAAGTCATTAAGTTCGTTTGCTATAAGCTTTAAAATACATAGTAACCTAATCCTTCGACCATGAGGTTATGATAATCACCATCACCTGATGGGTACTTTGATGACATCAAACACCGCCTCGTAACTGGGTGGTCATAAAGGTGTCATTGGGTATTCTGAAAGTATGTGGTGAAGCGCATGGACCAAGATTGGGATTTGTCCATCCATATGACGGATAGATATGCTTTGGGCCCTCTCGGTGGAATGTCATCTAATTAGCTTGCAAGCATGTGACTGGGTCACAAGGGATGACATAACATGGAACGAGTAAAGAGTACTTATCAGTAACGAGGTAGAACTAGGTATGGAGATATCGACAATCAAACCTCGGATAAGTATAGTATCGCGTGACAAAGGGAATTGGTTTCGTATGTTAATGGTTCTATCGATCACGAAGTCATCGTTGAGTATGTGGGAGCCGTTATGGATCTCCAGATCCCGCTGATGGTTATTGATCGGAGAGGTATCTCCATCATGTCTACATATTCACGAACCGTAGGGTGACACACTTAAGGTTCGAAGTTGTTTTAAGTAGATATGGAATGTGCGTTGGAGACCGAATGTTGTTCGGAGCCTCGGATTGGATCTGGGACATCACGAGGAGCTCCGGAATTGTTCGGAGAATAAGATTCATATATTGGGGATCATTTTCTAAGTTAGGAAATGTTCCGGAGTATTTGTATGGGGATTCTAGAAGGTTTCGGAATGTTCCGGAAGGTTCTGGAAGATTTCTTGGAGTTTACTTGAAAACCAAGAAAGGATCAAGGAATCCTTGTGGGGTAAGACAAGGATTCGTGGGGGAGAAGGACTCTCCCCCCACCTCCTTGATCCGCCGGCCAAGGGAGAGGGGAGTCCTACAAGGACTCCACCTCCCCATGGCGCCTCCCTCCTTTAAATAGAGGGGTGGAGGCGCCACCCCTGGCCCCCTCCACACTTGCCCTAGCCGCCTCTCTCCTCCTCCTTTCTTCTGCTCAGGCTTAGGCGAAGCCCTGCAGAATTCTCTACTCCACCACCACCACCACGCCGTCGTGCTGCTGGGATTCCGTGGAAAGATCTACTACCTCCGCTGCTCGCTGGAACGAGGAGAGGAAGGTCTACTTCGACTCCGCACGTGTGACCAACTGCGGAAGCGCTGCCAGAACGCTGCGCCGTAAGGATCGTCTACTCGATCTTGAGATCGGCAAGTGATCGACTACATCAACCACGAGATCCGATCTCATAACGCTTTCGGGTCTACAAGGGTTAGTACAGATCTATCTCGTTGCACATGTCTAATAGATTAGATCTTGGCATTTATCTAGATTAGATATGGGTTTTGTTCGTTCTTGCGGTAGAAATTTTTTGTTTTCCATGCTACGAACCCATCATGTTCTTCTCATGAACCACAGCTAGACTCATTGCATGTATATTATTCTCACAAACCACATAAGGATACACCAGTGTCATTGCATATGTGTTCCTCTCATGAACCACACCCAGTGTCATTGCATGTGTGTTCTTTTCACAAACCACATATCACCAGTGTCATTGCATGTGTGTTCCTCTCATAAACCACATATGGATCCACCCAGTGTGATTGCATGCGTGTTCTTCTCACAAGCCACATAAAGATCCACCAGTGTCATTGGATGTGTGTTCTTTTCATAAACCACATATGGATCCTAATTAACCTTAGGAGATCCCTAACCTTAGCGTTAGACCGAGTCTTCTAGAAGGCACGCCCTAACAGAGTTGTTCTGCTTGACGATTGTTACATACCGTTCGATCGTGGCGCTTGGACGATTGGGATGGTCTTCGTGAGATCGATCCGTGAGTAGTTTGTTCTGTGGCATTATTGGCCACGCTTGCTCCGGACAAACTAGCAACACCGTGGGCTCCCCTGTTGCGAGTGTCATGACTCATGAGTTCAGTTGGCCATATCCCAGTGTCACGTCCCCATTACTTCTCTTCCTCCCCATACTTCTCTTCCTTCCCCTCGAAGCCACTTTCTCCACTTCACTCCCATCATGCCATAGCCGCAAGCTGACAGCACCTCCTTCCAATCCCCTCTCCAGCAGCCACCCCCCTCCCCTCTGGCCATGGGTTCAAGGGGAGACAGTGAGGAAACGCGTCGTGACGACAGAGATGGTGATTTCGATGTGAGTCGTATCATCTCTATGTCTATCATCTGTAGCTAGTTATCTATTTTTTGAGCTAGATCTACTCTGTTTACTCATGCGCGTATGATGTGTTAGGCCAACCAGACGATGTATGACTCCGACTATCACGGTTTAGCGGATGAAGACAGTCCTCTACTATGTAAACATGGATATGTGCCCGCTAAATTTGTAGCGTTCGAAGGACAAAACGCAGGCAGGAGGTTTCTACGGTGAAGACAGTCCTCTACTATGTAAACATGGATATGTGCCCGCTAAATTTGTAGCGTTAGAAGGACAAAACGCAGGCAGGAGGTTTCTACGGTGTCAAGGACATCATGTAATGATGCGAGGCGGAAGTTGCGGTGTTGTCAAATGGGTAGATCCAGAGTGACCCAAATCGATGCAGAAAACGTAGACAAACTAAGGGAAATGACTGTTGAGTTGAAAGAATCTGTATTCAGCTCACTTCTTGACAGTGTGGACATGAAGCTATGGGAATCAGTTGACACAAACCAAGCATAAGAGAGATCTCAGGTGGGTGGAAGAGAAGGTTAGCAAAGTTGAGAAGGAGAGGGATGCAGCGTTGGCCCTGAAGGCTAAAGCAGAGCAACATCTGACTCAATCAAGGAAGGATATTCACCAGGCCAAACTCTTGTAGTTCACAACTACGAGTATTGACAAGTGCATGAGGAAAAATGCAGAGAAACAATTGAAGCTGTGCAAGGAAGATGCTAAAAGGAAGGAGCAGACGATTCGATCCTTGCTCTCATAGGAAGATGCGCATCTGGCTAAGATTAGGAAGATCAAGGAGATGTGTGATAACTAGTTCTATTTAGCTTGAGCTCCATGTCTTTTTGAAGTTGTAATAGTTGTACTTGTTGACCTAGTGGTCCGAACTATTGGCCCCGGAGTCCTGGGAGGAAAAAAATTAGTCGCCCGTTAATCTGTCTTAACCCTGCATTACTTCCTTTTTCTAACCAATGCCCTTGGATATTCCGCCAGTTGCTTCGTCTTCCTCGTGTACAAATAGGAGCCGCCACAATGCGTCGCTTTGTCGTCCATCCCCTCGCCCGTTCCAATCTCCACCGCGCTGCCATGGATATGCCATCGCTGAACTTCTACGAGGTGGTGATTTTCGCGCACTTCGACATCCTCGCGCCGCCGGCCGCGACGGTGCCCCATGGATGGCGCATCAGCTATGTGGTGGGTGCTGGTGGCTCCGCTCCTCGTCCCCGGAGGAGCCGTGATGGAGAGCGAAATCGTGGCGCGCCACCTCCAGATGCCTGCGTGGAAGAGGGCGTTGCCCCGGTACGCGGCGGCCAGCCCATACTGGCCGACGCTATTCAAGAAGGAGCGAAGGCCAAGATTGGCAACCACATCGTTTACGGGCGCGTGGTGCACCGAGATCTCCGCAACCGAGAAGGGCGGGAGAGGTTCTGGTCCGTTCCTGGACAGACCAGTACAGCCGTCATCGCCGCGCCGCTCGCTGCGAAGAGGTTCTCCGTCTCGCGAACAATGCGGAAATCGTGGAGGTTCCGTCCGACGAAAACGAGGAAGCCAGCGGCTTGGAGGACAGCGGCAGCAGAAGTGAAATTGTTGACTAGTGGTTGAATTAATGTAGGATGTCAAGTCACACCTTTTTTTAGAAGAATTTGTGGTTGAATTAATGAAATGCCTCGATTTAAATCTCTGTCTCCATTAATTTCTAGAAGAATTTGTGATTTAGATCAATTTCTGCCTCGATTTCGATCTCTGTCCCGGATTGGGAACGTGACCGTGGACCAAAGACCCCCTTTTCTACTAGTGTATTCTGACATTGGTGGTTTTTTTTAAATGTAATCTACGTGGATTTGGCCGCATGCAAATGGCACAACCACAATTTATAAGTGGAAGCACGTACACCCGGTTACTGGAGATCCGGGAGATTCGCCAGATGCAGGGGATGCAGGAGCAGAGAGGCGGTGAGATAGACGGGCTCAAGATTAGGCCAGAAAGTGGTATCGATTTCCTCCTCATCTGGGCATTCTCGGTTGCCATTGATGTTTATGTTGCCATGTAATTGTGTGCAGCAGCTGAAATAAGTTGCTGCTTCGTGGAGTGAAGCAGCTTAAATAATTTATTTATGTGCCACTTACAATCCGTCGTATTTGGAGACCTCCTACCCCTCAGCAATCGTGGAACTGGTGCTGCGTGTTTCAGATAGCAGTGCTACAATCACAATTTCGGATTCAACTACTAACTCGGGCGTTTCCAAACCCTAAGTTGTGGTACATTTTACTTAGAGAACATGGGTAGATTGTTTCTCCCAGCAAATACCACACACAGAGCTCTAGAATTTAACCGAATTACATATATAGGTTCAAGTTCAACACATTACTATGCATCTTCATTGCCAGCAGCCTTCTTCCGCAGCCTGGGTGCCAAGCCTTCACGTCCATTGGCTTCTTCATTTCCTGCCTTCTTCCTCTTCCTCGGTGCCAATTTTCTTAGCTTCACATACTCTGCATCATCGGGATAATGGGCACCAGAATCGTGTCCAACATCATCTTTCCACTCATTTTTAATTTGTTCGGACAACAAAATGACTGACCCGGTAGTCATGTTTCTAACCTTGTGGCGCTTCCTGTCAAAGAAAGAAGACTGTTGCATAACTGCCCAATATCTACAGAGTAAATAAAACAAAAATTACAATTCAGAACAAACATGCGAACCCCAAGAGACCTTTGCTTACCAGGAGCTAATTGGGTTCGAGCAACCACCCTGTCCAAGAATAGAAGGGCGACTCCCAGTTGCAGCAGCTTCCACATCCAGTACATCACAATTCAGCTCAAACATGCAAGCTGAAGCATACCTTTCATCAACCCAATTAGCTGACTGTCACACGTTAGAGGAACCATGATGCCACGTTCATCCATGAAGCTGAACTTTGCAGTCTGCTTCGGCCATAATTCATCATGAATACGCAAAGCAGCAACCATACCAGATATAGTGCAGATCTGTGCAGGCGCTTCTTCCATCGTGATACAATGATGTCCATACCACTTTCCCTTAGAGTCTTACCTGAAGAGGACTACCGTAACCAAGTAAGGGGGGTCCGCGGAGATCCCAGTTGACAGAAAACTGTGGACAAAATATGTTTGTCAGCGTTGGGCTAACAAATAATTTGAGGTTCAGTAGCCAGCTAGCAGTTATAATTAGTGCGAATAGCAAAGAGAAGGTTAGCTCACCCGCTTGTAGCCAGAACTTCTTCTTCCTTGGTAGTAGGATCTGCCATCCTCCGAGTTAGAGCCTCACAACAGCGGCTACGGCGTGCGCCATTAGAGCTCGGGATCATCGGCTCAGATCATCGGTGGCGGAGCAGGGCTAGAACCTCACAACAGCGGCTATGGCGTGCGCCATTAGAGCTCGGGATCAGCGACTGGGCACAGAAACTGGGCGCAACAACTTGGCGCCGGAAGTCAAATGCCCAAAGAGATCGTCTCCCCGTCCTGCTTGGAGGGTGGATTCCGACGCTGCTGGTGCTAGGGGAAAGGTGGGAATGGATTTGTGAAATTGGTCAACGCATCCAATCCACTTCGCTACTTCAATTTTCCTAAGAGGTTGCCATGTTGGCGCTCGCGTCACGGACAGATGACCGACATGAGGGTCCCGACCGTCTACTTCACGGGGCAGTTTAACGGAATGTTAGAATTTGGTAGGGGGTGAGATGATTTTGCCTCGAAATGGCCCCTCTCAGTAGTTGGCGGCCCAACTTTTCGAAACGCGGCAATTTCAGGCAACTTAGGTACCGGCATGCACTGGCCTGCCAACTTTGGTACCGCAGACGAACAAGCCCGGATGGTGTGGTGTCTCTTGGCGGTCGTTGCTGGCTTAAAGGCTAGGCGTGGGGCGGCTGGGTTTGATTGGGCGGGTACGGCACTCTGAGCGGAGGCAGAGGTGCTTGCGGCGGCGTGCGGCTGCTACGGGTCGCGCGGCGGAACGGGGGTGTCTGCCGGGGTGCTGCGATCATGGCGGGTATGTGCACACGAGGGGAGGTCAAGGAGCGGCGTGTGGAGCTGGTCAGGTGTGGCGCACTGGCGCGCTCTAGACACGCCACAGAGAGGCAGTGCTCGGCGGTGCTAGTGTGGTCCATGGCTTGGCTGGGGCTAGGGCCTGGACATGGGGTGGCGGTAGGCTACGGCGATGCTAGTGGACATGCTGGTTGGGTGCAGGGTGGTCTGGAGCGAGCTGGCTGTGGTCAGCCGGTGATGACCACTTTCGGGCGGTGCTCCACTATGCCAGTGACGAAGGGGGGAGCTGGTCTAGGGTTGGGTTAGGCTTAGAGTGAACATGCGAGTAACTAGGGGAAAATTTGGTCGATGATCACTATATCAAATAGTGAAGTTAGGCTAGAGCTTTTTCTGTGCATGCCAAGTGTTTGATGAAATAGCTGCTTGAAAATTAACTTTGAAATTTTGATTCAAATTTTTGAGTGATCTTATATTAAGCTTGAGAGACTAGGTTTGCTTGGATAAGTCAAGTTTAATTCATTTGATGGGTTTTTGAAAAAGTGTGATCTTCCCATATGAATTGGATTCAATTTTCAAATGTCCTTTAAATAGATTTGCTAGATGTTTTTGTAAGTTTGTAAAGTGGGCCTTCATACATCTTTACTTGGTCTAGCAAGGGGAGCAAAGAAATAGAATTGCTTCTGTTACAAAATTATCCTCTAGGAACACCTAAAGTGGCTTAGTGGTTTAAAATGGTCAAAATAACCATTTGCATTATTTATTCTTATTTGATTTCTTTCTATTTTGATTTTGCTTGTAAATGGTCTAGATGATGTGTCATTCACCTTTAAACCATTCCACAACATTTAGAACAATCAAGCATGGCATTTTCAATCAATTCTATACTAATGGAACACACACATGCATTCATGTTCATTTTCTTAATAACAATTTCTTAAAAACTAGGAACTAAAGAGATATGGAAACTCAGTCCTAATCTAATCTTCTCGCTCCCCAGGTAGCTTCTTCTTCGGTATGGTTGCTCCATTGGATCTTGAGAAATTTGATACTCCGGGTTCTGGTGATTCTGAAAGCTTCTTCCAAGATACGAATGGGCACTTCATGATAGGTCAGATCCTTGTTGATATCAATGGCTCGGTGATCGATGTTCTTGAACACTTCGGTCTTCTCCGGCACTTCTAGGCATTTGCGAAGTAATGAGATATGGAACACATTATGGGTGGCTAACTTCTCCTCTAGCAATTCCAGTTGATAAGATACTTCTCCTCGGTGATTCAGAATCTTGAAGGGTCCAATATATCTGGGGGCTAACTTTCCTTCAGCTGAAAACGGTGCATTCCCTTCAACGGCGAAACCTTGAGATACACAAAATCTCTGACATTGAAAGTCAGGTCTCTATATTTCTTGTCAGCATAACTCTTCTGTCTAGATTGGGCGGTCTTGAGGTGCTCACTGACTTTGGAAACCTTCTCTTTCGGCTTCTCGTAGGATGTTGGGTCCGAAAATCTGACTCTCTCCTACTTGCAACCAGTTCAAGGGGGTACATCACTTTCTTCCATACAGAATTCAAATGGGGCCATTTGCAAACTAGCTTGATAACTGTTGTTGTATGAGAATTCTGCGAAAGGCAGACAATCTTCCCATTTTGATCCATATTCTAGCACACAAGCTCTCAACATATCTTCTAAGATTTGGTTGACTCTTTCAGTTTGTCCATCGGTCTGCGGGTGATAAGCTGTGCTGAAATTCAGCTTGGTTCCTAATCCTTCTTGGACTTTCTGCCAAAATCTTGAGGTAAACTGGATTCCTCGATCCGACACTATGGTCTTAGGGGTTCCATGCAAACTGACGATTATAGCAATGTACAGCTCTGCTAGCTTCGAACTCTGGTAGGTAGTCTTGATAGGTATAAAATGGGCTACCTTAGATAGTCTATCAACTATGACCCAAATAGAGTCATTTCCCCTACTAGAAGTACGCAAATCGGTGATAAAATCCATTCCGACAGAATCCCAATTCCATTCTAGAATCTGCAATGGTTGCAAAAGTCCTGCGGGTCTGTGATGTTCCGGTTTGACTCGCTGACAGATATCACACCTGGCTATGTAGCTTCCGATTTCTCTCTTCATCCTGTGCCACCAAAATTGTTCCTTCAAATCCTGATACATCTTTGTTCCTCTGGGATGGATAGAATAAAGAGTATCATGATCTTCCTACATGATGACTTGTTTCAACTCCGAATCTGATGGTACATAGATATGTCCTTTGTACCACAAAACACCTTCTTCATTTTCAGTGAATCCGGGTACCTTCCCTGTACTAATATGACAATTGATTCCGTTGATACTTGCATTTCCTTTCTGCGCTTCCTTGATCTGACTGATCAAAGTGGGTTGAAGTTCAATGCTAGCTAAAAATCCTTTGCTAACTAGCTCCGTTCTAAACTGCTCCAACTCTTCATGCAAACTTGGATGGGCTTCTTTAATCATGGTGTTTAATCTACACGGCAATGTGCTAAGAACATTTTCTACCACATTGGCTTTGCCGGGGTGATAGTGAATGTCAAGGTCATAATCCTTGATTAACTCTATCCATCTCCTTTGCCTCATATTTAGCTCCTTTTGGGTGAAAATATACTTCAGACTCTTGTGATTTGAATAAATCTCACAGCGGTTTATCCATTAGGTAATGACGCCATGTCTTCAAGGCTAAAACTATAACTACTAGTTCAAGATCATGGGTAGGGTAGTTCTGCTCATGCTGCTTTAGTTGTCTAGATAGATATGCTATGACTTTTCCTTCTTGCATCAACACACATCCGAGACCAATCTTGGATGCATCACAATACACATCAAACGGCTTCTTGATATCTGGCATAATCAATATTGGGGCTGAAATCAATCTCTTCTTGAGTTCTTGGAAACTTGCTTCACATTTGTCGGTCCATTCAAACTTCTTGTCTTTCTTCAACAGTTGGGTCAAGGTCTGGCGATGCTAAAAAATCCCTCAACGAACTTGCGGTAATATCCCGCTAATCCGAGAAATGCACGGGACTTGGTTTGAGTGGTTGGGGATTCCCATTCTTCAACATCTTTGATCTTGGCAGGATCAACAACGACTCCTCCTGCCGACACATTATGTCCGAGGAATCCTACTTCCTTCAGACAAAACTCACATTTGCTGACTTGGCATATAACTGATGCTCTCTAAGGGTTTCAAGGATGGTTTCTCAGATGTTGCTCATGGTCTTCTTCTAACTTGGAATAGATAAGAATAATCGTCGATAAAAACAACGACAATCCTATCCAGAAAGTTCATAAAAAGCTTATTCATAAGATTCATGAATAAGCGGGGGCATTGGTTAATCCAAAAGACATGACCGTATACTCATACAATCCATATCTGGTGGTAAAGGCGGTCTTTGGAATATCCGTTCCACGAATCTTGAGTTGATGATAACCAGTTCTAAGATCAATCTTAGAAAACACTCTGGCACTAGTCAACTGATCAAACATATCCTCTATCTTGGCAGTGGGTACTTGTTCTTGATGGTGACATCATTCAGCTTCCGGTAATCCGTGCACAAACGGTTACCTCCATCTTTCTTGTCGACAAACAAACGGGCGATCTCCATGGCGATGCGCTTGGTTGAATCAGACCTTTCTCCAGCATAGCATCAAGTTGCTTCTTCAACTCCACTAATTCTGATGGGTTCATACTATAAGGTCTCTGAGCTATGGGTCCAGTTTCAGGACTTAGTTCAATAATGAACTCGATATCTCGATCTAGGGGCATACCAGGCAATTCATCTGGGAATATGTCGGGGTATTCATAGACTACTCTAACTTGGTCTATGGTTGGTAGGGATAGACTCTTGTTGCATTTGAATTGACACGACAAGGTTTCAGATACATGCTCTACTGATACTCCAGAGCTACTGGTCATGGTTATGGATTTCTTGGCACAGTCGATCAATCCTTATGTTTTGACATCCAATCCATTCCTAGTACTACTTGGAAACCTTTGGTTCCAAGTACTATTAGATTGGCGTAAAAATCTATCCCATGGATCCTGATAGGCACAGCCTTGCAAATTTTTCTAGCTTTGGTGGTTGAACCAAGAATTTGAACTATCATAACATGCTTCAATTTTGTTGGTTGAATCTTACTAGTGCATGCAAATTCTTCTCTAACAAACGAGTGTGATGCTCCAGAATCAAACAAAACTTCTTCAAGTACTGAGTTAACATAAAACATACCCAGCACGACATCTGGCGCTTCCTGGGCTTCTTCAGCATTCATGTGGAAAGACGGCCATTCTGGTTGAGGGAGTTCCCTAGGGAAAATCTTCTTCCAGGCTGAACATGGCGTTGCTGCTGAGCTGGGCATTCACATTGGTGGTGGCTGCAAGCTTCTTGGGACACTTGTTGGAGTAGTGACCCTTGACTC
Organism: Avena eriantha; assembly: GCA_910589775.1. Classification (NCBI taxonomy): domain Eukaryota; kingdom Viridiplantae; phylum Streptophyta; class Magnoliopsida; order Poales; family Poaceae; genus Avena; species Avena eriantha. The sequence goes on from OU342743.1 coordinate 502,399,506, forward strand.
CACATTCAAAGCAAGTAATCTCAGACTTGTCTTTGGCTGCAATAGGCACGACATTGCTTCCAGTCCATGGGGTAGTATTGTTGTTGTTGTTGTTGTTGGACTTGGGCGGTGCACGCTTGAAATTGTTAGAGTTGTCGAGGTTGTTGTTGTGGTTTCCTCCGGACTTCACGTTTCCTCTGCTACGATTGGGGTAGAATGGACGAGACATCGGGGGTCGGTTGTTTCTTGGGGCATATCCTGCAGATGGGTTGGGGCGATACTTCTGGGTATTGTGGGACCCAGTATGGTGCATCATTTTGTGCTTGCGGTTGTCATTGGCTTGGTTGATCTTTCCTTCCATCTAGATGGCAGAGTCGACTAGCTCTTCTAGGTATTCAAAATAGATGTTGACTAACACAGTCTGCATCTCATCAGGCAGTCCGTTGAGGAACCTTTCCTTCTTCTTGGCTTCAGTGTTGATCTCATCGGGTGCATACCTAGTGAGGGACAGAAATTTGTCACGGTACTAAACTACCGTCATCCTTCCTTGCTTCAGTTATCTGAACTCATCACTTATTCTGGTAACTAAACCTTGTGGCACATGGGTGCGGCTGAACTGATCATGAAAGCTTGCCACGTCATCACTTGACCGTGGTTCATAGTACGGGTGCTATTCCACCAGCCTCTTGCATCTCCTGGAAGATAGTGGGTGGCAAACAGTACCTTCTCATTGGCGTCAACTCCTGCGACCTCTAGGTTATTCTTCATTGTCTGCAGCCAGTCATCAACATCTAAAGGATCCTCAGATTAGTTGAAGATAGGGGGATCGGTATTCTGAAAGTTCTTAATCTTGGATCCATGATGATCCTGGTTTCCATGGCCTTGATTATTATGGGCCATCTGAGCTATCTGTTGAAGGGTGGCTAGGTTGGCTGGCGCTCTGCTCTACTAGCTTCACGGTCAGAAACTAGCATTTGCAGAATCTGCAACATCGGGTCCTGCGATGAGCTGCTTCCTCCTTGGTTTCCACGAGTCATCTGAAGATTGAGGTAGATAAAGGGGTAAGAGGAAAATTCTAAGGTTCATGGTTTTGTTTCAAAAGCTTTAAAGTTTGAGTTTGACTCAGGTTTTGTAACTAACTTCTTCTCATTCATTCATTCAAGCACACAATACAAACACACACCCCAACAAAAGGAAAACAATGGTTTTAAGAACCATCCTGTGAACTACCATACAGTGGAGCCGATACAACTCCTTCCTATGGTAGTGATCAAGTGCATCTACTCATCATCAAGTCGGAGTCATCATCATCGGTGTAGAAATCCATGGCATCATCCTCTAGGTAGTCATTGTCATCACTGAGGTAAGAATGAATATCTCCCTGTATGTCTTCACCTTCTTCCTCTTCTCCTTTTGCTTCAAGCTGGACTTCTTGCTCATGGATGGTCTTCTCGAGTCCGGCCACCTTCTTGCGAAGACGAGCGATGGTGCGATCCTTCTTCTCGCATTGAAGACGAAGTGATTGGCGATCCTTGAAGAGCATGGCGAGACTCTGGTCCTTCTTGGCGGCAATGGCAAGGTTGTGGTTGGCGTAGGTTCGAGCATTGTCTAATTCCTTCGGTCTATCATACAGCAGGAAGTCAAGATTCTCCACTTGGCACTTCATCTCCGGGTGACTTGGCATCTCCAATGGCATTCCCATAGAATCACGCCTTGCGTAATGAGAAAAGCGAGTTCCTTGGATCAAGTCGATGTTTTTCCCACATAGACGAGCAAGAGCATCATGCATAGCCCTGGCTAATCCATCTAGCCAGTTGTTCTCTCTCACCGTGAATTGAATCATCTCGGAAAGGGGTGCTTCCATCTTGGCTGAAAGATCTATAACTATCAGCCATTGTAGATCTCCTCCTGGGAAATCCTTGAGTTGAGCTGCGAAGAATTCCGGATGCGGGCGCTCAAGGTACTCGGACAGTGCATCAAGATCCCTCTCAAAGATCAGCTGGCCTCCATTCCCAACTGGTAGAACTTGCAATACTGAAGTT